>CM021773.1:16587034-16686263 GCA_011076525.1 Nettapus auritus
GTATATATCCGCGCCTCCTCCGGCGCTTCGGGCACTTTTGGGGCTCCCCCCTTTTTTTAATCCTTTAAATTTTTTTCCCCCCCAAAAACCGTTGCCCGGCCGGGATGGAGCGAGGAGGGAAGAGGTTGTGGGGTGCTGGTCCCGGGGTCTGCCTGGCCCCCTCTGTGCTGCTGCTGCTGCTCCTGCAGCCGGCCGGGGGGGGCCCCCCTGGGCCAGGGGCTGTACCCCATGCCAGCCAGCGTCCTGCAAGGTGAGTGCACGGGGACGGCTTTGGGGTGGCTTTGGGATGCTAAACGGGGGGCTGGAGGAGATGGGATTTGGTTTATAGAGGCGGGGGGGCAGCAGGATGGGTCCCTTGTCCTGTGCCAGCCCCGGGGACAGCCACGTGGGGACACGGGAGGGGACACACACGTGGGCACACACACGGGGACACCTGCCCGCGCTCACGCCCCGCTGTGCGCCCCCTTTTGTGCCCATTGCCCAGCCTGACACCAGCATGGAGATACCGGGGCAGGGGTCCTGGGTGGGCTGGTGGGTGTTGAGGGGGTCCCCAAGGGGTCTGAGCGCCCTGATGTGCCCCGGCAGCGCTGTCGAGCCGGGGGACGCTGGTGCTGGAGGCGGCGCTGAGGAGCGCGCTGCTGGCGCTGGAGCGGGCCCAGGCGGAGCAGCAGCGGCAGCGGGGGGCCTGCGGGCTCTGCGCCCCCTGCCTCTTCCCCCCCTGCGCCAACATCACCCGCCGCTGCCCACGTGAGTCCCGTGGCCCTACCCAAATTGTGCCCCATCCCTGAGAGACCCTACCCAAACACTGCCACATGCATCCCCTGGAGACCCTACCCAAACACCCAGAGACCCCAAACACCCAAAGACCCCAAACACCCAAAGACCCTACCCAAACCATATAACCCCATAGGCGTTCACCCCTCTAGGCTTCCCCAAAGCAGTGCCCAGATTCCCCAAACAAATCCATGTCAGCTGGAGACCCTACCAAAACACCACCCTACCCAAACAGTTCTCCATCCTCTTGAGATCCTACCCAGCCTGAAGCCCTACCCCAAATACCACTTGATCAGAGCAAAGTCCCTTCCCAAAACATACCCCAGCACCCAAGAGACCCTACCAAAACAAGCCAACGCAGCCCCCCTCATTCCCCCTTCCCACCCGCCCCGGGGTGACCCAGGTGGGGCGCAGGGATGACGTGGGGACACCCACAGCCCCGCTGTCCCCACAGCCCCCGCCGTGCCCCCCGGTGTCCCCCCCAGCTGCCAGGCCCTGCTGGATGCCCAGGCGCTGCCCGAGCTGCCCCAGCGCAACTGGGCGCTGAGCCAGGCATGTGCCCCCTACCAGCGGCTGTGTCCCCCCCGGGGGGCTCAGCCCCACTGCGCCCTGCTCAGCGCCCAGCGCTGCCGCCGCCGCCTCCAGGAGTGCCGTGAGTGGGGACCCCGGAGAGAGGAGACCCTAAAATAACAAATGGGGCATCAGCTGGGAGTGCCTGGAGGGGATATGGGGTGGGGGTGCTGGGTTGGGATGGGTGGGGATTTGGGAGGGTAGGGGTCGGAGGATGGAGCGTGGTGGTGGGGGTCTCTGGTGGGTTGGGGGGTAGGGGAATGGGGGGAAGGAGGATCTGGGGTGAGATGTGGGGATTTGGGGGATGGAGGCATTGGGAGCGATGGGGAAATTGGGATGGGCAGCGAGGGGTGGTGGAGGAGCTGGGGTGGGTGGGAGGTGGGGGACACTGGGACATTGGGGGGGATCTGGAGGGGAATGGAGCATTGGGGGGGTCACAGAGGGATCATAGTGGGACAGGGAGATATGGGGTGGAACAGAGGACACAGGCACATCGGGGGGTGGAGAATCTGGGGTGAAACAAGGAGGACTGGGGGAACGGGGCACTGGGGGGGACGGGCAGTCAGTGGAGATGACAAAGCCACCTGGGGCGGGACAGCGGTGTTTGTTTGGGATGCAGCGCTGCTGGGGGTCACTGTGAGGAACTGGAGTGAACTGGGGACACGGTGCTGACATGGTGGCAGGGGGAACATGCCCACATTCCATGACAACCTGTCCTCACAGGGCTGGCAGCCGCCACCCCGAGTGATGCTCCAGCAGAGGCGGCGATGCCAGGTGAGCCGGGTTGGCCCCCCCAAGCCCCCAGCCCCATCCCCGGCTGCCCGCTGTGCCGGGGGGCAGAGGTTAGCGTCGGCAGCTGCCGGCCTGCGGGGTGCCCCCGGCCCTCCGCCCGCTCGCCTCCGTGAGCACGATGAGGCTTGACAGCGCGCCCGCTGCAGCCTGACCCCCCCGGGGGCCGCCCGCTGCCCCCTCCTCCACCACTTCGGTGACCGTGGAGGAAAGGGGGACGTCGGCAGGACCACCACTCACCCCAGCTTTGTCTGCCAGGGAGCTGCGGGCGCCGTGCAGGACCCCCCGTCAATGCCACAGCCCCCCGAGGACGGATCATGGGAGGCAGCGTGGCCCCCCCGGGGGCCTGGCCCTGGCTGGTGTCGGTGCGGCTGCATGGGGAGCTGATGTGCGGAGGCGTGCTGGTGGGGCGCGCATGGGTCCTCACTGCTGCCCACTGCTTCACCGGGTACATGGGGACAGGGGGATGTGGTGTCCCTGCAGAAGGGGGCATGGGGTGGCACCGATGTCCCCCCTCTAAATCGCTGCCTGTTCCCCCTCCCTGGCCAGGACCCAGAATGAGCTGGCGTGGACGGTGGTGGTGGGCGACCACGAGCTGGGCAAGCAGGACCCAGGCGAGCAGGCAGTGCCCGTCAGGCGCATCGTGCCTCACCCCAAGGTCGGTGGAGAAGGAGGTGGGCAACCCCAAACCAGCCCTGTACACCCCAGAATCTCACATTTTCTTTCCAGTTCAACCCCAAGACATTCCATGGGGACCTGGCGCTCCTGGAGCTGGCGGTGCCGCTGGCCCCGTCAGCCACCGTCAGTCCCGTGTGCCTGCCCAGCGGCCCCGCAGAGCCCAGCCCCGGCACCCCCTGCTACATCGCAGGCTGGGGGTCCCTCTATGAAGGTAGGTGCCACCCAGTGCCACTCCTTGGAGACTCCTTGGTGGAGAGGTGCCACCCCCTCCCCTGTGCCTGGTGCTGAGCCACCAAGCCAAGGGCGCAAAAGAGGGGAGCGTGTGGGCACCCCAAGAGGGGGCTGTGCAGAGGGGACCCCATAACAGGTGCCTTGCCCTGCAGAGGGGCCATCAGCTGAGGTGGTGATGGAGGCACAGGTGCCCCTGCTCAGCCAGGAGACGTGCCGGGGCGCCCTGGGCAGGGAGCTGCTCACCAGCACCATGTTCTGTGCCGGGTACCTGTCCGGGGGCATCGACTCCTGCCAGGTAATTCCCCCTCCAAGCGCTGCAATCCCCTGGGTACGGGGTGAGCACACGGTGCTGGCACAGCACGGCCAGGCTCCCAGCTTGGTCAGTGCTCCCCTCTGATGCAGGGGCATCCCCCGCAGGGCGACTCGGGGGGCCCACTGGCGTGCCAGGACCCCTCCTCGCGCCACTTTGTCCTCTACGGCATCACCTCGTGGGGCGACGGCTGCGGTGAGCGTGGCAAACCCGGCGTCTACACCCGGGTCGCTGCCTTTGCAGACTGGCTCAGCCTCCAGATGGACCGTGAGTGCCCGAGGGGCACGGGATGGTCGTGGGAAGGGGTGCCACGGGGATCCCCCCAGGTGATAGTGGGGGCTCAGCAGCTTATGGCAGCCCCGGTGTCCTCGTAGCTGCCCCTGGCAGCCGGGAACCGAGCTGCTTCGAGCTGCTGGCCTTGTCACAGCTGCCCCCTGAGCGGCAGCCCCCCGAGCGCACCCGCCTCTGCTCCTTCTACGCGGGGTCCTGCCGGCCACCCCTGGGTCAGGCCGCCTGCACACGCCTTGCTGAGGAGACCTGCCGTGCCCGGGAGAGGCGATGTGGTGAGACAAGGCCAGGGCACGGTGGCTGTGTCTGGCTGGGGACAGGGGGGGCATGCCGTGCCGGCACGGTGCCAGGGACGTGGTTCTCTCGCTACACCCCTAGAGCTGCACTCCTACGCCCAGACGCTGGTGGGGCTCCTCCGCCGGGCCGGGGACTTCATCCGGAACCAGGTCGATTTCTCCTTACTCACCCGGGCTCTGCCCCAGCTCCTGGGCAAGATCTACGGGCACCTCTTCCCCACCCGCGTCCGCAGGGATGCCCCAGGTACCCACCCGGGCTGTGCCACCCCAGGGCCCTGTGGGGACACACCACTCTTGTGCCGGTGGCTGGGGTGCCAGGAACATGCTGCTGGGCTCCCCTATGCCTTGTCCGTCCTGTCCTCTTCTTGTCCCCACAGACCTGGCTGTGGCAGGGGACCAGCCTAGCCCCACGGCAGAGGGACCCCAGAGACCCCCCTCCAGGTAAGGGAGGACTCAAGAGGATGGTGGGCCATGGGGGCTGTAGGTTTTAGGGAGGTGGGAATAATACCCATGGGCACTGACATGGATTTCTGGGGACAGCTCAAGGCTGTGGGGTCCTGCTCTTCCTGTAACCCCCCAGGGGGGCACAGGAGGTGGCAGTGCCCAAGGGATGGGTGCCACCGGATGCCTGCCTGAGCTGTCCCTGTTGTGCTTGCAGGCGGAGGGCCGGGCAGCCGCCCCCCTTTGCAGGGCTCTTTGGGGCCGTGGGGCCCCGGCTGCAGGACTGGGTGCAGGCACTGAGGGCCATGGATGGGGACAGCCCCCCGGCACCCACCCCAGATGGGCAGCAGCTCCCCAGGGAGACGTGGCTCTTCTTGCAGGTATTTGGAGAGGGATGGGATGGGGGGACACCCCACCCCTCTGGTGACAGTGCCAGCAGGGACCAAACCCCACCGCCTGCCCTGTTCCCCTTCCCTTCCCTGCAGCAGGGTGAGGAGGAGGTGGAGGAGCTGGTGGGACAGGGCAGAGCCTTCCTCGCCCAGCTCCGGGCAGAGCTGGACCTCGACACCCCCCTGGAAACCATGCAGCAGAGGCAGGCACCTGAAGATCCATCGGGGACCCCCACACCAAACCGTGAGCCCTGGGGGGACTGCAGCTGATGGGGCATTGGAGTTAAGATTTCCACCCAGGCAGTGGCCACCAATGGTGTCCCCAACGGGGTTTTTACACAGGGTTGGTGCCGAGGGAGAAACGTGAGCTGCTGCCCACACAGCCCGGGCTGGAGGAGGAGGAGGAAGAAGAAGAAGAAGAGGAGGAGGCAGCTGTGGGCAGAGGTAAGCACCCCACAGCCCCCAGGTGCCGTGGGATGCCACAGGGATGCCGGAGATGGCAAACCCAGCCTCAGCTTTGCACCCTGGGGCTGGGGACAGTGTGATGCCCCCACCCACTCCCTGACCACATCTCCATCTCTCTCCTGTCCCCCTGGGGCCTGCAGCCTGCCCTGGCCTCAACGCCTCGGCGCTGCGGGTGGGCGCAGTGCAGGAGCTGTACGCGTGGGTGCTGCGGGTGCCAGAGCCGGACCTGGCCATGACCTTCCAGGAGGTGCGTGGAGCAGCCACCCTCGGCACCTCGCTGTCCCCAGCTTGCCAGCAGCGTGTCCCCCAGCTCTGGGGCTGATGGTGTTTTCCTTCCCTGTCAGATCCTGGTGGACCTGGGCTCCAAAAACGCCAAGGGGCTGTACCGGGCGCAGGTGCGGGCCATGGTGGGCGGCCGCCCCACGGCTTTTGCCGGCCTCGTGGGGCTGGAGAGCGACTCGCTGGCCCGCAGCATGCCCGGCCTCGTCGCTTTGGCGCTCGAGGCTTTGAAAACCTAGGGGTGCTGGTAGGGGATGGAGGGGATCTCACGTCTTTCAACTCCCCCCCTGCCAGCTCAGGCTCTCCCACTCCTTTGTCCCCCATTGTGCCTCAGTTTCCCTCCTCTCACCAACCTCCTGGGGCGATGGGGGGAACCTGGAGCATCCCAGCTGGGGTCCTCAGCCCTCCTCTCCCTGGTACCCCCACCTTAGCAAACCCCCCACACACCATATTCCCCGCAGCACCCAGACTGTTATTTATTTGTACAGAGAAAGGTTTATTTTTCAATAAAGAAGGGCTCTATTTTCCGGTAGATTTTTTTTTCTACTTTTTCACCCTCCCCATCACCTCACACCCCAAGCGATGCCCCCAGCCTGTCCCCATTATCGGGGGGGACCCCAGCAGGGTCAGGCAGCCCCTGCCCGCCTCAGCACCCTTTTCCCCAGAGCGCAGCCCCGGTGCCCACCCCGGATGCCACCCAAACCCCCCAAAACCCACAGGGGACGTGTTCCCGATGGGTGCCAACACCTCCAGCTCATGGGACACCATCCCCGCTACCCTCGAGCAGCATCCCTGGGGCAGTGGGGAAGGGACCGCTCCCCCCAGCGACGAGGTGGCACCGTGGGGTGGCGAGGCCAGCTGTGCCTGCCCGTCTCCCTTCTCCAAACGAGGGGGTGCCGGAAACGAGGGGGCCACAGCGGGTATCCGGTGCCGGCAGCCTTCCCCCTCGGCACCTGGCACCGTCCATCCCGGTGGCCGGACATCCGCTGGGCCAGGCCAGGCGGGGAGGTGGCGAGGAGCTGGCACGGTGTGAAGGCACCACGGGCACCGCATGGGGGACCTGCCGCTGTGGCTGGCCCTGCTTGGGGCGATGGTGTGGGGTGAGTGGGGCACTGGGGACTGGGGGACGGGGGTGCTGGGGGTTCCCCCAGGGCTGCATTTTGGGAACTGAGTGGCAGGGATCTGTCACTGAGCACCCCCTGTGCCTCCTACCCAGAGCTGTGTCCTCACCATGCGTCTGTCTGTGTGCACCATGTCACTGTGTTAGTGTGTGTGCACACTGCTGCTGCCTCCGTGCGTGTGTCCGTGTCCCTGTGTGTGCACAGCAGCACCGCATCCTTGACCATGTCCCTACACATCCTGGTCCGTGTGTCCATGCATGCATCCATCTCCATGTGCCCAGAGCTGCTGCATCTGCACCGGTGCCTTTTGCATGTGCTGGGTCTGTGTCCAGGTGTCTGTATGTCCCTGTGTCCATGCGTGTCCATGTGTCCCCACGCATGAACCATCCCTCCACATCCTGTGCCCACACACCACACCTGGGTGCCCCCACATGTCACCAATGTGCAGTGTCCTGGCCAGCTCCTCTCCCCTCCATCCTTGCTCTTCCCTGCCCTTCCTGGGCATCCCTGGGGGGGGGCCCAGTACCCCCAGCCCCCCCTACGGCTCTGCCTGACCCCGCGCCCCCCAGGCGGGCTCTGTGTTAACCAGGAGGAGCGGCTCATCCACCACCTCTTCGAAGAGAGGGGCTACAACAAGGATCTGCGCCCCGTCGTCTCCACCGACCAGGTCGTGGACGTCTACCTGGCCCTCACCCTCTCCAACCTCATCTCGCTGGTGAGCCCCAGCAGGCAGCACCCACCGCCGTGCCAGGGGGCTGACTGCACCCCAAAAAGGCTGACTTGGGTTGGGGGGTCCTGGGGACAGTTATAGCATCTCCTTGTCCCCCATTGTCATTGCAGAAAGAGGTGGACGAGACACTCACCACCAATGTCTGGCTCGAACAAGTGAGTAGGGACAGGGACCCGGCACTGCCAACCACCTCTGTCATCCCAGCAGTGTTCCCACACAGTGCTACGGCCACTGTCCCCATGCTGTTACCCTGGGTGTCAAGGCATCAGCTGCGTCCTGGGCTGTGGGGTGGCCTGCTGTGGTGAGGGGGTGACCCGGGATTGTTCCCCACCAGGGCTGGACCGATTACCGCCTGCAGTGGAACAAATCCGAGTTTGGGGACATCGAGGTGCTCCGCCTGCGGCCAGAAATGCTGTGGCTGCCTGAGATAGTCCTGGAGAACAAGTGAGCCGTGCCTCAGTTTCCCCTCCCCAACCTCCCCGGGCGAGCAGCCTCGGCCAGAGCTGTCCCCAGTGCCCAGGGCTCTCCCTCACCCTGCTGCCACCTCACCTTTTCCCCTCGCAGCAATGACGGGCTCTTCGAGGTCGCCTACTACTGCAACGTGCTGGTCTACAACACCGGCTACGTCTACTGGCTGCCACCCGCCATCTTCCGCAGCGCCTGCCCCATCAACGTTGACTTCTTCCCCTTCGACTGGCAGAACTGCACCCTCAAGTTCAGGTGCCGGGGGCAGGAGGGTGGGCGAGGAGCCAGGTCCCCAACCCTGTGGTGCTGTAAGGGTGCAGCACGGGGGGGACCCAGGACCCCCTGGATGGAGGATGGAGCTGGTGGGTGCAGCCCCTCACCGCCTGTCCACCCCCAGCTCGCTGGCGTACAACGCGCAGGAAATCAGCATGCACCTGAAGGAGGAGAGCGACCCGGAGACAGACAAGTATTACCGGGTGGAGTGGATCATCATAGACCCCGAAGGCTTCACAGGTAGCACCGGTGCTCTCCACCCTGTCCCGTGGCAGCTGGGGAAACCCCGAACAGGGCTCGGGGCACCCTGGTACCCGGGTGCTGCTGGGGGTGGTGAGGATGGCCCACGTGTCCCAACAGAGAACGGCGAGTGGGAAATCATCCACCGCCCGGCCCGCAAGAACATCCACCCCAGCTACCCCCCCGAGAGCAGCGAGCACCAGGACATCACCTTCTACCTCATCATCAAGCGCAAGCCGCTCTTCTATGTCATCAACATCGTCACGCCCTGCGTCCTCATCGCCTTCATGGCCATCCTCGTCTTCTACCTGCCGGCTGACAGTGAGTGGCCCCATGGCACCTGCACCGGGGGTGTGGGGACACCCCATGTCCCATACCTGCCCTGGGTCATGGGAACACCCCAGTGCCCAACATGGGGACATCCTGGCACCAGGACGCCCCGGTGTAGGACCCTGCCATCCCAGCCAGGCACCCTTGAGCAGGGTGTAGGATAACCCAAGTGGGAGCTTGTGCTAGTCCTACGGCAGAAAACCCCATATGGGATCCTGTTTGTTGGTACACTGGGAGGGGAACATGCGGCAGGGTCACCCCAAGCTCACCTGCTCTCCAGGTGGTGAGAAGATGACCCTGGTGATCTCGGTGCTGCTGGCCCAGTCCGTCTTCCTCCTGCTCGTCTCCCAGCGCCTCCCCGAGACCTCCCACGCCATCCCCCTCATCGGCAAGTGAGTCCTGGGCACCACTGGGCACAGTGAGGGCATCTCAGAGTCCCCAGGGTGACCCTGCACGTCCCCATCCCCTGTGGCAACGCCAGCCCCAGATCTGTGTCCCCCACCCCAGGTACCTGCTTTTCATCATGCTGCTGGTGACGGCCGTGGTGGTGATCTGCGTCGTGGTCCTCAACTTCCACTTCCGCACCCCCAGCACCCACATCATGTCCGACTGGGTCAGAGAGGTGAGGGGCACGGGGCACGCGGGGCCCTGGGTTTTCCTATCTGGGCCACGGGCGCCCAGCTTGGGGATGGAAATTGGGGACAAGGTGACATCCCGTACCCAGGTGTTCCTGGAGAGCCTGCCCCGCTTGCTGCGCATGTCGCAGCCGTCGGGGAGCGCGGCAGGCGCCCCGTGCATCCGGCGCTGCAGCTCGGCCGGCTACATTGCCAAGGCGGAGGAGTACTACAGCGTCAAGTCCCGCAGCGAGCTCATGTTCGAGAAGCAGTCGGAGCGGCATGGGCTCGCCAGCCGCGTCACCCCTGCCCGTGAGCCTCAGCCCCTCTCTTTGGGGATGGGGGGACATGGGAAGGGTGGTTGTCTCCTCCGGGGCAGCCCACTGGAGCCCGGCTCAGGGCTCTCCTGCCCCCCAGGTTTGGCACCGGCGGGCACGAGCGAGGAGCAGCTCTACGAGCACCTGAAACCCGCCGTTGACGGTGCCAACTTCATCGTCAAGCACATGCGGGAGAAAAACAGCTACAACGAGGTGGGGGCTGGGGCACGGCAGGGTGGAAGGGGGCTCCTCGTGTCCACTGTGCCCCCGCTGCCCTGCTCCCGGCTCCTTCCCCAGGAGAAGGACAACTGGAACCGCGTGGCCCGGACCCTGGACCGCCTCTGCCTGTTCCTCATCACCCCGACACTGGTGGTGGGCACGCTCTGGATCTTCCTCATGGGCATCTACAACCACCCGCCGCCGCTGCCCTTCTCCGGAGACCCCTACGACTACCGGGAGGAGAACAAGCGCTACATCTAGGGTGGCCAGGAGGAGGGGTTCTCTCTGCTCACGCTGCTGTGGCTCAGGGAAATAAAGCTGAGTGCCTGCTCTCAGTGTCCCACCCTAAGCGCCGAGCACTGGGTGTGTGATGGGAAGGGGCGATGCCCACCCAGGGAACGGGTGCTGCTGGGTGTCCTGGTGCTGGGCTGTGGCTACAGTGGCCCAAGACCCCCAGCCAGCCCCCCAAAGGTCTCCCCCATCCCACAGCGCATGGCTGGGGCCCAGGGGGTGTCTCCTTCCCTGGCTCAGCAGCAGTAGGCCAGGGCTCCGGTTTCAGGGGGCACAGCTGACATCCCCCCCCCGGCCGGTGGTGGCCCGGGACAGCTGCCACATCCTCTCCACCGAGCCAGGAATGTGAGAGCATTCCTCCCCTGACACGGGGCCAGGCAGGATTCAGACCCTTGAGGCAGGCACTGCTCCCCAGGCTGGGCTGAGGGGACCTGCCTGCCCTGGGGACCATGGTCACCGCTGGGGGGGACACAGGGCACACCCCCTTTCCATAACCCATGTCTGTGTGGTTTTCCACTACGGGACAATACATCCCTCTTCGGGGGACATGGGGGAACAGAGCCCGGAGCTCATTTTGCCCCAACCCCACTTCCTCACCCCACCAACAGCACAAAACGCCACGGGAGCTGCCCAGCACTCTGCTGGTGGTGGAGGGGGGGGGGACAGGATGGGACGCGGGCTGCCTCCCACCCCTCCCTGTCCCGCATTGCTGCTGGGAGCAGCTGACGGGGACGGGGACAGCTGTCCCATCCCGCCGGGCGCCAGGCCCAGAAGGTCGGCGTGCAGGCGGCCGAGCGGAGCCCCAGCCCCTGCGTCCCACGGCTCAGCCATGCGCGGCCTCCTCCTCGCCCTCTGCGCCCTGGCAGGTAAGGGGTGCCCACCCCGGGGAGTGGGGGGCATGCTGGGGGGGCACCCGCTCCCCCCTTCCTTCGTCTTTGTCCTTGGGGGATTGTCACCTATGGGTGCTCAGCTCTGTGCACTGTCCCCTTGGGAGTCCCCATGCACACCGGGCACCTTCAGTGGTGTGTGAGCCCCCTCCCCATGCACGACCCCCCCAGCCATGCCAGCAGCCCCCGGGGGCAGCACCAGCCCCCCCATCCCCATCCCGGGGTGCCCCCACGGCGCTGCGTGCCCCCCCCAGGCGTGAGCTGCAGAAACCAGGAGGAGAAGCTGCTCCAGGACCTGATGACCAACTACAACCGGCACCTGCGTCCGGCCCTGCGAGGGGACCAAATCATCGATGTCACCCTCAAGCTCACCCTCACCAACCTCATCTCCCTGGTGAGACCCCCCCCCCAGACCCCAGCACCGGGCGGGAGCATGGATTTGGGGTGCTTGGGTGATGCTGCAGGGACCCAGGTGGCCCTGGTGGGATTTGTCCCCATGCAGGGGACAGATGGCTAATGCCACCGCCCCTTCCTTGCTTGCCAGAATGAGCGGGAGGAGACCCTCACCACCAACGTCTGGATCGAGATGGTGAGACCTCAGACTGGTCCCCCCCGGTTACCTCTGGGGGCACCTCATGGTGGGCTGGCACCATAACCCACACCCCTTTGTGGGTGCTCCCTGCTGTGCCCGTTTTGGGGACAACAGGGGACAGGCAGCCCCGGGGAGTGCTGTGACCCCCCCTCTTTGCTCCCCTTGCCCAGCAATGGTCCGATTACCGCCTGCGGTGGGACCCCAAAGAATACGACAACATCCAGCTGCTGCGGGTGCCCTCCACCATGGTCTGGCTGCCCGACATCGTCCTGGAGAACAAGTGAGGCCACGCCGGGGAGCAGCAGGGTCACCTCCCCACAAACACATGGGCACCGTGTGGGGCTGAGCCCACCTTTTTCTCCCCCCAGCATTGACGGGACGTTCGAGATCACGCTCTACACCAACGTGCTGGTGTCCCCCGACGGCAGCATCTACTGGCTGCCCCCAGCCATCTACCGCAGCTCCTGCTCCATCCACGTCACCTACTTCCCCTTCGACTGGCAGAACTGCACCATGGTCTTCCAGTGAGCACCTTGCAGGGGGGTGGGGGGCCCCAGGGGGACTGGTCCCCCGTTGTCCCCAAGGCAGGTGTCTTGTGATGAGCTCCAGAGCGGGCTAGAGCCTCCAAGCTGTCCCCTGCCACCCCGTAACCACCAGGAGGTGAGGGGCTCCTGAACCAAGCCAAGTGGCCAGAAAAGCAGGAGGTGGCCTGCTGCATGCCACCTGTCCCTCCCCAGGTCCCAGACCTACAGCGCCAACGAAATCAACCTGCTGCTGACGGTGGAGGAAGGCCAGACTGTGGAGTGGATTTCCATCGACCCCGAGGCCTTCACAGGTAGTCCCAAGCCCCCCCAAAACACGAGCAGCCTGCTGCAACGCCGCTGGCTGCCAAAATCAGGGCGGTGGGGAGCGAGGGGAGAGGCTATTAGCAGCCCTTGCCATTACATGGGTGCTTAAGTTATTAGTGGAAGCGGGAGCGGGGGAGAGATTTGTTTTTCCAACCCCCCCAGCTCACTGCTCTCACTGCCTGGCAGTCCCTCCCGGAGAGTGCTGCTCCCGGCAGCTTGATTGATGTTGGGAACGTAGCTGTCACGGCCAAACGATGACGTTTTCCATCACATTTTAATTGCATAGTGGAGGAACAAAATGCTTTTCGGGCGGAGAGATTTATTTTTTCATTACCGGCCCGAGCTGCGATCTTGATTGGGAAAAATCTATCGCTCCCGCAGACGGCGGGGGAAAACAACACGCCTTAATAAAGCGTCACGCTCGGCTTCCCCCACGGCTCCCCGGAGGCAGGGCGCTGGGGGGACTCCCGGCCCCACACGTAACTCATCCTGGGAGACCCTATCCCCAAGGGACCCCCGGTGCCCCATCGGTTCCCCCTCCTGTAGCTTTTCAGGGGATGCCCCTCGGTGCTCATCTCCCTCCTCTGCCCCACATTGTGGCCCTAGCACCTCTCCCCACGCCGTGCCCAGCCCTCCTCTTCCTCCCACCCGTGCTGGGTGCTGGCAGTGTCCCCAGCGGGACATGAGGACTCACGTGGTGACATCCCTGCGTGGCAGAGAACGGCGAGTGGGCCATCAAGCACCGCCCCGCGCGGAAAATCATCAACTCGGGGCACTTCACCCCAGACGACACCCAGTACCAGCAGGTGGTCTTCTACCTCATCATCCAGCGCAAGCCCCTCTTCTACATCATCAACATCATCGTGCCCTGCGTCCTCATCTCCTCCATGGCCGTGCTCGTCTACTTTCTGCCCGCCAAAGGTACGCCGCTGCTGTGCCGGTAGTGGGCACCGGGATATTTGTCCCCAGCTGTTGCACTTGGGAGATATTTGGGATTTGGGATGAATTTTTGGCTACCCCCGGGTTAAGCTGCCATGCAGGACTTGGTTCATTGCTGGGCAGGCCCTTTGCCGAAGCACTGCTGTGCCCACACTGCTGCCCCCTGCCAAGCCTCCCCTTTGCCCCTCCTCGGCAGCGGGCGGGCAGAAATGCACCGTCTCCATCAACGTGCTCCTGGCCCAGACCGTCTTCCTCTTCCTCATCGCCCAGAAGGTGCCTGAGACCTCCCAGGCAGTGCCGCTCATTGGGAAGTAAGTGACGCAAGGGGATGGGGTCACACTGGGCCAGCGGGGGGGTCTCCGTGTGCCAGTGCCCCTGGATGGCACCCAGGCATGGAAATGTTCCCTATCTGCTCATATCCTGGGCAAATTGCCACAGCAGGAAGGGGAGAGGGAGCCAGGGCTCACAGGCAGGACGTTCCAACCCTCCATGTGCAGGGTGACACGGGGCTAACACGTGTCCACGTCCCACTGCTGGTCCCCAGTTTCCACCCCAATCCCCACTGCCGTAGCTTGTAGCATGGCAGCTGAGGCCCCGTTCCCCCTTCGCAGGTACCTGACCTTCCTCATGGTGGTGACGGTGGTGATCGTGGTGAACGCCGTCATCGTCCTCAACGTCTCGCTGAGAACGCCCAACACTCACTCCATGTCCCAGAGGGTGCGCCAGGTACCTGCCTCCGGCCCCCTGCCCCTTACACGGGGGGATTAGGGTCTGCCCTACTCTGTAGGCATGCCTTAACCCGAGGCAGGGACCCCCAGATGTCCCCGAGGCACCACGCTGTGCCACTGACCCCTCTAAGCCACTACTGAGGGCTGGGGAGCAGCTGGTGATAACACAAGGGCGCTCTGGGGACAATATACTGGGACCCAACTGTGCCCTGGGTGGTGTCGGGGGACCAGGACCCCGTGGTGACGCTGTGCCCAGGTGTGCCTGCACCTCCTGCCCCGCTACCTGGGCATGCACATGCCGGAGGAGGAGCCGGGGCCGCCGCGAGCCTCCCGGCGACGCAGCTCCCTGGGGCTGATGGTGAAAGCCGACGAGTACATGCTCTGGAAAGCCCGGACCGAGCTGCTCTTTGAGAAGCAGAAGGAGAGAGATGGGCTGATGAAAACCGTGCTGGAGAAGATCGGTGAGTGCCCCAGGCGGGCTGGCGTTTCCCATGGGTGAGGTACCAGGCTGCCGGGTGCTCACCGGTGCCTCGGGCCGTGTGCCCACAGGCCGCGGGCTGGATAGCGGCTACGCTCAGGACTTCTGCCAGAGCCTGGAGGAGGCAGGCCCCGAGATCCGTGCTTGTGTCGATGCCTGCAATCACATCACCAACGCCACACGGGAGCAGAACGACTTCAGCAGCGTGAGTCAGGGCGGGGGCGGCACAGGGGGAGCTGGGGGCAGCGAGGACAAGCCCTCAGCGCCCCCTCGATGCGCGCCAACAGGAGAACGAGGAGTGGATCCTGGTGGGACGGGTGATTGACCGCGTCTGCTTCTTCATCATGGCCTCCCTCTTCGTGTGTGGCACCGTCGGCATCTTCCTCATGGCCCACTTCAACCAGGCGCCCGCCCTGCCCTTCCCCGGGGACCCCAAGCCGTACCTGCCCCAGTGACACCCGACAGCCCCCTGCCGCTGCCTCCGTGGCCAATGCCAGGGGCTGGATGCCCCCAAAATCTACGTGCCCAGCTGTGGGTGCAGCAGCTCCTGGAGCCAAGCACAGTGCTGGAGGGGGACCGGGGTGGCAGGGCTCTGTCACCCCCCTGCAGTGGGGGTGATGGGGAGCACAGGGTGGCCGTGGTTGTGCTGGACGTGGAAGTAAACCTCATGGCAGTCTTGTGGGCTCCTGCGGCTTCTTTGTGCCCACCGCTGAGGGGACAACTGACCACAGACCTCTCAGCCACACAGCCCTGTCCCAGTGCCCTGTGAAGGTGCTGAGAGGTGGGACAAGGCAGAACCAGAGCCAAGGTGGCCGAGAAGTCGTGGCTGTGCAGAGGGGGACGCGGCGGGTGAGGGAGCCCTGTGGAAGAGCGCCTGAAGGCTGGTGGGGATCCCAGCTCTGTGCCCCCCTCGCTGCTTACCTCGTGGTGGGGGCCAGCTGCCTGCGTCTGCTCCTCTGTGCTCCAGCTCGTGCTGCCCGCAGCCAGCTCTGGGATGTGCTGTGCCTCCACCAGCCTGGCACCAGCTGCCTCTGCTGCTGCTGGAGATGAGCTGGATACTGCCAGCAACCGGCTGCTGGCACTGCCAGAGGTGAGGGCATGGACGGAGAGGAGAAGCAAACGCCCAGCAGCTGAGATGTGCATCTCCTGGGTGCTCACAGCCTGGTCACGGCCAGGAGCCATCCGTCCGGCTGTGCCAGCCTGCCCCGTGCTCTCTGTGAGGTGGCTTTCCGTGCCCCGTCCCCAGAGGTGTGTGATGCCCGTGGCACAGAGACCAGGCAGACCCAGAGCTCCAGGCCGGCACCTTGGAGCAGCAGGGATGGCACCCACTGACCTGGGCACGGGCACAGCCCCCTGACTGTGATCTGGGTGAGGTGACCAGGTCCTGGGGCATGACACTCCTCCAGGCCATGGCCATCTCACTGGTGAGTGGCAGCACCACACTCCTGTCCCCCCACAGCCTCCCCACTGTCATTCCCTGAACGGGTCAACCCCAGCCCAGCCGTCAGCTCCTGCTTGACCAGCTGCAGGCAGACAGGCAGGGTTCACAAGCCTGCCACAGCTCAGCACCCCCTGGGGAAAGCAAAGCACTGGGGATGGGCTCCGTGGCTTGAAGGGGTTCAAAGCGCTGCTGGTTTCCTCAAAGGAAGCTAGCTGAGCAAGTTTAAGGCTGGACAAAGCCTTCGGGATGAAGAGAACAGGGAAGGTCAAGACTCACCACAGATCTGGGGCTCCTACTCAGGCTTGCTACCAGAAGAGGATCTGAAACCTCCTTCTAGAGTGTGACAGAGGCTGCTTCCCCTCCCAGACAACCCCGTGGCTATCTATTCACCACTCTTACTGGCAGGACACAATAGATCACAACCCAAAAGCACTGCTCAGAAACCAGTCTGGCTCCATTCCCTCCCCAGGCCAGTGGAAGCACCAAATCCAGTGCTTCACATCGATCAAACGCCAGTTTTCTTCTGCCCTCAAGAAGCCTCGTAGCATTTAAGAGGGCAAACGCCAGGTCCCAGCCAGCTCGCTCCCTGAGCAAGAGGAACTGGTGCCAAGTTCCTCCAAATCTCAACCACAGCGGCAGCGGGAGGCGCAGCCCCAGGGGAAGGGCTCTTCTGCATCTCTCTCGCTATGAGTATTTAAGGGCGAGCACAGCAGGACTGCAGCATTTTCAGATTTAATAGCAAGCCTGCGCTCATCAGCACCAGCTTAGACGCAGGGCATGAGAAGCAAGAAGTGGGCGAGCACATGAAATAGCAGAGGTGGACGCGACGCGCAGCTGGGCACAACAACAGGACTAAAACCCTAAGTGATGTCATCTGCAAGAAGCTAAATGCGCTGTGGATAACAGGAGCCTGCAGCTAGTATTTCAGCCTTGCCTTGCTAGGCTATTTTTGCTTAGATTGCCAAAATGTAATTACAACTAAATCCCCCTAACAAATACCGGAGAGCAGCAGGGGAGAGTCGTATTTAAAAGGAATTTTAAGTAGCAGCCGTGCTAGTACCTGATCACAGCAGGGAAAACAAACTGCGCCTGGGAAAGAGCAATTGGTTGAACGCTGGTGGCAAACAAGTGGCAGGAACAGGAATGGGACCGTGGGGTCTCGAGAAACACTAAGAGTGATGCTACAGCCAGGGAAACTGCCTTGCCCTCCTGCTCAGCCAGATGCCAGCAGGCACAAGCTGTGTGGCCACGGGGAGCAGGCAGTCATCAGTCACTGTGCTACTGCCTCAGACCGAAACGCTCTATGTGGAAAACAAGCCCCTCAGAATACTTCAGGCTGTCTTCTCTGCCAGTCCTGGCTGCTTTCAGTCTAGACTTCAATAACAACACAAGGAATTTGCAATTGGAGTCGTAAGGCTGGAGGTCTCCTGGTCCCCAAGGCTGCTATTTCTCCCCCACGGGCTACTGGTTCTGCAGTCACCACCAAAGTGGCCCCGGCAGCCCCTTCTCGCTGGGACTGAGTGCCCAGGGCAGGAGGTGCGCCCCAGCTCTGCCCAGAGCCTCCCCCTCAGGCCCGCTGCAAAGGCTCTATTCAAAATGAAAGGCAATTGTGCTATTCCCCAAGGAAGAGGGGAAAGGCTAAAGCTGTTAATGAGTACAATTAGTGTTGTACTCAAGCAGAATCAGAGGAAATAATTAGCTCCTATTGTTTCTGTGGCATCTGAACTGCAGCCTTGCTGGCTTTCCAAGCAACAACCTATCAGTCCAGCCTCACCCCAGACTACAGAAGACGAGGGGTCACCCTCAGTCCCTCTTCTGGTCACAGCTTCCACACAGCCCTGAGCAGCAGCCCAAGCCATCACCCTCTTTTGCTACAGCCTCTGGGGTCCGATTTCCCAGACGGCTGGGGAGTTGCAGACCTCAGCCACCCACAGAAGCACGCGCAGCCCTGTACTCAGCTTTTCCTGATGGTTCTCCACTGAGACAGTTGGAATAAAGCAATTAAGTGACACCAGACACCTCTTTGTCCTAGTTTAAGGGCGGCTTGCAGCCCTCTCCCCAGCAAGGAAGGCTGGGTGCAAGGCACTGCTGACCAGGGACTATGAAGAAGAGGCAAAGACAGGGTAACCTAATATTTTTAACAGTTATATCTGTATCTTCGGGTCACAAAGGTCACGTAGGTGGGTAGCTCAGGGGAAGTTGCCTTATGGAACCCACAGAAGCAGGCCTATGGTCCTACCACAGGCTAGGGAAATACCACCCCACCACTTTCAGACTTCGAAAGTGCTTTAGAAAAAAGGAAAGACTGAAAGAAACAAAGAGACCCAATAATTTATTGGCAGAGCTGAAAGTGGGCATCTCAAAACCATGGGGCTGACTCTCAACTGGGAAGCTCCTCCCAGCTGCAGAGAGATTTTTAATACTGGTTTCCCTCAGCAAAAGGCTCCGACGTCAAGGCAGAATCCCAGAGATCCTGCATGCCGTGTACAGAAAGAGAGGAAAGTGCTGCAAGATGCGGCCCCGAGGGCACGCTGCTAATTGAAAGGTTGGCCTCCCGCCCCACTGCTAAAAAAGTTTGTGTATGACAAAATCAGCCTCTTATCACCGCTGCTGGAGGGCTTCAGATGGATCCTTCCTCCAAGGAGGAGTACGAGAGTGGCCCATGAGTCCCTTCAGAGGTCGGAGGGCACTGGTGGAGACCTCTCAGTGCTTTCGACACGGAGAGAGGAGCTTAGTGCCAACTCTTGTTCTCACAATGTGATTTTTGTGTTTCGAAAGCTTGAATTATCCCTGGAAAACAGAGGGAAAAGAGAGGTTAAAGAGATGCATTGTTCAGATCACGGCACCCCAAGGTTCCACCCGCCATGGCTATCAGCGTTGCCATCCCAGCACATCACCCAAAACAATGGTCACCCAAAACAATGCTCGTTAAACCTCCCAGGCAGAACTTTCTCACTACACGCTTCCTGCTAAGCCAACCTGCTGCTCCAGAACACCTCAACACAAGGTCTTGGTTCATCCCCATTCAGCGGGAAGAAAAAAAAGGGGTAACTCCTGAGACCAAAGCACGACAGGCACTGCAAACTTCCCTGAAGGATTCGGGGATTTAAACAATTTGCAAGATCCCTTCTTTCCCAAATGTTTGTCCTCAGGGACTCTGCATGGAGCACAAATCTACTGGCAGTGAAGCCTTCTCCTGCCTCAGTACCTCACAGCTAGTTCCGTTTGTCCCGCTGTCACCAAGTTCAGCTCTCTGGCCTCTCCTACCTTAAAATAATATTTAATCTGAAGAGGACATTTTCCCAAGTTTAAATAGCAGAGCTTCTTCAGCAGCTTTTACTCACAAGTAAAGCCACGGGACTACTGACAAAGAAAGGATTGCTGGCCCACAACCTTCGTTTGTGTAGTCTTGCAGTACGTGGCAGCAATTGAGGATGGGGCACGTTACAGAAACCTGTGTTAATGCTTACTGCTGGCTTGTGAGCAGCAGCAACAGGCAAACCATATTTACTCATTAATAAAAAGGCTGTTTGTTAAAAAAATATATATTATTATTTAATTTATTTCTTATCCAAATATGACAATTACTTTGAGAGGATGGGTTTGGTGCCCCTTCCCCTAACGGGGCAGGGCAGTAAGATGCCCAAACCAAACACCTAGGGATAACCCAGCACACGTCACAACAAATTGGCAGGGCCGTGTTGAAGAGTGAAGGCAGCTCACAGCTTCAGAAGCAAGGTGCCTCGCAGGACTGTAAAACCCTGTTTCAACCCTTGAGCTAGCTTTGTGTGCTGCTAAAAGCCACGTGGTAGCTGTAACGTCACAGTACAGCGCATGCTGGAACAGCTCCAGGAGGCAAGCTGGAGAGCTGGAGGAGCAGAAGGAAGTCAAAAACACTCTTTAGGAGAGTTAAACAAGTTACTCTGCTATTACACGACAGCAAAAACCATGCTGGAGGCCATCTGTAGAAGACTGGGGTTCACCTTTGTACTTGCAAGCAAAGCAGGCTGCGCTGCCATCTGGGAACGTGATTCAGGATTCATTAACTGGATTCCAGTTAATTTGCAACAGCAATTAGACTTGCCGTCCCATTCAGTACTTTCACCCGTGTCATCTCCCTCAGGAGGATGGCACAGGGGTTAGTTCTTTCCTGGGCAGGTTCCTACATCTCCCCTCCTTTCACCCGTCGTGGTGCCCCGGCCCTCTGCTCACCACTGCTCTCCCTGGTAGGTAACTCACTACAGCTGAGAGCTAAATCAACTCTGTCACTGTTTTCCTGTCCCCTTGGCACATGTACTGCCTTCTGAGACTGGTGTTTCGTGAAGTGAGCTTGTTTTCTGTTCTGGAAGGTCGCTGGAATGTCCTCTCAACAATAAAAACACTCCTATGTGCCTGTGTGATGTTTTGTAAACATTGATCCTCACAAAAAGCCAAATCAGTGAGGAAAGGTTATTTCATCCGTGACTTCAGAGCTCTGCTTGCCCAAGCTGCGCAAGGAGGGCTTGGGAGCAGTGGGATTCCAGCGGGCCCTCGATGCTCAGCTGCGCTGGAGCAGCTACACACCACCACAGGGTGGGAATTAGGCTGGGGAACGCTTCTCCGAGCAGATTCCTCTACTCCGGCACTCGGCAGTGCAGTGATCCCACTTGGCTATAACCAAGGACGACCCTGCCCACCAGGCCTCGTGCCAGTCCTTTTTAAGGAAAGGGCCTGCTGTCGGGGAAGCAGGAGTTAGAGGGGAAAACCAGTCTGAGCTGCAAGGCTCACAACGGCACCGAGCTCACCTTGGCTGTTTTCTCTGCGCATGGTCGGTTGCCATTACCAGAAGTAGCAGGTGGTTTCATCTCATTAGCCACAGCATTATTATTTCTAAATACAGTAGCTACTGCGTGTCCTTCCTGAACAAGCTTTTATTGACAGACTAATTTATTCTGCCCCAGCCCACTGTCAGGAGCGGAGGCGTGTACGCCAAGCTCCGGGCGCCTCTCGCGGTGTCCATCACACGGATGTGCTCAGCATTCGTTCACCACTCCGTATCTGCTAACGGTCAGCCCAAGGCAGCAGCCCCCAGCTGAAGACGTACCTCTCAGCCTCCTGGGACTAGGTCTGGGATACAACCGGCTCGCACAGAGGAAGGACACATTTAGCGAAACAGCACGCAGCATTGTATCAGAAAATGCTGAGTGAATGCAGACCACTGTGAATGTTGGTGCCTTTGGTTGGGGAAAAAAAATAGGTTTTGACCTTTAGGGAAGAGCCAGTAGTGGAATGAGCCCGCCATCAGGCCCACGAGGCGGGAGGAAAACGTGCCGGCCCACGGGAAGAGGGTTGGAAGCTGAGAGGTATGCCATGAAGTCACATAGGAAGAAAGATGAGGCCCTACCCTGCGTGTGACAGAGGGAGGGGGAGCGTTCGATCAGCGGCCACTGCTGTTCACCAGGCCATGAAACTCCTCCCAGGCCCTGGCAAGCCAGAGGGAAAAAAAAAAATGAAACAAAAAACAAAAAAAAACAGCACTTCAGATCAAAGGCTTCTTAACTTTTAACGAGAGCAGAAACATTCAATGGCGTTTGAAAGGCACTTGTCTTCAGAGAGCAAGGCAATATTCTCTGATAGCCCTAGTGGATAGAAGCATCCTTAAAACCCAGCCAAACATCTGACAGCGCGAGGCAGCTTTTACGTTCTGCACAGCCACGAAGCGTTCCCACTGGCTGCTGGCGACACAGCCACATTAATACCCAGAGACAGGTCCGACCTTCCCAGCCGCAAATGGAATATCCATTTCCTACCACTGATAAAACAGCCCACGTTACGTGTTTCTGGAGGACTGTCGCACTTCTTGGCTGGTTAAACCCAGCCCGTTACCGGCCTCATGCTTCACCACGTAGCTGAGTATGCAGTAATCCCTCCTACAGGGTGTTCTTTTAATGCCACATGGCTTCGTTATCGGGCCATTCTTCAATCAGGCAGCAGAATCCCATCGTTATTAGAAAGCCTCACTTCCTATTGTAAACATGCATTGTTAACGACAACCCAATAAAAACACCAGAGCTCTCTGAAACGAAAACGTTTCCAGACAAGTCAGAGGGACAGGCCTAACGCCGCGTTCCCTGGTGGAGAACGCTACTGACGGACAAAGCCAGCAGACTGAAAAATTGCTGTCTGTTTTACGGAGGCAGAATACTGAAAGCCCTCTCAGGGAAAAGATGCTGAGGTTAACGTGAGCATGACTATTATCTTCTGGGATCAGAGATACCAGAGGACCTCATCGTTTCCCAGACCCAGCAAAACAGTGCTGATGCCTCCAGCACACGCCAAGCCATTTACCAACCCCAAAGTCCCGTGGAGCAGGAGGGACCTTAAAAATAACCCAGGTCAGTCACAAACCCAAGCTGTCCCGCAGACCTTGCTGCTGGTGCTCTGTTGCAGCTACCTCATACCTTGTTTCCTGCATTACCTCATCAAGTCATCAACATGACAGGACAAGACAGAAACAGAAATTACCTCTATTAGTCAGCATCCGTACCCAAAACAGACCCACAGGCTCCTGCCTGAACCTCACACAGTCAAGCTCCCAGTCAGCATCTGCAAAAGCAGCTCAGTTGTCACATGCTCCTTCCCAGCAAAGTCCCAGCCCAAATTAACGGAGTACACCAGCAAGTGTGTGCCATGGGTACTCCCAAAGACTGTACACTGCACACAGGCAAGCCTGCTGGGAACACAGCAAAGAACGTGCAAGCAAGAAGCTTGTCACTGTGATGCCCATCCTGGATCTATGACACTACCTTCCCTTAACACAGGACAGCAAATCCTTCTTTTGAGGGGATCAAAACCATCTTCTGAGCAGCCATGGGAGCAAAAATCTTTCGGATCTTGAGTAGGACGCACAAGTAACGGTCATCCATGGAAGTCCCAAAGCTACTTGGAATCTCTGAGCTGATCCTCAGACACCAATCCTTGAGGCCAAAGAAACGTGAGGGAGAAAGCCGATAGCACAGGGCGCTGTAGATGCTACAGGAGAGCACACCAGACACAGCTGTGGGGCACCAGAACACCAGCCCTCTCTCAACAATCTGCTGGGAAACAGCAGGGCAAAATCAAGGGTGAGTAAGTCTGCAGAAGAAGGACTCGCTGAGGCATCTCACAGACGACCGCTGAGGTCAGATATGCAATGCAGCTTGAAGGACAGAGACAAAGCCACAGGTGGTTCGTTCTAAGCAACTCAGCAGCAGAGGCACCTAAACGGGAGCTTTTCCCCCAGGTCTTCCCAGATGCAGCCCACCCACAGCACCCTTCAAGGAAAACTGCCTGTGTCACCCAGCCAGTGCACGGTACCAGACACTGGGGTTCCAACATCCTCCCTCCAGCAGAAAGTTTGGCATTCCCCTTAACTTTTGACCTGAATTCCTCCTCGCTGCTGAATGCAGGTTGGAAAGCTAGCTACATCTGCAGCCTCGTCTCTACCTTCATGTCTTCCCTTCGGCCTCCCGTGCCTTACGTTTCTACCACATTTCCATCGCCCATCATCACATCTTCTCTCACAGTTCTACCCAAACGCGTAACTTCTTTTCCCTACAAAAGGGACAGAAGGTTATTTGTCAACCTAATTGATGATGTACTACCCCTTTCAAACCAAGGAGTCCCCTGTTCCAACATCACATAACACCACGCACACAGCCCTTCAGCTGCCAAGTCCTTCTCGCAGACGGAGAAAAAGATCTCCTAGCCAAGAATTTTTAAGTTTAGACCCTCATCCATATTATAGCACTAATTATTCCAACTATCTGCTGACTTGACTGAAAAAATCCACTAAGATGTGTCTGCCCTAATGTACCTAAACTATGCTAGCAGAGCAAACTGCTCTCCATTTCGTACCGAACAAGGCTGCCAGTTAATTTCATCTGGCAGAATCTTTATGGCCTGTGATGTGCCAAAGGCACGGTGCCAGAGAGTCTAAGAGGTTATTTTTATGTATAGACATTTTTAGTACCTCGGTGCTATGCTGTCTGCGCAGCGATCAGCGACTCAGTGAATTGATCCCCAACACTTAGGTTATTCCCATTGAACAGATGGGAAATGGAAACATTAGCAGGCTAAATAAAGCCAGCCGGAGCTGGTCCTCCGCGCTCATTCCTGAGCCACAACTGGTGAAACTTCCCACTTTCTCCCCCACTGCCTGGGGTCAGGATGCAAGCAGGGCTCCCTTTACCCTCAGCAAATTGGAGGGAAAAAAAAAACAAAAAACAAAAAAAAAAAAAAAACAACAAAAAGAAGCCTCCAAAAAGAGGAAGAGCAACCACAGCAGCTTCAAGGGACTTTCCAAATCACAAATGTGCAAGAAGCGCCGGCAGTTCTCTCCACACCACCCTCAAAGTCCCAGCAGTTCCCCTTGGTATTTTTCTGGGCGGCCCTGCCTCCTTTCCATCTGCTTCCGTAGCTAAAAACAGGGGTGGAGAGCTCATAGCACACGCTATCTTCACAACAGAGACCGTCCCTCTCCCCGTGCTCTTCAGGGTGCTTAAAGGGTTTGCCCAAAGCCACCAGGAACCTTGTAACAAGCCTACAGACCAACAGCTTTTAAAAAAAAATCTGATATTCTTGTAGCCTGAAATAATTCTTTCCTGTATCTGGCAGTATCTGTAGCAAGAGCCAAGAAGGAAGCCAGCACGGCTTTGAAATGAACACATCTGAACTGACCTCCTTGAGAAGAAATATGGAATAGATTACAGCGGCTTCTTTGGCAAGAGCCAGGCCACCAAGGTATGGGAACCTCTTACAAAGTCAGAGACCTTTCTGAATAAAATATACAAAGGTGACAAAGAACAAGTCAGCGAACCCATCAGTTCAAAGCCCAAGTCTAAGGAAGTGCTCTTAGGCTTACAGCACCTGGAAGTGCTGCTCGGATTGGAGAAAGGAGCGATAAACGAATTAAGGCAGTACTGCAGAGCCTCGGATCCGGAACCTCACCACCCTCCTCTAGCTTTTATTCCTGTTCTCAGACTGGGTGGAACGAGGGCGAAGCAGCACAGCTCTCTGCAGCTGGCAAGAGCCAGGACAACCTGCCACTGACAGGCATCAGCGTTACGGCCCCGTGTGGGAGCCGTGTAACTTCAAACAGGGGTAACCCTGCACACGCCATCTGAACGGCCAAAGACAAAGACGGCACAAACAGGACGGCAGCACTGAGAAGTATCAACGCCTGATGTCCTTGGAAATTAGCAAGCAAACGAAAACCAGCGCTACAAAAACATAACAGTTAACATAATAATTAGAGCACTGGCTGAACTCCGGTGCAACAGAGGAGGCTTCTCCCCAGCACGCCACCTCCAGCGGACTGCCTCAGGAACACTGCCCTTGCCAAACACCACTTCCACGAGGATTTCTCTTGTCATATTTCCCTCGGATTCAAGACCTCATTCCCTGCCTCCCCTTTTTATTTCTGTCACGAGAACACTGCCCCTGCACTCTTCTTGCAGCGCATACCCTTTCTCCCTCCTTAGGATATCTGCTCGTTTCCTAGCCAAAATATAGTCCAAGGCCATTTCCTCCAACTGCCTGCAGTGCAACGAACCCAGTGCCAGCCCTATTAAGATCAACTGTTCTTCTCATTTACTCGAGCCGTCCCATTAGTTATCAGTGGTGACTTTGAAAGGAAGGGAGAGTTTTATACGCTGCTCAGCTCTCACTGCAGCAGGCACTTCCAAATAACTGAAGCTTTGTTTTCAGAAAAAGCAGCCTTGCTTTCGAGCTGACAGGACGATCCATAAAGTCACCCAGCGACCAAAACGCTTCCGACCCAGCCGGCTCGGTGGAAGCCAGCGGCGTGGTCACCCCGTGAAGCTCTCCCCTGCCACACGAAGCAGCGCCGCTGAACCTGCCTGGGCCTCCTGGATGGTTCTGCAGGTGGGAGCTCTCAGCACAGGAGACCACGGACCACACAGTTAGCAGCACAAAAAGAAAGGCTGATAACCCCACGCAGAGCAAGGGCGTATGCAAGGCGGCCAAGCCCTTTACGCTACAACCCTGAAAAAAACTGGAATCCAACCTTACAGTGATCGTGTCCCCGCCACCACACTCCCGACTGCAGTTCACTCGCTACAGACACCTGAATAACTTCAGTGGCTTCACCGAGACACGAGTAGGCTGTGGTCAGCAACACTGCTTTCAAAAACTAAAAAACAAACCAACAACAGTACACCTATGACAGCAAAACAGACTTTTTTCTTTTTTTTCCCTTAATTTCAAACCACAGAGTGCTGCTGTCTATAACCCACTGGACGCTGTCGCCACCAAGGTTAACAGCACTGATGAGCAGAACCTATTAAGCGGCTCACTTCAGGTGAGTGCACCTCTTCATCCACCTCTGAGGGAACAAAGAGAAGTGCTTTCTCTCCAGCTACTGAAGCAAGGTAGCCCAAAAAATGTCACATGGGTTCTTCTCAGGTGCTCAGCACTGTAACGCCTGAGGTACTATAAATCCCCTGGAATTAAGCGGGGTCCAACAGATTGCTCTAGCTCTTCTAGCAAGATTGGTAATTAATACAGACTAGGCTGACCCTTCCACTTGCTGGGATTTAGGCAGCTTGTCAATATTGCAAGCAAGAGAAAGGACGAACATGAAAATTGCAATGAAAGATCTGCTTATCTAGCTAAATGCACAAGCCCCACTGCCGAGAGCTGAAGGGACGGAATGCAGAACAGGTCCTTGGAATAGCCATGAAGCAACAGATACTTTTCAAAAGCAGCTTGGCAGCACCACCGCCTTCTGGAACAAAGGGGGCTGCAGCCTCACTGACAACTCATGAAAAATGGTGTCTAAAAATGAGTTAATATGAAATGTAACACCACAAAAGGAATATATAAAACCTGAAACACGGTGCTCAGGTTCCACAGTGAGGGGCACGCTACCAATTTCCACAGAAGCATTCATTTACAGTGTGTCAAAAGCTAATCCAGGTCAATTCACTACCTAGAAGTCAAGGTTTTGAGAAACGCCTGTTCTTTTCTTGCTAAGCGCGCTCCCTTCCCTGAAGCACAATCAATGCCAATCAAACCCTGCACATGAGCAGAGCTCTAGTGGAGAGATGCAGCCCATACAAATGAAAAATGCCACGAGCCCCCCTAGAAAGGCAGCCCTGACAAAGCCTACAGCACAGCTCTTCCATTAGAGCCTTTCATAAAACACAGCCAGAGTGTGAATATAGAGTGCTGGCTAGAAAGCCCTCCTGAGTCATAAATCACATGGTACATGCACAGCATAAGTGGAGTTTATTCATGACGGACAGTATTTCAACAGGGCTTGATAGATGGGCGAGGAAAAGGAGCCAGACTTTATGGGGGATAGAACTAGTTACACAAGAGATTCTTCATTAGGGAGAAAACCGTAACGACACGAGGCACAGCCCAGCAGAGGCAGGCTGAAAGCTGGGGCTGTCCTGCTCTTCTCTGGCAACAAAGCAGGCACCACCACCTCCCCGCTGCCACTGCAGCTGGCTGCCTGCAGCTCCTCCCTCCGTGCTAGAGCCGGTACCAGGCGAGAAAAGCGCAGTAAGTCGGCCCATGCACCACTGCACAAACTCCGCTGCCAAGCAGCTCTGCTCTGAATTACACCAGTGCCCTTAGGAGAGGTGGGACTGCGCTGAAATCACACTGCTGCTGCGAGGCTGTGGAAAGAAGAGCTCTCGTGATACCCGACATGATGGAAGGTTAATTGCTCAGACCTTCTTTGCTAGGACACCATCAAACCAAACTTCTCCCTATCACTCCTGCCCACAGAAGAATAAGTGGGAGACAGTCGGCCCGCTCCTATTTAACAGCTGTTCCCGACTGTAATCTGAACTACGAAGCCTGGCTCCTCCGACACCTGTTGTTCTTGGACAAGCTTCTCTTGCCCCATACACCGGAAGAGTAAAATGAAACTGTGATGCTATGCAGCAAGAGAGGGCAGCAAATACGTCCTGTTACACTATTGTGGGAAATAAGACAGCAGGCTGGATGCACCGCCCCAGGACTGGCACCTGCCAGAGCAAAACCAGTTACAAACATGGCGATAGCAGCATTCTGTGGCTTCACAGGTCGTGCTGGTGGGGAGAGCTTATTAAGGAAAGGCCACATCACTTCCATTCTGAACTTGCTACGCAAACAAACATCACCGCTGGAACACAGCTTTCCTCACAGAGTCAGGGAGAACAGAAACATCTCCCCTCTTACACCACAAAGCCACGTTACCACAGGCTGCAGCCTGCTGCTGCTGAACAGAAGTAAAATATCCTGGAATGTGTCCACACCAGCACTCTGCTATCTCCTAACACAGACACAGCTGATAGTGCCCTCTCCTGGCAGCAAGCGCATGAGAAACGTTACTGGCAAAATCACGAGTAGAAGATTTCAGCAGAAGTGGGAACTTTCAGAAACCAAAAAGCTGCCTGGAAAAGACTCAGCCGATAATAATAATTTCCCCTTCCCTTCTCTTTCCCACGCACACAGGCAGGAGGGCCGTGTGGAGCACGAGATGCCTAAAAGGCAGTTCAAACAGCCCTGCGTGTTACTGCTGGTGACCCACACTCAAAACTGGATGCAACCAGAAGCTAGCTTTCTGCTAAAAGCAGGACTGAGCTCACCAAACTCCTCAGCGTGCTGTCAAGGAAGGTGTTTATGTGGAAAGGACAAGCTAACATAATGAAAACAGGTCATGAAAGGTACCTGGATCTTGATTAAGGGCTGGATTAGAAAGCTTGCTGCTCTATCAACGTCTTAGTAATTTGTTTCACTTCTTTTCCTGGGTGCACCTTTTCAAGTGTTAATTTAACCAATAGGACCTAATCGGTGTATTGGTTCGTAATATACTTAGGAAAAAAAACACATTATTCACCTACAACTAATACTTATACGTGCAACTCTTTGTCACACAGTGGGAATAAAAGTCACCCTGAATGGCCTGGCATGGTAAGCTGTAATAGGTTTATTTAAAAATACAGCTGTCCTCTGTGTACCACGATCTTCTCGTCTTGTTAAAGAGCCTCTGTCACCAGGGCCTGGAAGACTTAATATACGACGTTTATTATGATCAGAAATCATTTGTACAGCACTGTAAATTCACACAGCACTTTCCCAAGAACATTTATAAGTCTAATGGCACTATAAATCCCTTTAGCTTCCGCACTTTATTCCCCTGAATCTCTATTTATTCAAATGATCTCGTCCCCCCCCACTGCACGCATCAAGCCCCAGCCCCACAGCGGGCTGCCCATCTCCCCAGTGACAGGCCGGGTGGATTGCTAACAAAACCCAGAACTACCCACTTAAAAAGAATAAGGTCTTCGAATTAGAACCAAACGTCCCTGAAAACAACACAGTAACGATACAGATATTTGGCTTTCAAAGCGCGCTGCCAACAATTGCTGCTGTTTGTCTCGCTGCTCGCAGCGAACGCAAGGCACGCGAGCACTCCCCTCGATTCTTGCGCCCTGCATGAAACTGCTCAAGCACGCATGCAACCAGCAGCGGGCCCTCCCCCTGCCACCGCACGTACTTGATGCTATCGGTGTGTGTTTTATATTCCATGATGGTGTTGGGAGGTAGGTTGAGCACTCTTCGTAACGTGTCACGTATCCGGGCTGTCGTGGCCTGGTCACTGGCTGTCTTGTTCCATATCGAGATAATGTCCTCCTGCAGAACAGTACGTAAGGGGTAAGCAGGCGGCGCTTTTTGTAGCCCTGCCAAAGGGAAGCGCTGGCCGGTTCTCAGAGCAGCTTACCTGGAATCGGACAGAGACGACTGCCCCACAGATCTCTTCCCCCACCATAAACTGTTCTCCCAACATCGCCAGAATGAGATTCTCCCAGCATCGCGATGCTAAGCCCTTTCGCAGACGGATAATCCATTTACCACCATTTTTGTTGGCATCGTCCTAGGAAGACGGGCAAGAAATCGATTTGTTTCCCTCCAGCAATTTTTCTCCTTCCCACAAGACAGCAGAGCCAGACAGGAGCACATATTGATTGGGTGGGGCACCGGGGGCTGGTGTTTGGAGGTAGTTTCAAGCAAAGGCATTTCACTTCTACCCCATACCAGCAGAGAAAGAGGCATGCCACTTACTTTGAATACAGAGCATTTGAAACCATGACACTCAGCATTCCAGAGGAAGCTCTATACACTGAAGACTTGAGCTCTAGTGTTTTGATCCCACTGGCAGAGGCTACACCAGCCTACCAATCTGCACACAGAACCAGAGGCAAGAACCCTAAAGCTATTCCTAAACCCTAAGCCTGTTCCTGCTTTGTCCAATCCGCTGTATATGTAGTTCTGCTTGTAAAAGATGAAAAATCCTTCATCACAGAATACAGGAGGTAGGAAAACAGTTTGCAAAGCCACATTTAACAGCAATTGAAAAGTTGAAAAGCGTTTTCCTGCAGCATTTCCAAGAATGGGCTCATGATCTGTGTTAACACAGAAAGACCAGTCCTTTCTCTAGGAGCCACTGACATTACCATGCTGAATGTCTGATCCAGTCTGTGTTGACCCAAAGAAATTCCCAAAAATCAGGGGAGAGAAGAAAGGAAATACTTATGCTAAGCACCCAGTCTGTCACCTCAATATCACTTTCCATATGTTGAACTGGAAACTGCTACAGACTCCCCTGCTTCAGAGAACACACGCCTACACCCAACAGCAGTTCATGCATCCTCTGCGCAGAACGCTCACGGCGGCATTCCCTTCCATGACACCGTAGCTGGGAAATCTTACAAGATGAGAAGGGAAAAAATTCCATCCAAAGCCAAAGAGAGAAGTAGGAACAAGTCTAAGAGGTGGTGGTTAGGAAGGGAAAGAGAAGAGAGGAATTCTAGGAACGTGGCGTATTCCTGTGAAACGCAAAATGCTTTTTGACTAAGCATCCTTGTTTTCCACGCTGTAAACATTCCACGCGCAGAATTAAGTTGTCTACACCTCAGCCTTTGTAAGCAGAGAGTTGAGTTTAACTCCTCAAATGTTCCACACTGCCTAATGGGGATCAGAAAAAGTGGTATTGCTCAAAATACTTCAAACGTGGTTTAAGCAGGTTCAAGGCTAGAAAGAGAACGGTGATTGGGAGGCAGATGCTGTATTGTGTGTTTTATGGTTATCATTAGTTTTCTTTCAGGTTAAACAAGCTTTGGTTCAGTCAAGCATTTGATTTCCCTTTACCAGAATAATAATGATCTGCAGCCCAGAAAATCACAAGGGAACATTACGCTTACCGCTTCTGACTTTACCCAGAAAAGGCACAGATGGATCCTGAAAGAGATCAGAGCTACGCGCACACGTATGTGCTTACGAAAATTGCAGCGTGTAAGGATTAATTTGAAAGAGAAAGGAACATAAACAAAGCCCTGCAAAGCAAGCAGCAAAGAGAAGGGCAGCAGCAAGGATCCTCTTCTACAAGTACAAGAAGGCATCGTGGCCAGAAGTATAAAAAAAAAAACAAAGAACCTCTCCACCCCTACTTAAAATGGCTACAGGGAAATGCTTTATAGAAATTCTGCTAACTTGTGGTCTCTCTGGCTGACACATTATGAGAGCAGCTAGCTCGCAAGGAGCCCAAAGAGGGTTAAGCGTTTTATATAAATTGTATTTGCAGTAACTGGCTATAAAACACCTTGCTTAAAATAATTGCCAACGAGGGTCACATATAAATTTCTCAGGACCAAGCAGCATAATTAGGTACTACAAAGCAGCACATAAAATTCTCATACCGCGAGTGGCTTTGGTCAGTGCTGGAAGCTGGCTAGGAACTGGAAAAATGATTTCCTGGGCAAAAATGTATTTTTTCTTCCTTTTTTTTAAAAAAAAAATAAAAAAATAAACAGATTTGGACAGGAATGAACACAAGCGAACCGAGTACCTTGGGAAGAAAAAAAGCAAATGAAGGGCTAAGTCTTCTTCCCACCTCCAGCTTTGTACAGTTGGAAGCTTTTAAGCATACGTGCTTCTTTCTTCCTTGTCTGAAAAATGAGGTTTGGTTTCCTGTCTTTGTTGAACTCTACATACCGAGGTTGAGTCCTTTTAGAGAAAAGCCCCCCAGTGCTGTCATTTGGACAAAGCTGTAATAAAGGGCAAAGTCAGCATGTCGGAGGCACAGAGGCCTGTTGGTGTCCCCCTCACTGGGCTCCAGGCAACGCTGTCCAGAGGTGCTCCAGACCCACAGCTAGCAACGCTCTGCTTCTGCTCCCTCCTCTGCCAGAGGACCACAGGACCACCAGGTTACAAGGGACGGGGTTCTGAGAACAAGCGTACAGGAAACCCAGAAGAAAGGGCTGCACCCCAGAGAAGCCCAGAGTGCCCTGCAGTGACAAGAGTCCACTGTGGACGCACTCTCTGGAAAAACAGCGAGGCAGAAATGAGAGTTCCAACTCACCTCCCACATGGGTTTGATCCCCTCTTTGAAAAGATGGAAGTCACTGTGGCCTGTCAGGTCCCCAGGACGCACCATGTGACTGTAAAACCGCCAGAACTGCTCCACCTGCAATGACACAAACCACACAATGAGGCTGCCCAAATAGATCAGAGCCACGACTCCTACAGGAACAGGCTTCCCTTTCTATACCAGCTAGCCAGAGCCACCTTCCCTCTTCTCTTCTACCTTCTCGGCACAAGGGTGGTGGTTAGGATCCCCGTAAGCTGTAGGATCAGAGCTTGGTTGCCTGTTTCTGAGTGGCTCTATCAGCAGATGACCACTTGAAATATTCAACAAGTACCTGCAAAAAATACTTGGTGTTTGTCCGAAGAAAGCTAGGCTAAGATAACATCTGCTCTAGACAACAGTTGCCAGACATCTCCTGCAAATCCTAACGCCCAAACTTTTAATTAGTGGATGTGTGTCAAGTGCATCAAACAAAGCCAAGCCTCCCTACACAAGACCACATCATCCCTGCATCAACCACCGCTCGCTGCACAACCCTCCAAACAAGGCATATTTTGTATTTGATCTTGCAGTGTCCAGGTTTTAAGACAACAGAGGCATTCTGGTGCTGTTTTAAAATCTTAAGGCACCACTCAGAGCTTTTATTTAAAATTTTATTTCCCTTTACAACCTGCTGCGGTACACCTTGACCACCTGAAAAATACCAGTTTCCATCACGGCAGCCCCTGTGTCTACTTCAGGCAGTCTGGTGTGCACTTTTAATTCTTAAAAATATTTATCCTTTGAGATTCTCTGAAAGGATCTTAGAGAGGCTGGATCTTTAAAACAAAACAAAGCACTAGAAGAGGTTATACTAATTTCCACATTTGAGGAGAACTCTACTAAGACAATAGCTAATAAGCAGATCAGCAGCGAAGCTGGAGAGGTTAGACACCATCCCAAGTACTTTATCAGAGCCCCTGATGACTTGGTCAGCACTTGGAATTCTGCTCCAGCCTCCGATCTCTGCCACCCAAGCAGGAATTTGCTTTTATAGCCAATATAATTATGAAACAAAACTGAGGTGGAGTCAGATACAATTTATTTTTGTTAGACACATCCAAATGCAGGGTGGAAATCAAATCTTACGCTAAGTGCATATGCCCTCTAGTGGTTAGCATTTAAAAGCTTTTAGAGCTTTCTACTGAAGCAAAGAATAAATCCAAACCTAGATTTTGGCTCAGACAATTCTTCCTGCAGCTTGTTCTCTCTAACAGAATATGGAAACAAACACATTACCAGATGTTCTGGCCAACACCCTTCCATCCTAGCTGAACTCTAGCATTTCCAGCCTACAACAGCAACCAGAAATTCTTTGCAAAAAGGAGCAGACAACAGAACACGTGAAGTTCTTCCTCTGAGGAGCTATTAAGTCTACACCGATTTAATAGACTGAAAAGTTATTGCCAGATCACCACGCAGTAGCCAAAAGCACTTGATCACGCGGGGGAATGGGAACAGGAGCTCCCCGTGACCCAACACGCTCAGAGCAATTCCTCCCACCTTTACCCTGCGCGGCTGCAGTAACACAAGCAAGCTGCCCAGACAGGCGTATTTTTGCAGCCTCCAGAAGAGATGAAAGGGTATTTTTGTATTCTTTTATTTAACAAATTCCCACATCGCAGCAGATAGTTTTACTGGTGGGAAGAACTCACATTTGCATGGGCCTTTGAAAAATCCGGGGAAACGACTAGATTAAAAACAAACAAACAAAGCAACCAGCAGCCAGCATACTTCCCGGCCGTGAGAATGATTTTGTTTGTGGTGTCTGTAACACCGAGGACCTATTTTACTTGTGTACCTTGGCATCTTAATGATGGTGTTACGCTGCCAGCACCATAAAACAACCCAACACTGCCCGCCCTTCCAGCACTTCCTTCATTCTAGGAATAAACAACCGTAAACAGCGAAAGGGAAAAGGGAGAGCAGCTTGTTTTTTAACTACTTCGCTGCAGCACCAAACTGCAACTCACTCATCCCTTCCAGAAAGACAACAGACACCAGGCCAACAGCTGCTTGCATTTACAGCACATGCAATGCCAGTTCGTTATTCTTTGTGATGGAAACACTTGGCACAGCATCGGGGGGGGACAGTACAGTCTGCTTCACGGCTACATAGCATCCAGGAGAGCTGTTCCTTTCTTCTCTCGCTTACCTGTCAAGTTCTGCTGCAGCTAGCGGACTAAAGCTACGTGTGACTTTTTATTTCTATCAGTATTATTCCAGCTGTCTAGCACAGGGCAGAGAACTGCTTAGGACATGTCCCCTGCTGTATGTGGTTCAAGAACTCACCTGTAAGTCACGGCACAGCACACTCTCAGCTCTGTTCCTGACAGCAGAAGCACAGCGTCCACGTGCACACACTCAGCAAGCCAGCGACGACGGCCGCGTCACGCTCACGAGACACAAGCACAACAGGGATATACTCACTGAGGCAAAGGTGCCAATCTGTTTGATGTTCTGTTCGTAACTCTGCGAGCTGGTAGGCCTCCCAGGTGTTCGTCTGGAGTACCAGAACGTGTAATTATACTGCAGGGGGTGCTCAGCTGGCCCTGGGACAACTGCCTGCAGAACAGAAAACCTTGCTTACCCCTTATAAACTCCTCAAATGCAGGAATGGAAATAATTACATTTGCAGCATCAAAAGTCCACACGTTCCTGCCCTCACGGGTTATAAAACAAACATCTGATCCTTATTTTCACAGAAAAAAATAAATACCATCTCTGTTAGTTGTCTGACATGGACCATTAGGCTAACAGCAGCTGACTATTGCAAAGAATATTAGAAGTTTGCAGTGCAGGGATGGCTAAGGAAATAATCACATGCTCAGGGAAGTGTCACAAAAAAGCAACCCTCATGAGAATTAAAAGGAAAATTTAGTGATGCTGTTTCTAATAGCTAACTGTGATTGTTGAAAAAAATAACTAAAAATGGTAATACAAGAGTTTAACTTCTCTGAATTAAGAAGTCATTCATCTCTGGGAAGAGTAAAACTCATTTATGCTAAACCATGATTCAAAAGCAATTACAACTCTTTGGTGACAACAACTCCCTTAAGCAACCAACACCCCGCCACTCCGGGAGGATCAGTCTGTCTCAGAACTTGTTATGTCAGCTTCGGCAGAACCCATCGCTAGCAGTCAGCAGAGAGGTCTTCTCAATTTCCAAAACATCCATTTCCAATTTAAAAAGTCTTCTAATATGCATAAAAGAGGTTAACAAGACCTCATTAACTAAGAGTCAAAACTGACAGGGAAAAAAAGCCTGAAAGCCCCCATCTTGTGTCACTAGAAATTGCTGCAGGAGCAACTAGGGCTTAAGTCTTTATTCTCTTCTGGACTACAGTAAGTTTATAATGATTGCATTACTTCAGACACGACAGTATTAAGTACAAGATTAAAAAAACAACACGTATATCCACCTTCTTAACAAAGCTCCACAACACTCACAGAGATTCCATCTTGAATTATTTCATCAGTGGCACAAACACAGCTTGGTAAACCAACTGCAAGCCTCTGTCAATCTGTCCTTCCCACATCCTCTTCCAAAAAAAGCTTTTTTGGGGGAAAACAAAGCTTTATTCTCATTTCCATTTAAAAGCTTGGTTAAGCCTAGCTGCAACTGTGAATGGAGCATTCACCCCTCAGACTACATACCTTTGAAAACTGCACTGAATTATCCAAATTATAGCACGGCCCCTCTGCTGTCACCAGCACAGTAACAGCACATGAAATGGCCACATATCTTTAAGACACCTTCCTTATCCCAGGACTGAGGGCTGTCCAGCACTCCCACCTCACGCCCTACTGAGGGAAAGCAGGTGCCAGCACCTTACCTTCCTCTTGGTAGTACTCTGTGGTTTCTCTCGGTCGTTCTTTTCCTTCTCACTGTCTTTCTGTGTGTTATTCTCCTCGTTCTGGTCATGGTCTCCGCTATCATCATCTTTCAATCTGAGAAGGAACACAGAAATCAGGCGTCACATCTCACAGCCAACACTTCTTACGCCGAACCCAGCCGCTCCCGAGCTCCGGCACGGTGCGAGGTTCCAAACCTCCACCTGACAGCCCACGCGGCCAGCACCACACGCGGCATTCCCCATGCCCAGCGCCTGTGGCAGCCACCCCAGGCATATTTGAGGGCCAGAAGCCAGCTCCCTGCCCCCCAGCACCTCACGGCCGCGGCCCCTTCCCCGCTGAGGGCCGCAGCAGCACGGGGAGCCGCCCCGCCACAACCGGGGGCTGCAGCGGCCGGGCCCGGGCCCGCTCCCCGGGACCAGGCGGGAGCCCCCGAGCCGGGCCGGGGCTTTGCGGGCCCGGTGATTCGCGGCCAGGCCCGGAGCGGCCCCGTGGGGGGCGGAGGGAGGCCGCGGGCAGGGGCCGGTCCCGTCAGGCCCGGGGCAGGCCGCGCCGCCGACTCACGCGTCGAATTTGTTGTTCATCGTCGCTCGCTGCCGCCACCTCCGTCCGCTCCGCCACTTCCGCCCCGCCGGGTCCGCCGCCCAAAGCCTTCCCCCGCTTCCGGCCGCGAGCCCCGAGCCGCCGCCGCCGCCGCTTCGCTGCCTCCCCCCCCCCCCCCCAATCCTCGGCCCGGCACCGTGAGCGCGGCGAGAGTCGGAAGCGGAAAAGCGACGCACCCGGCCGCCATCTTGTGTGTGGCGGAGAGGGGGGCGGGGCGGGCGCCATGTTGGGTGTGGCGCTAGAGTCAGCTGTGGGGGGCAAGGAGAAGTGTCTGCTGCAAGTGGTGAAGGACGAATTTTATGTGTCGGCTTTATGTAGGAACCCAAAATGCCCCAAACACAGTACACTGCAGGATTAAGACAACTGACTCAACGGCATTTTGCCTAGTACTGTGGCAGAAGCAGGGGCAGTTACATATATAAGTACAATCCATGCATTTCTCACCTTGTACTTCAGGTACTGTGGGGAATAAAAATGTTATTTTTGCAGAGTTACATTGTTTAAAGGTGAGGAATGCGGTACTGAGATATGCTTGCAGTGATAAGAAAATTAGGAGGCGACCTTGTAGAATGCAGACAACCAGACTCCTTAGAACAATTAGGTGAAAATCAGGGTGTCAAGTCAGATAAGTGAAGAAACATTACCACTTCAAGCACTAAAAAAGTCAAAAGAAATTTGCAATTTAACAGGCTGGCAACTGAAGGCCATACATTGTCTGTGAAGCATCAAATAGATTGTGAACCTGGATTGTCCACTCAGTGGGGAAACGGGAGGGTCCTGTCATCAAAAAGTATATAAACTGTGTTTTGGAACTAGTAGGCGCACTCTCCTGCTTGTGGGGCGCCTGCCATTGCAACCGCAAATAAATTACTACTTCACTGAGATCCTTGCCTGAGCCTAAGTTATTGGCTACAGAGTGTTTCTCACAGGTACACCACCGTGTAGAGAGGCCAATGTAAAGCATTCGTGATGATGTCTGAGCCTGCCAAAAAGAGATCTGCGATCACTTGTGCCATCTTGATCTCAGAATACAGAGCGTGGGTCATCATTTGCCCGTAGATGTAAGACAGATGATGGGCTTTAAGCATCTTTTAATAGCATAGCAATTTCCAGCAAGAGGGCTTTTTGCATCACAAAATCCATACTAAGTTGATGCAGTTGATAAGACAGTGGCCTTGTAGCTCTATTAAAAAATAATCTTACTCACTGAGGAAGAGAGTGTACAATAAGGCTTGTTTCAGTCTAGGGTGGAACAACATTGCTGCCTCCGTGGTGACTGCCAAGGAACGTCCTCAAGTACTTAGACAAAGTATTTTGCTTTTGAGGTTGAATTTAAAGAAATAAACAGGTCAACAGTCTCTCAGAAGAAAGAGGAGGAGGAGGTAGGAGGGCAGCTGGAAATATCTGAGCTACAAGCATTTTAAATATGTTGCAGCTGTACAGGGGACAAATACTTATTACCCTTGATTTTCTGAGCTAGGTATGCATCATTGAGGTCCCATGGCTCTCCAGGCACCCAGCTCTTCTGGTGGTTCCTGATCTCATCCTTAATAAGTGTTTTTAGATCCTGCAAGTGTGCTAGTGCCACCACTCGTCTCATTAACACAGGGTTTAAGTGCTTCAACAGTGATGGCAAAGTTTCTAAGAGCTGCACGTGGAAACACAAGCACAAGGAACACCCTGACATCCTGGCTTTGTAGGACATTTAAAGTCTGAATGTGCACAGCTGAACCATGTCTAACCACTATGATCCAGGTGCATTACTGCACTGACTGTAGGAAATAAATGACCACTTAGTTTCTTTAAAGTTTATTTTGGAGACAAGATGTGTGAATGATGACCATTAACATACAGTTACATTTCAGATTGACTGCTTTCCCCTACTAACTTTCAGATTTGTAGAATTTAAATATCCTTGAATACAGTTTTTCTGTTTACTAAGTGAAGCCTTGCCCAAAATGACCTGTTTCCTCCTACACCTTAGGTCAACACTTGGCTGTAGTTCTCAAAACCACGACCATGTTAGCTTGTCCTGTTTTTTTTTCTGGATAGTCATTGTAGACTTCTTTATTACACCTTTTACTGTAAAGACTTCTTGAGATACCTTGGTAACATGCTCAGCAACTAAGAATCGTGCAGGCTAGGCTAGTACACGAATGGGAAACTCATTAATTTTGTGTGTTGAGTGTATATTTGGGGCCCAGCATTTGAGAAGGACATGGAGCAGTGGTTCTACAACACTCACCTTGCTGCCAAGAGCAGGTCATCTTGAAAAGAGGCATTAAAAGTAGATGCAGGCATTGTACCAAACTCTGTTCTCTGAACAGCTTGGTCTGCTAAAAATATTTCAGTATACACAACAGAAAGTCCCACAGGGACCTCCCATGATATCCCTAAAAAAAAAGTACATGCCCAGTCAAGGCATTCTTCATTGATTGGAATCCATTTAGCACAGTCACCAGAGCCTTTCCTGTCCATGGTGTATATACGTTTCTGTAGAGCCCAGCTTCCTAGGACAATGAGACACATAAAGATACAAGACATTTACAAAGATGCTGTGCCTGCCTTCTGCATCTTAGTAGTACTCTTAGACCAGAGCTCAAAGACCATTTCTATTATGTAGTGCTGTTTTGTGGTCCTTGCCATTGCACGAGAGAGGAATGGGAGACATTTCATCCTGCTCTAATGAAATAAAAGAGATTGGGATCATGTTTCACTATTAAAATGTTAGAGGGCTTTCACTGTTATTAATACATAGCATTACTATTTAAGACTGTTATTTTTCATGTATCTGCAGTTTATATAACCAACAAAGCAACTGTGTCATGTTACCCAGAAACATTTCATTTTTTTTTCCATTTACATTGCCCCACCAGAGGTGACTGATGGATACAGCAAAATCATAAACATTGCTTTTATTACCTTTCCATGTTCATTTGTTTTCCAGTCATACAGTGTTTTCAGAGTACCAGTACTTAGACAAGGAACAGCCTTCATTGTGAAAACAGAAATTATAGTTGTAATTAACACCAGCAGCCATTAGATGGTAATGTTTGCTCACCGTTGCACTGAGCAGTGTGCTTGCCAGGTCTCACACAGTGAAGCAGTTGAGCCAAACTTTTCAAAGACTGCCACTGATGTGGGGTATCTCATTCAAGATGTGGTGGGAATCATGAGTGGCCTGCAAATCACGAGTGGCCAGCCATCCGATCCTACCGATGGCTGCTGGAGCTTGGGGTCTCACTAGTTCCTCACATCAAGGCTCTGGCACCCATAAATCAGAGACCAGTTTTGAACTCTTCAACCCTGGGTAGTTGAGAAAGACTTAATTGCACAGAGGGAGGGAAGAAGAGGTGGTGTTATCTTGCTCAAAGCATTAGGAGTTCAGATAACAACAACGTCAGCTAGAGCTTGTGACTGTATGGGATGGGAGGTAAGGGTTTCTGAACATCTGTTTCAGGGATTTTAAAGTATGAAGCAGGGAGATGAATAAAGATCATGCCTGCACATGATTTTTGTTTTACATATACATGTATATGTAATACCAAACCATATGTAACTATATATACATGCACACATATGTAACTATATATATAAAATGTGTGACCCTTCATATGATGGACACATGAAAGGTGAAAAGGCATATCTCTGCCCTTGGGTGCTTAGGGAACTGGTGAAGACAGGCTACTCATAAAGCCGTTCAGAGTTTTACTACGCACAGTTTCCACGTGTCCTGGCTTCTGCAAAGTGCCCTTAGGGATCCACTGGTAATGTTGTATTGCTGATCTCAAATACATTGCTCAGGAACATCTGTAGGCAGGACTGCATCTCTCTGGAGGTGGGTGCAGGCCTCCTCCTTTGTGGGAAGCAAAGATGTTGCCAGGGATTCCGAAATATGCTGACCATAGTGAAAACACATGCAAATAGGAGGAGGTGCCTAGCTGCTGCCACTTATTGTGAGCAAAGGCTGTTTTCTGTAGGGGAGAGTAATTTGCAGAATGGTTTTCACAGCAGTGGGAAGTCCACTCTTTTAATTAAAAGCTCAAGTAAGGTGGAGAGCAAAGAAAAAACAAGTGCTTGAATTCCTGAACTGGATTCCATCTAGTACCCAAAGGAACTGCAGAATCTGTGTTTTCTTTTGTGCACACAGGAAAGTAGGGCGCCTCAATGATGCATCATCTTGCACAGCTCCCAGATTTAATGATTCTCCTTGTTCCAAGACTGCTGCAGAGAGGAGGGCCAGAGATGGAGACATGGCATGAATCCTGAGCATGAATCCTTCCTGGCTTATCCTCCAGAAGTACATGGAGAAAGGAAAGTGTTCTGTGGGTCTTGTTTGGCAGATTCAGTGTGTAGACCACATTAAGGTAACATTACTAATGTATTCCTTCCAAGTCTGTGCACTGTCCAAGAAAAGAAAAGAAAAAAGAAGAAGAAAAAAAAGGCCAGAAAGCAATGTGTTGATATACTGCCATATCAAATAGTACATAGAATGTAACCTACTTGCAGTTCTGTGCAGCTGCTTGCTTACACAGTCAAACTCAAACATACTGAGATTCTAATCTAGCCACTTGGTTGTGTTGCAGTGCCTATCAGCTCTGATAACAACTGACACTCACAACGCCCTTCTAAAACAAGCTGAACTCTGTGCAAGAAAAGCTATTGTCTCAGACTAACCTTCAAAATCTTAAAATCACAGGTAACAAAGCTTTTCTTTGTCCTATCCCCTAAAAGCAAGATCAGTTCATTTCCATTCCCAACAGCAAGGACTGGCCTGGGGCAGTAACATCTCCAGCGTGCTGCAGTCTCTCCCACTTTGCCGCTCCTGCAATGGCCAGGCCAGGCCTCTAAGGAAGCCGTCCAGGTCCTCGCTGTGCCAAGAAATAATCAGCCAATAGCAATATTACCAAAATAAGAGCTACAAGAATCAGTTGCCAAGCAAATAAGCTTTGCTGCCTCTTTTTAGTAAGTTTTGCTTATTATTCACATTTCCTTTCCTCCCACCCCATAGCTTGTGCTATACTAACAGTCCTCCCCAGGTACTATTTTTGATGGGGTGACTGTTCAGTGTTTTTCAGCATTTGCAACTATTGCTACAGTCCCTTTCCATTTATTGCTAATCCTCTCTAAATTCCCAGAGGGAGATGCATGGCTTGTAGCTCTACTTAGAAAGCTTAGAGCTCAGATTGAAGCTAGGAAGGAGTAGAAAGATGCTTTTACCTTCCAGCCAAGGTTACATTAGAAGTCTGCACCTGAACTATTCACAAAACTATGAAAAAACATCAGTACCTTCAAGAGTGTTTCATGGTGAGTTTGTAAGTTCAGTGTCCACATTGCCAATGAAGGGGAGAAGCGTTAGTCCTGGAGGCAGCTTCCTTTGGGCCCTCTGGATGTTCAGGAACATCAGAGAAATCTGGACAAAAAGAAAGAGAACACCCACAAAAATTCAACTTCCAGAAAACATCGCTCTTCTCATCATCTCTCTCTTCAGCCAGCTAGTGCCAGAGCCCTGTGTCCCCAAGTCCTCTCTCCTGCAGTCATCAGTCTTATTGGAGCACTTTGACAGAACAGGCAAATTCACCATGTCTAGTCCCAAACGAATGTAGCTGGCTGCAGTGGAGTGTGTCCCTTGAACCTTAAACAGATTGAGCAGGAAGAGTGCAAGAGGTGAACCAAGGTGAGCCACTTTTCAGCTGTCACAAGCAAGGACAGGACAGGTAGCCTGGTCTGGACATGAGCTTAGACTTCAGAGACATAGTTCAGTTCCCTGCTGTGCTGCAGATCTCCTGCATGACTCTGGGCAAGCTGCTTCATGTAGTTTCATGTTATAACCTGTCTGTAATCTACCTAGAAGCCAGATGCCTTGAAAACCAATAGTCCCACATTTCCATTTCACCAGGGTTGCATCTAGTGACCACAGAGCCATAAAGTGAGTCATCTGGCCCATCTAATGGAAAGCCTTTCATTTTTAGGTGCAGTACTGGTTTCCTGCTAGCTCAGCAGTCTGAACACACTCACCTCCTGGCTGCTGTCTCACTGATGCAGCAGAAGCAGCAAGAACATGGCCAAGGACAAAGGGGACAGGACCACCCCCTTTGGCACTCTCACTGTTGGTTTTAGCTGCAGCACAAGTCTTTGTCTGAATTCCTTCTGCCTCAGTCCCTCCTGCATGAACTCGTAGGGCTGTTGCTGTCCCAAATACATTCCCAGTTAACCACTCCAGTGACGGGAGACAGAGAACTACACTTTATAGAAATTATATTAAGTTCTGGTGATTTTTTTTTCTAACCCACTAAAACATTCTCAACTAATCACCTAATAAGATTTTATAGGCAGTGAATGTATGGTTGGCTCAGTAATGGGGAGACATAATAATGGGAGGAATTTATGGAAGGCTGAAAACAAATCTAAAAAAAAAAATGTCTTTCTTCATAAACATTGTGGAAAACCATGAAGCATTATACAACACTTCAAGAAACCATGCAAAAGAGCCTAGCAATTGCCAGCACTGTTTTCCTCCCACAGTGAAACCCTCCCTGAGAGGTTCAGTTACTTTTGTCCATCTTCAGCATCAGCACTTCGAATTCCCCTTCATAGATCTTCACAACAATTGGAGGGGAAGGAAAATGACTTCCTTTATAGTCTTACCCTGTTCTAAGTACTAACATTATTATTTTCTTCTTGCTTTCAGCATGCCTGGCAAAGCTCAAATAATTGGTAACCCAGCTAATCAGTGGAGATAGCTTGTTATAAAGCCTTGCTCTCAGTTAACTACTTTATTTGACCACTGACAAGTAATACCTCCTCATGATCAGCAAGAAGATTCCTCTCATGGGCTCTCCCTACACTGGCCCCCACATGGTGCATCTTAGCCACAGAAAGGAAAAAATCACTCTTCTTGTACAAGCGATGCATCTTTCTTCAATCATATTCAATAAAACAGACCACTGCCCACCAAAAAATGAGCTAGAGACAGCTGTCAGAAACAGCATTAATGTCACTTTACCTGTGACTGTTTCTGAATGAAGTGAGATTTATTTATTTTTTTATTGCCAGCTGGTATATGAATGCAATTTTTTTGCTAATTCATACCGTAAAACTCAGGACACATCAATACAGGTGTCAAATGAGTGAGAAAATAGCACAAGACCAAACTGACTTATTCTAGTCAGTATAATTATGAATTAAAATATGTAAAAAGAATTTAGAATTAAAAATAGTTAACATACTGTGACTGATAACTGATGAAATGACCTTGGAGGATTTTAGAAACATGACATTTCTGCCATTTTTAACTAACACGGGACTTTCAAGATGTCTTCTACTGCTCAGGGAGACAGAAGAAGCTGCACTGGGAGAGCACAGTGGTGGTCTTCACAGGAAAAATAGTTTTGATCCCATGTTGCTGCCAGATGTTAAGGATGGGTGTTTTGCCTCTCTTATTAAATGCCTATCTGGCAGCATTGCTGTCTCTTCAGGACCACCCTAGGAGAGGCCAGGGCAGCTGGGTGTGCTCAGCAGCACTGTTACGGGGATGTTGCAATCTCTGCTGTTGTCTGACATGCTTGTTACATGCCCAGCTCTCTTTGCTTTCATTCTGACACTCAGGGAAAAAAAAAAAAAGAGTGAATGCTCATGCCAAGGCACAAGGCAGCAAGGTGAAGCTAATGGGCCTGGACGCATCTGTGATTCTTAATAAATCAAAGATGTGTTTGTCAGCTCACCAAGAATGTGAAATGCTATTTGGATGCAGTCTTACAAGTTTTTACCTTTGCACTTCCATCCTAATGATATCTGTGTGCTGACCTCGCTGCGTTCTTTGGGAAAGCACAGTCCAAATGGTTTTACGTGTGACTTCATTAGTCTCCCCTCTTGTCGTGGCTAAGTCTAAACATGGAGCAGTGCCCAGTGCAAAGTGCTCTCTGTAGTTTCTGTTCCTGACAAAAAGAGGTTGCGGAGAACCCAGACCAGGTTGTCTTCATCAAATCACAGAGCTAGGATTGCCTTTAATCTTCAGGCAGGAGAGGGGAGATATTAGAGCACAGCAGACCTTCCAGCATGTGCAGCCATTAACATAACTCCAGATGACTTCATCAAACCACACTTTGCAGAATCTGTGATTCCCAAAGCAAACAACTGTGAAGAGCAGTAGGAAAAAGTAGAAGATCTCAAGTCTGTTTCTTTATGTTTGAACAAAATACCCTGTCCTGTAGGCAGATTTAAGAAGTGCTTTAAGTGATAGCAAAAGATCATTGTTGGAAGTTTTTTCAATGGCAGATGTTTCTTTCAGAGATCTGACACATTCAGAACATTCCATGGTATTTCCTTATTTCAATGAAAATTTTAGAACAAGTTTGTAGAGTCCCACTCCTCCACCACTGTCCTCCTGCACACAGCATCCATGCACCATATTCACTGTGTCGGAGTCAGGTACAAGTCAGTAAAACCCTGTGTTTTTCCTGCTTCCTTATTCTCTCTGTAGGTCTTGATTTCCAGCTTTACCAAAGAATGTATGAAATCTCTTGGCAAGCAAATACCTTATTGTGAGGATCTGGGAAATGGTTTTGGAGCCAGGGCAAAATATCATGGATCAATAGAAAAACAGAGCAGATTTGCCTTTATTCTTTCTACTTAAATTCCTAATAGTTCTCTCAACATATTAAAATAGCCAAGACAAATTTTGGCAGCAAGATCTGCTATTTAATTATACCAAGGTATGTATTTTGGTACTGCGAGGGTGGTTCAGTTTCAGGACTCTAAGTAGGAGTATCTGAAACATATGGTTAGAGCACTGATAGGAAACATCTGAAAGATATAACCCAAATGACTATAAAAAAAAAAAAATAAAAAAAAACAAAAAAAATACGATTTGAGCCTCATGTAAAATAGGATTCAGAGAAGGCAAAATCTCGAGAAATAGTTTCTTGCCATCTGACAGGTTTTCTGGGTACTTTCGCCAGTGTCATACTGTCAGCTGGGATCTGACTGCTGCTATAGCTGGCTTGCAGCCTTTTTTGCTTTCCACGTTCTGTCCTGTGGCTCATACCTGGTTTCTTTGCAGAGTTTAATTGCTTTGTATTGATCGTATTCCACTTGTGGTGTTCATATTTTTATTTTTCTTCTTCTTGCAGGACTCCTCTGTCTCAGCCTTTCTCCATCTGCAGGATATGACCTTCAAGCAGTTTTTTAACTGGTTCTCCTGGAAACAGCTACATACAACCAAAGATACTTACAGGAGGCTGGAAGATGTTACCCACATTAAAGACATTATTCACTGTTCTTCTGAATCCTGTTCACTACATGGTACTCATAGAGAAATAACTGCTGTGAGCCCAGCAAGAAGACTGAGTAATCAGTATTTTTCAGGCTATGCTATGCAATGTTGTACCAATGTCTCTTCTGAGGTTAATAACAGAAGAAAAAAATAAAAAAATAAAAAAAATAAAATCCAGTGAAGGTGTACAATAGAAGTGGTAGTACTGATGGTAAGAAGATAGGTAATCCTCTGTAACACCATGTCCTGTCCAAGATACTAATCATGAAGAAATAGTAATGAAGATTTCTAAGGCAGAGAAGAAATTGTGTCCTTTAACCCCCTTTTTTATTATCTTGCCATATTATCACAATCAATATTTTCAAGAAAGCTTACTTCCTTGTTCTCATATCTTGTACAGTGACGTGATTGGCTCTGCATGCTCTGCTACACAGCAACATAACAGAAGAGATAACACACAACAAACCTCTGCAGGAATTTTGAGTGCTGATATATGACAGTACGGGTTGTTCCCAGCTTCACAAACACTCATTTGTTCACACTGAACAGTACAGGAACTGAATCATCTTCTCAAGTCTTCCTGGCACTTAATGATAAAACCCCTGAAAGCCCCTTGTAATTTAGTGCAGCCTCATGGATCCCCAGACTTGGCCTACTGGCATCTCACGGTGCTTATATTTAATGTGGCAACCCCCAAACTTGGCCTGAGAAAATACTGCCTGTGTAACACGTCTGATTAATTCTTACTCAAGATGCTGGATTTTGTCCTATGAAGACAAAACATGTACATTTTTGAATGGCAATTGCAAGTCACTCTCCCTTCCTCTAGCAATGTGAGGACCCAGGTCAGTCCTTGACAACTTTAAGTCATCCATCTCCTTTTGTCTGACTCTGGAGAGAATTCTTTACTTGGAATTTCTTGTTTGTGAGGTCACATTGGAGAGCAATAAGTCTTAAGGGATAATGGGCTGGGGAATAGTGAGTCCTTAACTGAAATACACAAGTGACTGTATTGGTTACCATTGAATATGGCCAAAAAAAAAAGTAGGTAGGCTGGTGTGATTTAGGCTAGTATCTCTTAATAAATCCATACATACAGATTTCTTTGGAAGTTCAGTAACACTAAATCCAATATCACATTACCTCTGTAACTTTGTGGGAACTTGGAAATCTCTCCTTTAAGCTGCCCATGTTTGCAACAATAAACTAAAGGTTTTCAAATTGACTTAATTGTTTCCCTGAGGGTGAAAATACTGCTTTATGAACTGGCTTTGGCTGAGTCACCCACACTCCATTTTCATTCCATCTAAGGCTCAGAAGGCTCCCCTAAATCCACGTTTTTTCCGTGGACTCTGGTAGCAACATCAGTTTCTGCAGGAATAAACTACAGATACAGCATTGCTCAGTGTATAACATGCCTTATTTACATGGCATATTTTGATAATTTTTATATATTTAAAATCAGCCAGCAGATAATGTACAAGCTGTGTAACTCCTCGAGGAGAGGGCTGTGTCACCATCCGAAATCTACACACGACCTGTTTTGAGGGTTTTGCTCTTTGGCCATTCTGAGGCCTGACTGCAAATCCACAGACATCACTTCAGCACTGTCCAGATTCTGCTTAGGCAGTCCTTTATGCACACCAAGAAAACTATGCATTGTAGAGACCACTATGAGCCACAGAGTGATGCAGTTTTCCGTTTCAGCCACTGCTCACATTCAAAACAATCAGTGCCATGTAACACAAACTCCTGCTCGGGTTGTGGTTGTCCTTTTTGAAAAACACCTACCCACATCTCCCTTCGCTGGGAAAACACAGCAACCCTAACAAGTAAGCAACATTAATACTGTCCAGTTATATTTGAGTTCTGTTATACCCATGCTGGGCAGTGGAAGTGGGTTAATAGATGGGATCAGAAAGTTAACGCTTCCCTATTGAAAGAGTAAAAGAAAGATCAAAAATTGGCATTTTGCTAATGATTACACTGATATCTGAGTTACATGAACCTTACCTCTTAGAAAGTTCACTCATCTCCTTCCACTAGTGGGTATGGAAAGCAATTGAACCCTGGCATGCTGTCTTGTAATTAGTCCACAGTCACGTAGGGACATCATTGTATAGCATGCAGTGAAGAGCATGAATGATGCTTTCGGGTACTGGCACTCCTGAATGAATCTGTACTTCAGATCCTGGCTAGCATTTGTTGCCCTGAACAAGCTTTTGCAGCTGGCTAGTCGTGTACTGGCTCTGTGCTCCCAGAACAACTACAGAATCATAAAATCATCCCTTGCTATTCCTTTGTAAATCATGACTGTGGACTAGATTGAACTCAAGCTGGAAAAAAAAGCTTGCAAAAACAGTTGCCTTTGTAAGATTTGATCTCAGAGAGGGCACCTTGGTATAGCTGATTAGATGCATTTCACAGTGTGAAGTACATTGACCTCCTGCGCCGAGCTACCATTAAAAGGCAAAAAGGCATCGTTGTGTAATTTGCCTCAACAAATGAGAACAATTCCTAACAGTGTGATTTAAATCTAGAAAGACATCTCAAAGGGCTAGGGCATAAGAATGAATGAAACTTACCTGTGCATGCTGGAAAAAGGTTAAAGAGCTGACATTTCTTTTCTTGGGTACAATTTTTATCTACAAATCTAACAATCTAAAGCGACTTGCTGATTTAAATCATAGTACCTATATCTCCAACCATTTGATATGCACACAAAGCTGCATTCACCATAATGCTTCAAGATGGCAAAGCTGCTCTTCAGACCCCATATTTGCCACCTCTTGTCCTCCATCACTGTATCATATGGCTTGTCTGATCTGCCTGACCTATAGCATATGCTATAACAAGCACACAGAAGTAAATCCAATATTCCCTACACAGTCGTACTCTCAAACAGATGCCTTTGTTTTATTCTGCAGTGCTTTTTCTGCATATGCAGCCATAGACACCCCTCCCTCTCTCTTCCACTGAATATTTCAGCTCAGGGTGATTTTTGCAGGTATGTTGACTATATTTTTCTCACGTTGAAACTCAACTATTTTAATGCTTCATCCATCTCCAACTCCCTATAAATTAGTTCCTTCATGACACCGAAGCTTGTTGTTCCTTCCAATTTAAGTCATCTGCAAATGTTATTAATGTGATATTTCACTATGGTAAAAAATATTGGGCATAACGAGGAAAAAAGGAGAGGTGGTAAGATAATGACATTTACAGCATCAGAATTTTATGGGGAGGGATTTCCTCATCCCGGGTTACTCACAATTCCCAGTTCAGGCTGCTCTGACAGTGCAGGCTCAAGTGCAGATCTCACACCTGATGATATGTGGCTCCTTTACAATGCATTAAAGGAAATGTGTGCAACCCCCATTCAATTAGCATATTATCTCTTGTTTTGACCAGAAATTTCATTCTAGTACTGAATAAAATCTGATTTACTGTTCACAATGCATTTTTATCACCTGAAGACATCTAGAAAATGAATAAATTAAGCTCTGAAAAGAGCCAGCAGCAAGAATTTTAATCAAAGGAAAATGAATAACACTAAGTGCATTTTGGCTCATGTTTCAGGATTACAAGTTGCTTGGATGAACATCTCTTTCTAGTCTCAGTTATGTCTCAGCAGGCACCTGGTCAGGGTCTAGTCTGGAAGTAAGCAAATTGCTCAAATGGAAAATATAAGATTATGACGATAAACACAAACTGAAGCATGATATATTGAACCATTTTAATTCTGAGTAAATGTCATAACAGCCATGCTCTGTCAGATGAAAGTTCAACTAATCTAATGTTCTTTTTTTGACAGAACATGGTAGCAGAGGCCTTAGGAAAGGTTGTAAGAACAGGACAAATGAGAAACACTGTGTTGGTATTAAACAACCCAAAAGGAATTTTCTTGCTGCAAATGCATCCAGCTGCTTTTTGATCAGAAGGAAATCTTTAATACAACATCCAGTGGCAAGGAGTTGCATAGCTTACCAACAAGGCATGTGAAGTACCATCCCTTCTGGTTCTTTTGAGCAATCCCTTCCACTGGAGAGATGGTGAACGTTTTCTTCTCTGTTGGCTCCTGCCTGTTTAGGATTTTCCAGGTCTCCTCAAAACTATAGAAATTATTTCCCCAGATGTGCTATGCTGGTGCAACAGAAAGTATTTTTAAAATGTAATCCCATCAAGTCAATTTCCCCACTACAAGTAGCTGATTCACTGTTTCACACACTGGAGCATCAACAGGGACAATCAAGCCTGAGTCTTTGACACACACCAGTTTCCTAAACATGTTTGAACAGAACAGCAAACATTTGTTTTTAATCTTTGGATGGATGCAAAAATCTACCAAATTTTTGCACAAGGCTTTGTTTTTCTCTACTTCCTGCTTTCTCCTTCTGAGAGGATAAATAGTTTCCCTAAAGTTTGGCACACAACTTGCCATGTGGTTGTTACGCTAGTATTGCTATCTAGGAGAGCCCTACCATAAAACAGAAAAACACATGAGGAAAAAAAAAAAAAAATTAGTAGAGCATCTTGGTATCAGACAACCTGGCAATATTTTCCTTAACTGTAACCTTAGCAGAGCTGGGCCCCGTATAATGTTAGGCAGCTTTTTCCTCTCATGTCCAGCAATATTAAATGCTGCAAGCTTTCTGCATTCACAGGCTCCTGCCATCCTGCAGACAGTAAGCAGAGCAGCCACCTCTGCGATTCTCTGGCATGAACTGAAGGTATGAACTGAATTCCTGAAGGAATTTCAATGCTTTAAAAAGTAATACATCCAGCTGGGGATCTTTACTTCAAATAAACACCTGCAAACATTATTTAAACCCTTGTAAACCATATTATTAAGGATGACAAGTCAGAGACCTGAGGCTGTGGTGGACACTGTTTATAAAAAAAAAAAAAAAAAAAAAAAGATGGAGAGGAGGGTTAGTCCCTTCACTTAAACAAAATGTTACGTCACACCAGTCATTAGCACCAGGGCGTGCAACTTTTCATCTGGCAGCTCTGGTGGCTTAATGCAGACGTGCCTAGGGGCTGCAACCAGCAGGCAGCTCAGTGATGACAAGGTGAGCAGGAGAGCAGCAGCTGAAGGGGCAGAAGAATGGAAAGGGCTGTGGGCAGGAAAGCCAACCAGGTTTCCTTAAGTTTGGCTTTGGGCTCTTTTTGATAACGAGGTCAGTAAGGCACTAAGCATAGCAATTCATGATCCCGATTCATAGCAATTCCATGATCCCAACTACTCTCTGCTGTCCTCCCTCAACAGCATCTCGCCTGGGATTACTTCAGCTGTCTCTCCATAGCCTGCAAATCTCCCAGCTGCCAGAGGTCAGCCAGTCTGGGACCTGGGTGTCCGTAACCCTGTACAAGTGCTGGAAGAATGATGCCTGGAAGGGAAGCAGGGCTGTTCTCCATCCCAGGGGCACTTCCAGCAGGCACAGGACAATTTACCAGCTTCTTGATCAGATTTCCTGAGTTTCTCTTTGCCTTCTATATCATTCTTCTCAAGCCTGGCAAGACTGTTGTGCAAGCCTATCTGGAAACTGTCAGCTTCCTGCCTCCAGAAGGGAGAGCTGGGGGACTCTTGCCCCTCAGCCAAGCTTTTAGGAGATTATCCAAAAGTGAAACGTGCTTCTTTGTAGTGCCTGGTAGGGATCCGGTGGACACAGTCCCTGAGGGGCTGAAACAAGCAGTAAATTAGCAAATCTTTCCATGTTGTGCCACTCCTAAGGCCTGCCTAGTCACGGAGAAGCTGATCTATCAGCAGACACCGAGTACAGTGCAGTCTCAACGGACATAATGTTCCAGACCTCGAGCACAACCAGCTTGTAACACATCTTCTCACTAAGCCTCTTCAGCGAGTGGCAAGACAACAAAAGGAATGGGCAAAGGCAGCAAGAGATGCCATCTCCAGCAGGGTTCATGCAGAGGAGGAGGTTTGGGAGGATGGGGTGGGGGAGAAGCACAGATAAAGCTGGAAAGGAGGCTGAGCAGAAGTGTGTAGGCCCTGGAACAGTATTTGATATAGTCTGTGTAGTCAACAGGAGAGATTATTCATGAAAGTTATTGCTATTGTGAAACATCCCCCCCCCCACTGTTCTGCTTTCCCTTCCAGCCCAGCAAGCCTGCAGATGCTGGGTTGTGGTAGAGCAGACACTGTCAGAGCTACACTTTCTGAAAGTCAGCATGACTTTCAGTAGTTATCACTTCTTTTTAGTAACATGCTCCTCCATTTTAAATTAGGAAGTTCAGATGCACCACAATGATTTAATTACAAACAGATTATATCCCAGTACAAAAACACTTTTGGTACTCATACAAATTCAGTCCTAAGTTTTCAACACTGCTCAAGCTTTACTGAACTCCAACATTTGAATCTTTTCCAAAAGTGTTTTGGACTCAAGAATACTGCAGCACTTTATCTACAAATGAACTTGGCTATCATCTCCAGCTGTATGCTTAAATCATCTCTGTCTTGAGTTGAATCAATGCCAGTAAGCAACTACATTAAGTAACAGATAATTTAGGATTCCTGCATCAAGTCTTCATTTAACTTTTCTTACACTGAGCTACCTCCAGTGCATCCTCTGTAGTTACTGTGCTCTTCTTTTTATGGTCTAGAACCTCAAAGGAGAAATAAATGAAATCTTCCAAGCTGCCTCCTGAGAAATCACTGATCATTGTTTTCAGCTCAACACTTGTTGATTCCTCTGCTAATACTCAGAGTCCGAGGAGACAGAAGCTTGATATGATGAAAGGATGTAAGTGGTGGGAAACCAAAAGGGAAGGTGAATCCTGAAACAGAGTTTATATGGATAAGGAGTGGATGGGAGTAGGAAATGATAATGGGGAAGGAGAGATTGAATGGAGGGCAGGAAGTATGGTATGAGTTATAATGAAGAAAAGGGCCCAGAGAAGACAGGGAACATCTGAGCATTCAAGAAGTCCCTAAATGCTGCTTTCCAAAGTCTCTACATGCCTGTGCTGCAAACAGGGAACAGTGAAATCCACTGGCAAAGTGAGTATCTCACCCCACATTTATGTTTCCTCCAGGCAGAATTGTTAATGGGCTCCTACTGCTACCAGTTACTGTGTTCATCCAACAAACAGAAGGTCTGATTACAGATCTAAAGGTCCCAACCTCTTAGCGACCAATAGCAGCATGATTCTACATCACAGAAAATGGATTTTAAAAATAATAATAAAACTATCAATACATGATAACGATCACACTGCCAAGCAACACATTCACATTGTTAGTAAATATGAAATTTAAGTTTATTCAACTTCAAATTGACTCTTCATCTTCCACATGGGAGATGCTTACCTCAAACTCAGACATTAATGCACCCATATTCTACTGCGTTTCCCTCTTCTTTGATTTGTAACTGTCAACAAATTAAAGTGCCTAAGTACAGGACAGTAAAGTCAAAATAGGACTTTAAACATGCACTTTCCCGAGTCAAATGACTCAAGGTCACCAAACCTCCCACAGAAATGAAACCTGCTTAGCTGTTGCTGAGGTCCTCTGTTGAATTTTACCAAGGTTTTCTCAGTAGTGATCACCACAATGTTCCTGCTTGGCCAGGACAGGGAGGCACAGCAGGCTGCCTTCACAACTGGGAACCACAGCATCTTGCTCAGGTGCTCTCCAAGACGGAAAAAACGTTAAGATCCTTCCAAGAATTTCTGGGACCAAACCAAAATTTGCCTGGATCTTGGCTTGTGTCCGCTTTCTGAATAGTCCTGGGATAGACTAATACCAATATACTGTCTTGCAGAGGAAGGTTTATACATTTGAGAGAAAGTTCACTGAGGTGAAGGTGGCTGCTTCACACTCATCTGTGGTATGCTGCAGCCTAACGTGGAATAGCACAAACCTTGTATGGGTGGGGCTGTAGCGTACCCCCCAAAATTGGCTCTGTGTTGATCTTTGTCACTCCCTCAGGAAGCCGGAAGGTGAATGCCCGCAGCAGGCTGGCAAAGAAAATGAAGAGCTCGGTCCTTGCTAGGTGCTCCCCCAAACACACTCTGTGTCCTGCAGAAGGAAAAGGGAAAGGACAGTGAGAATATAGGAAATTTTTAGTTTTGTAATCACTTTGCTCGTTCTTGCCATAAGCAGAGGGGACTCTTGTTCAGGGCCAGGATCCTGAAAACCACAGAAATAAAACTTCCCGAATTCTTTCTCAGAAAGATCCCATCCCTCCAATGTCATAGGTTAGGAGACACCAAACAAAAAGCCCAGCACAAATCCCTGAGGTACTACAGTTTTTCTTTCTTGACCTGGCAGAAAATTACTTTCCTTTTATAGGAGATCTTGAGCATCAGGGTCAGACACGAAGAATCTGCCAGCTGTTTGCACATGCTTCCTTAGTGAGCTTAAGTCAGCAGATCAAAATTACTCAGCAATGGCCTTTGCAACTGAACAAAGGCTTGGTCACTTTACAAGCAAACAAGAAGCCTACTGTTAATTTCCAAGTGTTCCTCACTGGAACCAGTGGCACAAACAGCACAGAAACAACAAAAATTAAAGAAAATGGGTAAATAATACATTCACATTTCCAGATTAGCAGTCAAATTATGTGAAAGCAAGAGCCAGCTATTCCATTTGTGCTAAGAAACCACTCCTAGATGGGCATCTAAGTGACTGCCCTGCTACATGAGCAGAGATACTAAAACAGAGTAGGAACTTTACTGCTGAATGTGGTCTCAAACTCTGCTTTGTTATCTTAATTCCCTTCTTTTGCAACTGGCTTTTCAGTTCTGTACCCAAGGACTTTGTATATCAGGATGCATTTCTTCTTTTCTTTCAACTCTTTCCTATAAGAGGGATTGCAAGCAACTCCAGCATACAAAAGGTACATTGCTTCGCAGGGAAAAAAAATACATATGGAATATTACAGGAAAAAATGTGGATGACTGCAATATTTAACAAGCCTAGGAGGTTCATGAATTTAAGTGGGATTCCCACCTCATTGTACTAAGAGCAGCTTGGGGCCAAAGAGCACAGAAGTGTCTCTCTCGGCAGATACAAGCCAGTACTATTATTTAAAAGAAGCAAACAGTGGTGATATAAGGTGTTATCTGAAGAAATATCACAGTCTCAATCTTCTGTATTCATGTAATTTGTTGGGACCATTCAAACTGCCGGTGCACTTACCTGCTGAGAACGGTAAGAAGGCTTCTCGATTTTTAAAGTTTCCTTCTTTATCCAGGAAATGCCCAGGGTTGAACTCCCGCGGTGTCTCCCAGTGCTCAGGATCATACAGAACAGATGCTATATTTGGCAAAACAATGGTGCCCTGCAAGGAAGAAACCACTGATACAGTTCTGTTGACTAGCCTCTCACTTCTCAGTTTCTGCCTGGTGGATAAGACTTCTGTTTGTTGCCATTCCTTTCTAATGTGCAGATATCAAGTGGTTAGAGAAGTATCTTGCTAGAAAATAGAAGTTGTTGGTCATTTTCTTAGCCGGAAATTATCAGTTCCCGGCCTTGCAACCATGCCTGTGGGTGTTATTAGCATTAGCGATGTTGGTACAACTATATTGTGGTGCCTGCTTCCACCAATAGTTTTAATGACACTTGTAGTAGGTCCCTTTTGTTGATATTCAGGTCCCAGTCTTGGAAACCTTCTTTCAGGTTTGAAAGAGAAATGCATGCAGAAATCACTGCAATACTCATCACTTCATTGACAGGAGGCTCTGAGCCCTTTTAGCAGTCGTTGTTCAAGCTTTGTCTTTACTGGTAACGAGCATGTTGTTCCCAGCTGATCAGCTCATGTGCCTTAGGGTACCTGACTGTCAGATCCAGCCAGAACACAGACCAAAGTCTTCACCACAAAGTGAGCTAGGTGGGGCCAAACACAGAAGCTAATAATGATACTGGCCTCTCCCATCTCTCTTGCAATAAAAGCAACCGATTCCTGTTTCTTTCTAGGGTTTCACAGTGAGAACTGGCACTCAGCATAGCTTATGTCACTTTACAAAATTATTCAGTGGCTGTGAACACCTGTCTCAGGCTTTATTTGGGAGCAACTCCCTCGCTGTCTGTCAGCTGTAGCTGACAGTCTGTCAGCTGTACAGATTCAGGCAGATCGCTGCACTTGTCTCAGCTCATGGAGCTATTACCATCCCCTTACAAGTCTTCCTCCATCCCAGCAGTGCTGGCTGCACCAAGTTAGGCAAAAATGTCTTAGCCAGTGCTTTGGCAACCATTTCTCCTCTCAGTCTATATCCCCAGCAAAGCACATCTGGTCTCTGCTGTGTCATTTATCTGTACCTTTTTGACGGGGAAACCTAGCAGTTCTGTATTCCTCACACACACTCTGGGCATGCCAACAAAGACAATATTGCTGAAGCGCTGGATCTCATGAACCACAGCATTCGTGTAGGGCAGTTTTCTCCGATCCTCATAGCAGATTAACTGGGAAGGACCCAGAACAGCATCCAGCTCCTTCTGCACCTTCTCTGTGGAGAAATAGTCACCACTTCAGATGGGAAAAATGCATCAAATATTTCAACTGGTCTCTTTTCCTTAGAGTAGTAGGAAAAAGTAGTATTTCAGCATAGTACATGAAGTCTTTAATCTATGATTTAATGTCTGAATTTAACATATGAAACTAAAAGTCAAGAGCAAAACAAGCAAACAAACAAAAAAGCAGTGTGGTCCAGAATCATAAACAAGGACTATACTGTATTTATTTCAGCTTTGACATTTATCTCACAGTATGCTTGGTGGGTGTAGGGTGAGTCACTCAGCTCCACATTTTGAAGGTATTTAGGGATTGCTTAGTTTACTTTATCTCAAAATCTAAATCTCATTTTCAAAATTGACGCAAATGCCTTGGATATTAACTCCCAGTGCAAAGGAGGAGTTGGTCCAAGTATGGCAACACTGAACAAACAACACGAGAATCATCCTGACACTCTGAGTGTAAATATGCACGCAATGACACAGTCTTTCCAGCTTCCTGCTCAGATTGTGGCAATACAGATATCTTCCCAGCTTTCAGTGCTTGAGCACAGCAGATGGAAGAAATTCTGACTCCAGAACTATCCAAATCTTTCTTAAACCCTGGCCATATCCTTTCTCTTCCTAGTGTAGATGTAAGATGGTGGAGATTCAGTCTGGATCTGCAGAGGCATTCGTGGCATTGACTTGCCAGTGCATAGAACTAACTTTTCTCTCACCACAGCTGCCTTCAGCCATCTGGTGTGGTCAGGTGAGAGGATGGACCTTTGTTTTTTTTCCACTGTTGTAATTTTAGCACAGTGTTCTTAGTGTTTCCAGAGAGTGGGAGCCAGGCTCAACTAGTGGCTTTCCTGTCTGCCACTCATTGCATCCAGCCCTTATTAACGTTTGTAGTACCCATAGTATTTCACAGCAAGGACCCCTCTCACCTTGGATGTCTGGATTCACCACCATGTAGAGCAGTCCCCAGCTCAAGGTTGTGCTTGAAGTCTCTGATCCACCAAGGAAAAGGTCATTTATAACACACACCAAATTGTCTTCGTCATACTTGGGCCTGTCCTCGTCTTTAGACTGTAGATGATGATAAAAAGTTGAAGTTAAATATTGAAGTTAGTTTATCCTGTATGCCTCCCAAGAGTCATTATTTCCATGTGGAAATAATGGCATGTGAACAAAGAATATTCAAATATACAGTTTTTGATGAGTACTAAGAGATTAACAGTTTCCCAAATGTACACGGTAAGGCTGTGTTGCTCTTTTTCATGAGGTGGATTATTCTATCATTAAACAACAACAAACAGGCAGTTTCATGCCTGATGACTTAATTCTGAAAAATTTAGAACAAACTGCAACTTTTACAGTTAGCCCAGAGTGTACTTCTAAACACGTGCCCCACAGTGTGTCACTCATTTGGCCCTGGTCTCTCCAGTAAGCTATCAAACTGTGTGATCAGGCAGAATGAATACTTACTTTCTCTATCTCAGCCAGGTAAAAGTCAATGAAATCCTGCGGTTCATCTGGCATCCCTCTCTCCACGTGTCTTCTGATCTCCTTCCTCGCAAAAGAACTGAGGACATCGTAACAAGACAATGCCTTCTTATGAGGACCAGGGAGATGGCACATCAGCCAGGGGAAGATTTCATACAGCTGCAGGAGTGGCATACAAGAGGCAGTATGAATTAGCTGTCAGTAAAAAAGCTGCTTTAGAAACATCAAAGAGCTGAATTGTCCTTTCTGGAAATGCTGATAGTTGAATAAACAGATTATCCTTGCTTTTAGTAGTTGTTGGTTTGTTTGTTTTTCATCATGTTGGGAAACATTAATGTTAATTTTGACACACTCCTGAATCTCAGGGTCAAGGCAGTACTGCCAACACTGATCATGCCACTAACTCAGACAACTAGTGGAGCTCACAGAAGGAAAGTGTAAACTGAGTAGCACTGTAAGAGAATTTAATTTCCCTTTTCAGAGTCCTTGTAATTGCTAGAGGAACCGATAACGGTTAAAAATGTTAAATCTTCACTCTTCTCAGAGTGTATTTATATACAAACTTGTTAGCTCAAAGTACCGTCCTCTATTTTGGATAGATCTCTCTTTGCAGCATCTGCCATCCCACCCTGCCAAGCAAACAGCATTTCTGTCTCCTCACTGCCTTTGTTCTTTCAAACCAACCAAGCAACATTCTCAAATTTTTTTATGTGATCATTTGTGGGTCATCCCACTAACCCTTCTTTTACATTTGTTTCACTCCAAACTCACAACATAAAGTGTCAAGACCCTGGAAAAGGCCCCACACATCATTACACACCAGAACCTACTTTAACACTTCTCCGGATCTAAAAGGAAACAGTACTGGAAACACTCTAGGATCCTGTTTGCCTTTTTCATCCTGTTTTCTGCTAGTTTCCACCAGTCCCTTTCCTCTTAACCTTTGGACTGGAATGTTCTAAGCTTGTAGCAGATATTTGTCTCATTAATTCCTGATATGATTCATAATTTAATTGTGTACTATTAGAATTTGTTCCATTCTTATAACTCCAATCCACAATATTTATGAGCTCTTGCAGCAGGATATCCTGAACCTCCACTGTATTGTTACAGTCTCCTTGCTTTGATCATCAGCAAATATCATCTGTTTTTTTAGCCAAGTTCTTCAACAAAAATCATGAATAACTACAGTCAGAGAGTCACTGAACTGCTGCCAGAATAACTCCACTAATTACATCTTTCACTTATTTAATTGTCTCTTTCTTTGTCTCTTATAAATTTTTACCCTCTTTATAAACCTTAAACCAGTTGCTCTGCATTTAGTGAGGACCCATTTTTGTATCCACACTTCATTTTCTACCTATCTCAGGAAAAAAAAAAAAAGCATGTGATTTACGCACCTGATAAATGAAGCTGCCTGCAAATCTGAATAAGTTCTCTGTGGCACTGATCAGTTCATGGAAGGTTTTGTCCTCATCAGAGAAGTGATATCCAAAAACCAGAGCACAAATTACATTTGAAATAGAATGGAAGAGAGGGAAAGAAGGATCCACAGGTCTTCCTGCAAACACAGTAACTAGCATTCACTCTCACTGTTTTCTTCAGTTGTTCCTTATACAGATGAGATATTATTAGAAATTATATAAAATAGTATCTTTATCCATCTGGGGCATGAATGGGTACAGATGTGACATCAATAGGTATTCATGCAAAATAAAACAGTCTTAGAGCAAAGGATAGTGTTAAACTGTTTCCTCATTGCTCTAAAACACTCTTATAGCCCTTCCTGTGAAATAGTTTTGCACAACCAAGATTAATTAGAAGATATAATATTAAACCTAATGTCCTCTGTTGTATGGAAGAAGAGTTAGACAATGTGCAAGGCATGAAATGTCATGGGAGATGAACTGAGAGAAGACAGAAACACACGTTCAAAAATATAAAAAGCTACTTAGAAGAAAAGACTGAAGAAGCTTGGGAAAGTTTAAGAGTAGGTTTAGAAACAGCATTTTAAGAAAGAAATTTCCACTTGTAATACTAGGCTCTATCTGTTCTTCATGCTTTGTTGAGTTTGGATATATGACTGTACCCACCCCAACCCTATAAAGAGGTAGGTAAGCTTGCATACTGAAGATATGGATCCAGAAACTGAAAAGCACCTAATTTTTTAGCAGAGAGATACCTTTCAGGCTCACAAAGAACTCCACCAGGTGAGAGGCCTCCTCTTGCACTCGATACTCCAGGCCTTTTTTCCCCATCCCCAGACTGCGTAGAGTCATTATACCAAAGCGTCTCTGCTGCTTCCATGAGCGACCACTTGCCAGTAAAATACCTGAGAGTATTCCCTGGCATATTAATATTTGTCATAGACATGAATGATTCATTTAAAAATAATTATGAAATACGTGAGTCAATCAAGGAATATACTGTAGTACAAGTAACTTCAGGAGATAAAATTATCATAAGCAAATATACCCAAACTATAACTAAACCACATGTTCTTAATATTGATTGTAGTTAATTTTTGAAAAGAGCAATCTAAGGATCTGCTGACGGCTCCACTTCTTGCTAAAAACTGCTAAAATACATTAAGGAGAAATGGATTTTAATGTGACGGAGTCACTCCCACAAAGGGCATTCAGGAAATGTTTAAGAGTGACTGCTAACACAACTATGAGACTTCTGGAGGGAGGTGTTAAAGGTCTCTCACTCAGGATGGAAGGTGTTTGGCAACCATACGTAGTCTATGTAGTTGCCAAACTTATAATGATGCTTTGCATTCATGTAACATACAGCAAAATTGTGCGCAGAAGAATGAATTATCCTATGAGAAGAGTAAGATTGCTGAGTTCTGAGCTAGGACTGCACACATCTTAAACACAGCAAAAAAGGTCACCTAGAAACAACCTGATTTGGAATTGTTCCCAGGCTTGGGAAAGCTCAGGACAAAAGGCATCATGACAAATAGCAAGCTATTCTCATGAGCTAATAGGGTATTTGGACAGAGCATCCTGAATGGGAGGGCAGAGGGTTTAACAAGGCTGAGCAGCAGTAGTTTGCCACGTTGACATTACTGTGCATTATTCATGGCAGGAAAATCTCACCTTTTCCTTTGGCCACTGCTCTGAAGAAAGGAGATACCATCCTTCCAGAAACATCGTCAGGGTGTGTAGTCATGCCATCCTTCACTGCCTGAAATCCATTCAGTATGATCACTGGGGCCCACCCGAACCACAAGGTGTATATGTTGCCGTAAGTTTTTGCCAGCTGTGGATGGGAAAAGTGCCAGAAAAGAACAGCTAAAACTCTGTACATCTTGAACAGATATTACACTTGCTATTTACCAGCCAAATAGTCAGTTTTGTGCTGAGAATATGACCCCTATTAATGTAATTATGGTTAGAAGCAGAAAAAAAGACTTGTTTTTCTGAGAATAAACTTTTCTGCAGCCAATTTTAATTACTCCGGTGAAGTGATTTCTCTTTCAAAGCACAGGCTGCAGCAGCATTGCAGCGAAAGAAAGAAAACTTTGTATTTTACGTTGCATTGTATCCGGTCCCAACATTTGTACTTAATAGAATAGCCACACTGTGCACCTCTTTGGAGCCCAGTGGTCACACCATTCACTTGCTTCTCCTTATAATTCTTTAGATTTTGGATTTTCTTTTCCTGTTAGAGCATCACCAAGTCTGCATCACCTTCAACAATTTGTGTGTATTGTCTCCAGCATAGATCTGAATTAGAAGTCATCTGTAAGCCATTAGAAAAACTGACAGATTACAGGAAGGGACTGGGATGGACTGGGGAGGAACAGCTGTCTGTAAAACAAGTGGCAAGCAAATAGAAGGAGGAGTAGGAAGATCATAAGTTTATGCCCTTTCAGTATTACAAGCATATGTACACGTGCACAGTATTACCCACTTTGTCATCAAGTTAGACAATGCCAGTGTAACAGAATTATTAAAATAAGTAAAACACATGGACTTATCAGCAATGTAAAGGCATCTTTTTGATTTAGTATTCTCCTACTTCAGTAACAAGTCAAAAACCCTATCCCTAAGTTTATTCAATTCTTAAGGACAGAGAGTTGCTTGTGAAGCTGACATATACCACATAGCCTGAATATAGGAACCAAGTTGATATTTGTGTGCCTGTACCTTGTCTGCAACTTTCCTAGGACTTAAAAACTTAATTTGCCTACTATTATAATAGCTTCGCTTAAACTCTGAGTAAAATTAACCGATTAGGACAATCTGAAAATAAATACCTCCATCAGAAGATCCCGGTGTAACTGAAAGTTCATTTGCACCAAGTTTCCAAGCAATGGGAGAGGAGTTGGTCCAGGAGGGAATTGCCGGCATGCCTTTCGCAGTTTGAGAAATTGAATAATTAACAAAAAAATGACCACAACTACAAAAGCTTGATTTATTGTCAGCATTTTGAAGCTGATTTTTCAGCTTCTCTCTATCAAAAATAATGTAGCGGAGCTTGGGAAAGGTGATCTTCCTTCTTGTTCCACCAGTTCTCTTTGCAGACTGACTCCTGTAAAGTCTCAATTCCTTTCCCTCCTTCTGTCACTCCCTCTTTATCACTGCCTACCCTTTTCCAGCACCCCATATATTCTCCATACCAAGATACATCAAGCCAATCCCTGACCAAGGGCGTACCTATCTGTCTATAGCTAGCCACAGCCTGAAAATGTGGAATCACTTGTGCTGAAGGTGTATGCCTTGGGAACCTTAAAAACATGCATAGTCGTTCATCTCAGAATCACTGAATTCAGATTATGAGAGTTACGTGCCAGGATGTAAACAGCAGGTTAGATTTAACAGGTGTTTTAGTCACAAACATTATTTAAGTTATCTTTATATGTGATTGCAAATTAAGATTTGCTTCCCAGTACACAAATCCTTAGTTCACAGACAAAAACAGAGACTAAGCATGCAATTAGAAGATGAAATCATTATATGTAATTTCTGAAAATTTGGCCTTGAGCATTCAAACTTGTTTTTTCCAGTAAGATGGTAACAATAATATTTTAATCAAGTGAATATTAATGACATTAAGATAATGACTAAAAACTTACAACTAAATAATGAGAAAAACAATCAACATATAAAAATATACCCTATTTAAAATGTAATTAAATTACAGTTGTCATTATTATTTATATTTTTGAGTATGTAACATTAGGGACTTTATTTTCCTTGGTTTCTTTTCTACATTTGTAACCACAGTTTCAAAATCCTGGGTATTATGTCTATGACCAGTTGTCAATAGGTTTACAAAACACATCAAAAATCCATCCTCTGATAATGAAGGGATTCACACCTAGTATGCAACACAGAAAGGGGAAAGCACTGGGTGTCAATTGTTAGGGGATCCTATCTTGGCACTGCAAAGAGAAAGTGTCTTCGCTAAAAAATGAAGTACAAGTCTGAACAAGAAATTGCCCTGCCTTCCAATACATACATGAATGCAGTATTTTGCAAACCTGGCAACATTCGGGAAGTATTATGACTCAGTGATGTCAATCTGTCTCCTCCATTTGGCCAAAATTTGCAGTTATCATAGGTACCTACATGCCTACAATGAAGGCAGAATGGAAAATTAGTGGGGTTTTTATGACCTCATCTATGTAAAAGTAACAAGTGGACATTATGGGTAGTATATGTGAGAAGGAGGCTGAGGTATTACAAGTTAGTTACAACGGCCAACTGTGAAGCAGGAAATAACCTGTGATAGGACTCAGCAAAAATGCAACATCCAAAAAAAATGCCAAAATATCAAATTTAAAATATTGAAAAAATTGAACAAAATTGGTTTTGTGCAGCCAACAAAAGACGGGAGAAATGCTGACTTACATAAATTTCATTAGAAGACTAAATTAAATCATATTAATCTCTTTATCTGTTTGGACAATATCACTTTTAGAAAGAAAACTTGGAGACAAAGAAAGGCTGAGAAGGTTGCTATAATATATGACAGTGAACAGACAAAATAATGAATAAAGACTAAGATTAAAAGATTGCAATACCAATGTAACCCGTGTACCACCTTTCTCTTTAAACAGTTCATATGTTCAAAGCAGTACATCCAGGAGTTTACAATGTGTATACTTCTAAATCAGCATTAAAAAAAAAAAAAAAAAAAAAACAACAACAACAACAACATCAAACTCAAGATATAAGCACTGACCTATAACTTCAATTTACTTCATGCAATACTAACAATAAGGAATGATTACACTTCTCTAGTTCCCAGTCCATCAAGCATCTCTTTACCATTATTAACCATGTTTCTGATCTGTCAAGGCAAAAATATCTATTCCTACATGCTAGTAAGAAATTACAAAGCACTACAAGATTATTTAAATTTAACATGTAACGGAGCAGACTTGCTAATCGGACAAGTATTAATGCTCCAATATTTACATAGTAGGAATGTAAATGACAGTCAGCTGCAAAACATGAAAGACAGAATCAGCTCAACTCCGTAATGTATTATAATTACTGCACTCAACTTGTAGCGATGCATTATCCCAGATTAGTGTAAGTGGAGCTGTACCAGCTCCCATTACCTATCTCCACCTTACACTTTTCATTGTAAATCCTTTGCAGTCAGGTGTTTACCACCCCTCAAAGTCTTTAATCATCTTGTGGCAAGCAGAAGTAAAGGAGCAGGAGGTACAAACCATGGGGAGGCGTTATGAAGGGTCACAGGTTGGCTGGTAACAGGTTGGTGAGAAGATAAAACAACCTCTGACCTGTGAGAAGAGGAAACTTCCTCTGACCAAACCTGAAATTGTGACAGTTCCCAGTCTTCAATTACACTGTCATTCCTGTTTCTCTCCTTGCAAACTTTGTCTCAAGTAGAGCTGTTTTCCGTGAAATTCCAGGTTTAACAGCCTGACTCGGGAATATAAAAAAGCCTCCCAAATATTTGGAGAAAGATTTAGGTGAAATTACTGTATTAAATTTGTCTATCTTAAGGAGAAAAAAAAAAAAAATCATTGGGTAGCACAGAAGCTCGATAACCCTCCATCACATACACACCCCTAAATCTCCAGCATGGTGGCAGAGCCAGCGATCTTTTGAAGTACAGTACTAACTCCATTAAGCTGCTAACAGAAGAAATCCGTTTTGCTAAAGTAGCAACATGGCAATAAGCCATGTGCAAAGTGCAGTGGGCAGAAGGCTGACTCTTGCCTTTCTTCCCCATTTGGGAAGTTTTCTTCCTTGCTTCCAAGGACAGCTAGATGACGGGGACTAGCACCGTGAGGTGTTAATATGAAGAAAGCAAGAGGGTTGCGGGTTGCACACCATGTGTGGCAAGAAATTCCCTTCACAATTGATCTTACAGCCTGAACTGTGCCCCAACAAGCCCTGTTAATCTGCTCTCTCTCTCAGCATCTGCCTCTATGCTGGTTCTTTGTTGCTCTTCTGCCAATCCCCTGGAGGAGGCAGGGACATATTTCATCAATGACTGCATTTATCCAAACCTTCCGTGGAAGAAAGCCCTCAGACAATGTCACTTGTGGCTTTACCATTCGGCTGCCTGCCTTCAGGAAATCATTTCCAGCACCTATAGCAACTCCACTAGTGTGACTTTCAAGAAAGATGGTAAGCACGCTCAGCAGCTTTCAGCATTTGTCAATTACTTACAGATCAGAGGTGAAGTTGGGTGGCAGCCACTGATGCTATATAGTAAATTAATATGCAAGAGATTAGCAGTCGATACTGGCAGAGAAAATGCAGTCCTTTAGACATACGTTTCTCAATCGATTGCACATGAAGCAACTGCAGTACATGGACACATCCCCCCACTTCAGCAAACCAAATATATATATATATATTTGACCTAATTTTTATTTATTACCCCAATTATTATGTTATTGCTTGTGTATTCCAGTAGCAATGTCCAGGATGAACCTTTTACCCAAAACATGTTTCACAGGTGTTGAGTGGAAGGATTGAAAAACTCTACTTGAGATCAAAACTGTTGCTTCTCCTATAGATATTAAGCTGCACTAGTATGGCTAAGAGGCATCAGAGTTTCTCTGATGTATATATACTAGCAAGGCCATCTTTTACCACAAGAACAAGTGGCAGCCCATCACTTTTACATATAATGGGACAGCTGGAACAGCAGAGTGGGGACATCCAACATGCACAGGACAGCACAAGGCTGAGGTCTGGACCTGGAGACAGAGGAGGAGAAAAGAAGCGCCCTCAAAGGCTGAAGAACTGCTGTACAAATGGAGAAAAACAGGAGCAGAAGAAGCAACTTCTTGCAGGCTTATGTGCTTCATGAAATATTTTCTTCATGATGTTTCATAAACTATTTCACCAACTGGAAAATCCACTCAGCTTGTAGAGATTCTCAGGACGCATACTGAAAAGATGAGCTGACCTTCCTCAGCACATAACCTTTGAACCTACTGAATGTTTCCCAGGTCTTCAAACACTTTTCCTCAGATCTTGTCTTTTTGCCTCAGGAATTTGCCCTTGCTTCCATTTTTCTTGCTTTTCACACCACTTCTTCCTACCAGAAGAGCCACCTGCACAAAGGAGCTCTCAACTGCCCTGACAGACCTAATCTTCACACAGCAGTGCTGGAAGCAGGAACCACCACATAAGAAGACATCGGAGTATTTCCAGGCAGTTTCCACAGCAAGGTGATCTCACCATTTGCTGTGGCTTCCCAGAAATAGGCAGAGCTCACAGGGCTGGTAGCCAGGTGCCTCCCCTCTGCCAGTCACTGAGACCTCTCCAAAATGAAGCCATTTCACAGATTTACAGCCAGGTTTAGCTGGATCAGTGCCCAGAAAACACAGGTTAGAAAAAGAATCTATGAATAAATAGGAAGGACTAGGTTTCTTGACTGACCAATGAGCCTCACAGGTGTTGTTACTAGCAGATACATCCTTATCTCTTCTCTTGAATATTTATGAAAACAGTAGGATAATTTCTTCTGCCATTACACTTGGTATTTCCTGTCCGCCTTCAGGAGGAGATCACACTGTTTTGTTCCTTCAGAAACCAGGAGGAAAAACAGAGTTTGTATGTGTATATTTGCATATTATGACTCCAGAAACCATACAGTTTGCAGACACAAAACGAGGTCAGAGAATGGTGATTTGTCAGCATTTCATAGCTGGTTTTCTCTGCTTTGTGTAAAAAAAAAAAAAAAAAAAAAAAAAAAAAAAAAAATGCCTGCAACAACATGAAGGCCAAAATTATTTTCTCCACTAGTTTTTCCTGCAGAGATTTAGCCCTGTTAAATTTGTGCACTGCACATACTTGCTTTTTACCACTCGTCTTTTCCTCATCCATTTTAATAACATGTTCCAAGCTGAAGAGAACGTCATTAATTCTGTCACAAGCAAATTCTCCCAGCGGACATTACTTCTCAAACGTGCCACCTGACCTGTTTTGAGCCAAAATCTTCTAAACAATTTGGTCATGATTATATAACAAATAACTGCTTTTAATGAACACGTTTTACCCCCAGAGATCCTCATGATGCTCAGTTTATGGATGCAAAAGAGAACTGCATCACCAAATGATAAGTGGAATCACAAATGGATAATGCAAAACTGGATTTTGAAAAAAAAAAAAAAGGGGGGGGGGGAAGTAAAATTTAATATACAGTTGAAAACAATAATGAATCTACTTTAATAAACAAAATAAACTTACTTCTAACCATTCAAAATATTGGTCTAAAACGTTTTAAAAGAACTGAAAAGCTTTTTACCATGCTTTCTAAACTTTTTTTTTTTTTTTAAATTTAAATGTCAGGCTTTCAAAAACTCTGTACTTCAACCTAGGCCTGAGCAAGAACATAAAAATGGTAGGTCACAAGTCTGAAACAATAAGAATTAACACTTGCCAGCTGAGCACTGTAACAACCCTTTACGTCCCCCTCACCGTAGATCCCAGTATAACTATACTAAAGCAGACTGCACATATAGGGAGGTAGCATCCTTGCACATTTAATTTCAAGCTAACTGAACTATCCCATATAATTCTTTTTTTTTTTTTTTTTTTTTCTCCATGCAGTGAAAGGTGGACAGCAATATCCAAGAACAAAGGTTGTTTTTCCCCATCACAGTTCAGTTCAGACCCCAGTGTGGGTAAAGCCTTTAATTATATGACACATGCTATGCCCAGCACTGTCAGTGCCCTGGCAGCCCCCGCTCTATGAACAAATTCAGATCACAGAAAGCTTTGTCTATTGTCTCAGGCCTCCATCCCTCTGATGCAGAATTCTGATGCTGTTGTGAAGAGCCCAGGAAGCACAAGAAAATCTGGCCAAGCCCTCAGAAAAACACTTTTGAGAGCTGGCTTCTCACCCTCAATGCCTGCATAATTCTTGGCAAGTTGTAGTCCCCCCTTCAGATGTGGCCAATTGCTAATTATATGTTCACTTAATGAATGTCTGTCTTCAGACAACAAAGCTCAGGGCTGGAGAAGCACAATTTACTCACAACTTCTAGTAACTGCAGCAGTGATGTGAATACAAACATTTAAGTTTATATTATTTTTGTATCTCTATATACAAATGCTGATAATGTGTTAAAGCTGTTAAAAGACTCAGTCCCTAACCTGATCCAACGAATTACCCATTATTGGACAGTGGTGGCAGTGGAGCTACAAGACCTGTTTCCCCATTAGCAAAATCAGGGTGATGGTACCTGAAGCTGTGAATATTTTACTTCTTATATTTCACATAGCATTCAGACAACACAATGAGGCTGCCACGGGAAATCTTATGGATGCATGCAATATTTGCTTTAGTGCCAATTTTGAGGATGCAATAAGTAGGCTGATTACACCCACTAGATGATAAGGGCGTTGAAAAATTGAGGGTAACCTGTGCCATTAACCATGTCCATCCTGTCCCAGGTCAATTACATAGCAAGTGATCAAATAGCAATGAAATTTTAGCATGCTTCATAATTCAAGTCTCCACAGAGACTAACTTAAGACCACAATAGCTAAAGAATTTCCTAAAGTCTGAAAATTCCCCTGTGCACACATAACAAAGCAGGCATTCATCAATGTGCAATCAGACAGCTGTCAATGAGCAGCAATGCAGGTTGCTACATCCAGACACTCCTTGCGACTCATCAATAACATGGCAATCATCTTTTCAACATCTATGCTTACAGCATAACCCACCTTTCAGAAAGGGAAGACAGGTGGAAAGGTAAGTCCTCTATGTTGGTTCATTATGCTTGGGTTGAGCTGTGGAGACATTTTCTGTTGGGATTCACAGAGTGCAGGGCTTTCCTTTATCAAATGATAGCACTGTTCGAGAATCATTTTGGTCAGCTGTGTTAATCTTCCAGTCAAACACAACTGAAAGACCAGAAGAAAATAATTTTCAGTCCTGATTCCCCCTCCTTCAGAAATACAGCTGAAAAAATGGATAAAAACCATCAATGAGCTAAAATTGATGAACAATAGCTAAAATTATTCTATTCAGTGTTTTCTAGTTTATTTGTTTTGAATGTAGCACAGCTTTTTCTCTTGGCAGTACTTAACTGCAAGGAAAGGAGAGAAGCTGGGTAAAGGGAACCAGGTTCTGCTTCTAAGCCTCATCGCTGAAATTTCCACATCTCAAATTGTATAATTACTTTTCATTCCAACACCTGGGCTCAGTCTAATGCCATTATCACACCTAGAGAAAATTAAAGTTAATATGAGACGTACCATAATTTCTTTGGGAGCTTCCCTAGTGCAGAGCATCCCCCTGTGTGGAAGAGATTATACACATGGAGAGAATGTGGACCTCTTATCTGGATCAGAGGAACATGGTCACAGTGAATAATCCCCATGTACCTAGTAAGCAAGTATATATGGATGGCTAGTAAACAAGAAAATTCACAGTATGTTTTACCAAAGCCTCCAAGAAACCTGGTGAAGGCATGGTATTGTAGCATTTGAGCCTGGGTTTTGGTGAGCAGCATCCCAGCCTCAACCTGTCTCGTATTGATGGCAAATAACGCTGCACTGAACCGCAGCGTGCCCTGGTGAAACTGGTTGCTTTAAAGCTAGCTCCGGCTGAGCTGGTTTCAGCACTGCAGGCACAGCCCTGTCAGAGACCTTTGCTGCCCTCTGCCTGGCTCCTCAGAGGTTGCACTGCTGAAATATTTAAACTGGATTTTTTTTTTTTTTTTTTTTTTTTTTAAATACTTGATCTGTACCAAACTAACCTCCACTCTCTCTAGCTGCTGCTAATGTTCTTCTTGAGCAGGTTCAAGGCCAAACAGAGACAGCTTCCATTAACTACATCATCGGACTGAGAACACACATTAACACTAGACATCTAGATTTAAGCAGTGATTTAAACTCCTGCAAAGATGTGTCCTTTCCTGCCATGACTCAGGCCACGATGATTTCCGAGAGTGGTGAGCCTGAAATCCCATGCATCTGTCTGCAGGTCCCATAACTCAGTAGCAGTCTTAAAACTTGTAACGTCATTTAAAAGTGGTCTGCATTTCTACAGGATATTGTTTTCTGTCCATGAGTGCCAAAGCTACTGATATCCTCAGATAATATGAGGCTGGTGACTGTGGTAATTGTCCCTGCTGAAAACTGCTCAAAAGCAGGTTAAGGGAAGCCACCTTCATTATATGACATGCTGCAGTCATCTATAGCTTGCAGGTGGCAATCCAATATTAATTTACAAGGCAGGGGCTATACATATGTGATTGCATCATTGGAATAAACATTTTAAATAACTCCTTGGAATACTATCAAAAACTCATAAAATACAAAATAGTCAAAAATTTTAGTTCAAAATATTTGCAGGCTATAGGAAATATTCTTTACTTTTAATTGTATTACCTTCTCTTATAGCTTCTGGAATAACATCATTCATAAAGTCATTTTCTCTGCAATGCTTCTTAAAGTGCATTCCTTGTAGAATATCATCACATCACCAGCTGACCCCAGAACATGCTTGTATTATTATCTCATCCCCTGCCTCACCTGCTGCATCTCAGAAACTATTGAGGGAAAGAGCTACAATTGTATTATTGTTATTTCTTTAATATTAGGATCTCAGTCTACAGGATAGCAAATAAATAGCTCCTGGGGTATTGGCTAAAAATAACATTGGCTGAGATTTGTTCACAGATATTGTTACAAGTTCATAAGCTTTTCACTAAGGGAAAAAATAAAAATAAAATGAAATAATAATTTAAAAAAAATCGTCAAGAGCTTTTAGGTTGATGATCTGAATAGAAAAATTCTGAATGGAAAAATACAGTTTCAAATAACACCTCAGAACACTTTTTTTTAATGAACATGTTCTATTTTCCCCACTAAATCTTTTGTTCAAGAAAATCTAAAGAAAATATTTAGCTCTAGACATCAAACTTGAATTGGCTTACAGAGGCATTATGAGTCACTGCAAAATTAAAATGCCTTTTTCTGCTGTGATTTGCTGCTCTGTGAGAACTGTAATGCTAAATAAATTTCCCAGAGAAACTCCCTGGTGAAAACTAGCCCTACAGGTAGGAAGGAAGGAGAGAAAGACAAGAGGTTCTGGAACAGGGTCGTCTCACCTCTCCAAATATCTGACCTTAGAACCAATAAGGAGAAATATCAGTGTTATCACAGCCTTCATACATTCATAATCATAGAAGTAATAAATCCAAATAAAACAGTGTTTTAAAGTTAAGGCCCTAAAGTTTCTGTGAGCCACAATATGTTTGGGAATGCATTTCTCACCTCACTCCAGGCAGTAATTTGGGATCTGATAGCTTCAAGAAATTAGGCCTAACCAGGCTTGGTGCTTAGGCTGATTATCAAGGCCCTTCATTAAATACTGAATAGAAATATATGTAGAACAGAATCCTTTTCAGTGCCTCTTTCCAGTTTAACAGGGTAGCATCCATAAGCACTCCCAGAGTTTTCCATTAAGTTCTGCAAAGCTTCCCAAACCCCACATTTCCCTAGTTTCTTTCTGAGATTGTGCCAAAGCCACAATGAAGAGCAGTAAATTACATTAGTGGCATCTCTCCTAAAAAGAAAACTAAGTTTGACATTATTTGGTGACTACAGACTTTTTCTGTTTGCTTCCCAGTGCCTACAACTTGATTATTTTTGGCAGGATATTCTCAGAAGTGTAATCAGGCTGACTGATTTATAACTCTGCAACTTCTCCTATCTTTTGAAGATAAATAAACATTTGACCTTTTCCCATCCTCCACAGGTTTTCATAGATAATTGCTAATTGCTCTGAGGTTAATACCAGTCCCTAAGTGCTCTGGGACGAATCAGCCCAGCCAATTTGAAAACATCCCATTTATCCAGTTATTTTCTAACCTCTTTTACCTAATCTAGACACAAATCTTCCATGAATGTCACTGGTGTTAAATGTATTTTCCTCTGGATCACCATTACTGTTTTCACTGAAGCCAAGAAGGGCATTAAATCGTCCATCTGCCGGAGAGCCTTCTTGATGTACCGCGGTTTTAAGAAACCAGCACTTTCAGTGGTCCTCATTTTACTACCAAAATACAGAATTATTATTCTTTATAACTTGTATTTACTTTGCATACAAACTTTAAAAAGGCATGGAGCAAATCTACCAGGGAGCACATCCAGAAGTTCCAGATGTTGAAATTTTCATTTCATTTTGATATTGACTGGCGAAGTCTTAAACGAATGAGAGAGTGCAGAAGCATTCACTTTGCTCTGTGCTTCTGACACCCTGCAGATGCTGTAATGTTTGTTAATGCTCAGGGAAACAAGGGCAAGAATTGTGTCCTTACTAATGTGGGAGTCTGTGTTAAATAACTCCACCCTACCTTACCTTTTGCTCATGTGCTTCTCATTCTTTCACAGGAGCCACGTTTTTCTCGTTGATGAAGGGGAATACTTCTGAAAGGTGGGAAAGGCCCTCTTTTTTCCTGTAGATGCATCACAGTACAGAGTAGAAACATCTAAGCTGGCTTTGCAAGAGTTAGCTTCAATGTCAGGAAGCAGCTCGCTGCAGAAAGGAAAATTCCTGTCTGGACTAATTGCTCCACTGCAATCCAGGGCAGGCAGTGGGTGAGCTCTGCAGGGCTGAGCTGGCCAGCTTCTGCTCCCCAAGCAAGGTCATTCACAACCAGCTCAAGCACCTTGGCACTGAATATATATCCTTGTTTTCTAACACAGCTACACAGCCAGCCGCTCTGCCTGCTCCTCAGCAGGATATATAAGTGCTTTAATATTTGTTTTGCAGTGACCTCTCTCCTCCCAAAGCATTTTATGTGCTCCTGTTCTGTGATCTCTTCCCAGAGATCATGGTGTTTGTTGTCACGTTTTGTAGCTGATATAGAAGGAAGTAAACACTGCTCTGTTTTAGGTTTAGAAAGCAGACAACTAGAAAATAAATAATTGAAGCTACTAAAGATTTACTCAGTCCTTTCTTCTCCTTGCTGCTTTATCTGTCTTCCAGCTGATACGGGAAAAAAATAACTTACTAACTCTACGGCTCTCTTCCTAGACAGGCTTTGTTTTTCTTACCTTTCTCCTTTCCTTAGAATTCTTGGGTTTTATTCTTACCAGATAAAAAAAAGGACTGCTAGACAAGGTGTGTTTAAAAAGATCCTTGTACTGTGATCCATTTTTCCTAACCTCTTACCTCTAAGAAAATGTTTTCTCCTCTATTGAATACAGATCTGTGAATGTGAAAATATTTTACATGTTAATTTTGAGGTAATTATATTTTAACAAAGTTAAAACTCTCACAGAAACCTTTAATTTCCACCTAATTTTGGAGAAGGGAAAAAAAAAAAAAAAAAAAAAAAAAAAAAAAAAACTTGACCTAGATGCATTGTTTCAACTGTAATTTATAATAATTATTATAGGTTTGTCTCCCCAGTTGCCCCTACAGCAAAGGCTTTTTTTTTTTTTTCCTTTTTTTTTAATAGTTGGCATCAGTTTGATGTGCAAGGAGAAGAACAAATCTCACACCTGCTGACATAGGCCACTCCAGAGACAAGAGCTTTGAGGCCACCCCCACCAAATGACTCCTCTGGCTTTGCAGAATTCAGTGCAGAGAGAGGAGCACTGCAGTACTGTAAGGCTTTGAGCCTCCGCAAGAGAAAGCTGAACCCAGCAGCTTCAGCTTTGCCTCTCTGCTTTTTCTACATTTTCTTTTATAGCACATCTTCTGTGTCTGGACTCCCCTTGCTCTCAGCTTTGTTCGCCTTCTGTGGCAACATCATCCAGGCTTTCAATGGCTTTTGCACTCAAAAGGACCAGGATATTTTAGAACATGAGTTTCAGTGAATCCCTTTTTAAATAGCTCAGGCAAGAACAGAGAAGACAAGGCTCTGAAAAGCATCCCTCATCTTCCTCACCCGCTGTGCCTTGGCAGCTCCCAGTTTAGACCTCCATGTACCCTCTGTGAGCCTCCTGCTGAGCCCTGCTGTCACATTTCATGGGCTGGGGTCTCCTTTCCAGGCAGCTGTGCACAAAGGAATTAAAAATCCCCAGCGACCATGGCCTGTCTTAGATAAATATATGTAAATAACCTATCCATGTACGATCTATAATTTTTATCAGAAGTGCCCTGAGTGTCTCCTCTTGAGCACTCAGACAAGTAGTAGTTACGTCCATTGTTTTGGGTTGTGTCATTTCCAGGGGTGCAGGCAGCTTGACCTGCTTTGGCTACATGCATGCTTTCCCAGACAACTTTCCATCTCAAGTGTTTTTATGAGCTTCCTTTTTGAAAGTGTATCTGGGGAAGCATCTGGCCATCGGGAGTGACAGCATCACATACCAATGGTGGTAATGCCTGTAATGCTACCACTGTTTCCTGCTTCATTTTTAAGAAGCAATGACAGCCCCAACACCCCCAAATCACAGCATTTTCAGCTTTGCCTTATCTATCCACATACACGCAGATCCACAGAGACTTTAACATCAGTTTTTAACAGGGCGCTCAGTTTTCAGTCAAATAAAATGTCAGAATGTGATCTTCCATATTTTACTAGCGCTATTCTGCCATTTAATTTAATAACAGCTAAATATCAAGTGTCTTACTATTTTGATGCCACGTTCCATCAGCTATTGAATTAGAAATAATGAGACAGATCTTAATTTGTAATGCATTGTAGACTGCCTAAACTCATCTCAATGACACAGTGGCTGACATCTAGTGATGACTGATTTAACAGATCATCATCTGTTTAGCTGTCCTATCCTCTCACAATGAAATAGGAATATTAATGAAGGACAAGTTCACTTACATTTTACAAGTCTTTTTCAGACGACATAAATAAATTCATATTCACCACAGGAACCTTTTTTTTCCTCCTTTTCTACTATTATAGGCTCTTTAATTTGATTTGACTAGTATTTTGTGTATGCAACAAGCTTTTGTAGCTTCAGGTTTATCACTGAACTTCTGAGACGATGACAAAGCGTCTCTGGTGTCTTCCATGTATACTTTTCGATTTACCATCAGCTCTAATTCCAGCAGGCTCTGTAATTCAAGTAGGTCCTTTGAGGAGCTCCTTGCACTTGTTCTAGCAACTACCCAGTGCTGACCCTGACAGGAATCAACCACAGAACAGGAGTAAATAATTGCTCTGCTACAAAGGACTTTCCAAAAACTAACATGGCAGCATTTAAAAACCTTAAAACTATCTGCCCTAAAATAAATCTCTCTGTATCTTCACTCTGTGACAGAGTTCAGCCTGCACCTTTTCTCTGCTGTACTCCCACCATATATATATATATATGTTGGCTCAAATCTCGAAATTCACAGTGAACTGTAAATAATTCATAAATAAAAACAGCTGCTATTTTTTTCCTTCTTATCCTTTATTAGTGACCATCAACAAAAAGTTGACCAACACATTATGAATAATGACAGTAATATAAAGCGGCAGGTTTTTCCACATAGATTTTCCAAACTACATTGGTTTTGACAACAGGATAACTCAGTGCTAACAATTTAATTTTTGAAGTCTGCAGTCAGTTTTATCATTTGCTCACCAGTGTACGGTCTGTAAATCTGCACATATGGACAGAAATTTTTCATGATGACTTCAAGGCTGAGAACAACGGTGTGCTCCAGAGCAAAAGAATAATTTCAATTTAAAAAGAGATCGTCTTCAAGAACATGTAACAGGTCTGAAAAAAAAAAATCATCTGATGTAGACAAAAGTGGGTCTTCTGGAGCAAAAAAAAAAAAGTTACATGGTCTCAAGACCATAATCTCATGTAACACATTCACAAAAGTAAGATTGCTTAGCAGATTGTCTGTGGTGTGCTACAGCCTAGCGTGGAATAGCACAAACCTTGTATGGGTGGGGCTGTAGCGTACCCCCCAAAATTGGCTCTGTGTTGATCTTTGTCACTCCCTCAGGAAGCCGGAAGGTGAACGCCCGCAGCAGGTTGGCAAAGAAAATGAAGAGCTCGGTCCTTGCTAGGTGCTCCCCCAAACATGCTCGGTGCCCTGCAGAAGGAAGAGGGAAAGGACATTGAGTAAGTCACCCTGAACTCAAAAACAATAAAATTCATTCTCACACAAAGCAAATGTATTTTTGCTGAGTCTGGAATTTCTTTAGAACTTCATGCAATCAATGACACAAAATTTCCTTTTAAAGAATCCTATCTACAGCTGTAGATATCTGAGCACCCCTTCTGCTATGAGTTTTGCTTCAATTACCTCAAAAACCTTACCTTTATCTGAATGACAACTGAAAAGAAATTCATTCTGTCATGTAAATGAAGAATAAAGAAATGTTATTCTGGGAGATATGCTCCAGTTTTTTATGCATAAAGCAGCAGCACAGCTGCTTACAAGTGCCTTTCAAATATATGCCTGGAGTTGAAATGTATGCCCCAAATGAATAACCATAATTACTAGCAGAGAGTTTCCTTCCAAAAATAGGACAGGTTAGATGTATACATTTCTCAGTATGTCTCTGATTTTCCATATAATTATTTGCTCAGTAGAATTTTTAGTACATGTTTACAGTTGGATTGGGAAATGTTACTGAAAATAATCATTTTGATTTTATCACAGTTTTCACAAAGACGCTTATAAGAGATGACCGAAAGGTTTTCAATTGACATCTTAATTATACAGTCCCAACTCAATCCATTAAAATTCGTGCTGTCAGTAAATTTACCTATTGAGAATGGTAAAAAGGCTTCTTGGCTCACAAAGTTTCCATCCTTATCCAAGAAATGGCCAGGGTTGAACTGTCGAGGTGTTTCCCAGTGCTCGGGGTCGTACAAAGAAGAAGCAATATTTGGAAGAACTATGCTGCCCTGAAAGTGGAAAAACACTAATTCATTTCTGGCTGTCAATCTTCCCCCAGCAGCCAGAAACTGATAGGTGAGATGAGCATTAGTCATTGTTTATTTTCAGTGTTCAGTGTTGTAGGCTGGTAAGTTCATTTCCCCAGCAGGAAGCGAAGAACTGTGAGCAACTGAAAGTAGTTTACATTCAAAATGTCAGTCCAAGCCTAAGAGTGGAAGTGGCCATGTCAATAGAATAACATTTTTACCATTTTCACTTCTAATGTTAGAGGTTTCTGTGATTTAGTTTCTTTGATGAAAGCTAGTTGCAAACCTTAATGCTTTTTCCTTGATCCTTTATGGGCTTCCAGCAGACAAAAATTCAGTCAAATCTTACCAACACCTTATCAGCATAAAATCAATCACAGTATCCTTCAGGATCAATCTCTAAGGTTCTATCTTCATCAATTTGTAGAAATATTTGCTAAAAACCCCTCTTCCACCCATTGGCATCTCTCACACCAATAACCCTCTCCCAAGAGCAGTGTCACTCATCACAACTTGGTAGATGGTTTCTTGTCCTCCTTCCTGTTCAGAATCTCACCCAGAGGCATCTAACCCCATTGCTGTTGAGGGAAAAACCTTGGTACGAATAGATGTGAATCTGCACCTCACTCTACTTACACAGGAAAGGTCTGTAGCAACTGTGAGGAACTATACCTTTTTGAGGGGAAAACCCAGCAATGTTGTGTTCCTCACACACACTCTGGGCATGCCAACTGAAATGATGTTGCTGAAGCGCTGGATCTCATGAACCACGGCATTTGTGTAGGGCAGTTTTCTCCGATCCTCATAGCAGATTATCTGGGAAGGACCCAGAACAGCATCCAGCTCCTTCTGCACTTTACCTGTGGAGAAATAGTCACCGTTTCAGGTGGAAAAATGTAATAAGCATTTTCACTGCTACCATTTTCAAATACATTTTCCATTTGGAACTACTGAGAGAGCAACAAAATTAATGTAAAAATATTAATAAAGAAAATAAGGATAGTGAGGTGTTCCAACAGCTGAAACATGAGAAGCTCTACTTCTGTGTCTGATGTTATTTGATGGTATATTAAGGAAAGACATTTGTTGCTCAGAATTTTAAAACTAAGCGTTGCCTCACTAATGCTTAAATGCAGTAGATAACTGATTTATCTTTGTGTTTTCCTTTGGCTAGGTGCCTCAGGCACTTACAGCCAGTAAGATCAGAGCTGTCTGGAATTCAAGTGAGGTGAATCTGGGCCTTAAGAGACGAATTTCTGTTAAAACAAAATGGGTCTTATGCAGGACGTGTTAAGTGAAGCAATGCCAAATAGAACACTGTCCAAATCCCTTTAAAAAAAATGAGATCTGCTTCTTGGCACATGTCAGTTTGTCAAGAATAATATAATTTAAATTACTTCAGTCACAGAAGCGTTGGGAGAATTAACAGAAGTATAAATTTTGTTCTGTAAACTTTAAGAGAAGGAGCACACACATAAAAAAAAATGCCTTAGATTTATAAATCTTCTAGTCTTTTTCCAGTGCCTTTAAAGCAGCACTAAAATGCACAGTAGCCCATTCCGCATTGCTCCTTTTGTGCTCATTCACATGAAGCCTGTTCAGTAACTGCCAGCAGCCTGTCACAAAACCATGTTAGGCAGACCCTGACAACAGATAGGCACCTTGAGGAATTTAAAATACATTCTCAGAAAGATTTTTAAAGTAAAGTTAATTTTCTTCTATGAACAGCCATCTTACAAAATCAAGCACATGGCTTCTTCAGGAATCAGAACAATTTGAAGAGATCAGTAACTGCAAACCTATAAGCATGCTTCTCTGTTCCTGTAGTTTAGAGAACAAGGAGAGTCCACTTCAATAATTAGGCAAAAAGACAAACTTTTCTGTATGGTACATTATGGAACTGTATAACATTATCACTGGGTGTCAATGCCGGCAAAAGTATGAACGGGTTCAAAAAGAAGACGGCAATTAATGGAGGACAGATGTACTGGTATCTCTGCATTACAAGAGTCTAGATGACATGTATGACTCAAGAAACCAGGAATGGATCACTCTGCACACACCCTGCTTTCCCAAGGATGTGCAGTGTATTATATTTAGATAAGTGAAATTATTTAGGTGAGTCAGCACTTTCATAACCTTAATTACAGCAGGTGATAATAAACATGCAATAACATGAGATTAAGTAAACCTTCTTGTCTGACAGCTAGATGTTAAGCAATTTCTCTTATCTTCATCTCTTTTCTCCATTTAAAATCCTATTCTTCTCTGGGTATTTGTATATATTCTGCTATCTAACAATGGGTTTTCTGTTATCCAGTGTAAGAAGTGATTCTCTCTGGTTTTCATTTAGTGCTCTATGAAAGTGAGTGATATTTAAAAGACAAACTTAAAAATGAACTAAGATATACATAGATGTAACAGATAAGCCATCAAATTCTCCTCCCACCTGGAATCATTTCTGTTGCAAGAAACTCAAATACATTACAGAGTTAATTTAATCGCCGATTAAATTGACACCCTGATACCTTGGGCTCAGAAATGGACTGATAAACAAAAGTAAAAAGCTTCCATTTGAGCTTTAGCTGATTATCTTCTTCTCTGACCTACAGGGCACACAGAAGGGCAAGACTCACTGTAGCCCCCAGTTCTGCTACTTGGCCAACACAAAGCAGAACCGAAGTTCCCAAAGACATCGGTTTCTGGTTTGTTTTTAGCCATCAGTCTTATTTACTGCTGTATGAGACAGGATCCAACTCGGTTTCCTGAAATACCATCGGCAGCTCACCAGTGGCTGCAGCAGTGGCCACCGTTCCTTCCAGGAATGCATGCAAGCCCTCTGGCTTCCCAAAGAGCAACTCCAGCCCTCCTCCTGCACTGACAATCATACCACAATCTTCATTCCTCCAAAGACCTCAACCCCTACATCTCAATTAGCCACAACCTCCTATACATATCCCTACTTCCTAAATTGTTAACTCATTCTGGGAACTGCCTTATGGCCGCAGCTGCTGTAAGAGCTTGCATACAGAAACTCTGGATCTAACAATGCTGCCTAGCACAGATCTACCAGTATAAAAAGGTCTGTGTGCCACTAGCCATATATCAGTACCTAGGAAAAATCTCTGATCCATTAAAACTTTATAAATGTGCTGTTCTATTGCAACAAAAATATCTGTGTTATGCTTATCCACTCCCTCTTACCTTGGATGTCTGGATTTGCCACCATATAGATCAGACCCCAGTTCAAAGTAGTGCTCGTTGTCTCTGATCCACCCAAGAAAAGGTCATTTATAGAATAAACCATGTTTTCTTCATTGTAGGTAGACCTGGGTTCATCTTTGGACTGCAAACAATAAGAAAAAATAGAGATTTATTCATAAAAGTTATGAAAATCAGAATAGGATTCAATGTGACGTTATCACCAGTTCCAAGCTGCACTAGTACAAACCAGAGAGACTGATAAAGAACATTAGACACCAAAGACGATTGTTAATACAAAAAGCTAACATTTCACAACTGGACAAGGTGTGTTTACTCCGCTCATGGTCATGAAGCTAGACTATGTTTATCTACAGAAAAAATACTGCTGGATTACTTGTGCAAATAGTAATACATTTGGAATGTTTCATAAATAACTGTTCCTCTGAAGATGTGTGCCAGGATGTCATCAGGCCTCCAGTCATATTCCATCACTTAGCTTTTCTAACAAGTAATATGGAGACCACGTAAAGAACTCCAGGCTGACAAGAGTAATGGTTCTTAACCTGTGGTCTTCAGGCTTCTGCCCCTCTGGAGGGCCACAATGGCTCATGTACAGCTGCTCTGGGTTTTTATAGTTTGCAGTTAGAAATGCAAGGACATGCATGTGTATGATGAAATCAGGAAAGAACATTGTTAAATTTTTCAAGAATTCATTGTCTACATTTAGAGAGGTTATGCTCAAGGATCTTGAACCTTTCTTTTGCCAATAGAGCAAAACAGAAAGTGGGAAGGACATTTTTTCTGTTTTAATATCATCTACTATTTTTGTATTGCTCCTATATATCTACTACAGACAGCTCTTTATTTTTTATTTTTTTAATAAATAAACTTGGATGATTTTCACCCAGCAGAGTCCCAAAAGAGCTCACTAAAACAATTTCTGGTCCATTGAGGTTCAGGTTTCATAAATCTTGCAACAACATTGAAAGACTTTAGAAGCAGTTAAACACTTCAGAAGACCAGATGTGTTAAAATTGTGCCAGTATCGAAAAAATGAAAGCAAGAGGATCCAGGGAACTAAAAGCCAGTTAGGCTGACATCCACCCTAGACAAAAAAAAATATACCAGCTGATGTAGGAATCAATTAATAAAGAAATACCAGACAGAAATACCAATTAATACTATTTATCACTGTACAGAAAACTGATCTTGGCAAGGAGATCTGATTTGTTTCTTTGATAGAATTACCAGCTTGGGCAACAGTGACAATTTCACAGTTGCAATATACTTGGAGTTCCACACAATAGTTGCTTTTGTTCTCTGCAATAATAAGAAATCAAGCTCCATGAAGTATTCATAAGACACATGCTAGAAGACCAATGAGCTGACCAACTGAACCAGCTAACAAAGATTCTTCTCTGGATGCACGTCTGCAGTGGGATGAGCACGGCAGCAGAGCCATCTCAAGGGACTACACAAGGCAGGCAACAGCCTCGAGCAGCAGACCAGTTTTTGGTGTGCCAGGAAGAGATGATGGATGGGTGGGTGCTTACAGTCTGATGAAGCTGCACTGCTTTTATTGCTGCAACCAGCACACGATCATGGTGCAAGGGGCACCAGCCATCCCTGCAGGGAAGCACTGCCACCCAGGAGCAGCCACTGCTCCCATGTGCAGGGGCTGCAAGAATGGATACTCCCACTCTGGAGATCTCATTTGGATCTCTAGGCCATGCTTGCCTTGTCAAGCCCCCCAGTTACACCTGTCTCATCTTGCCAACTCCTGTTTCTCCTTTTTATTCCTATCACTAAGCAGAACAGGTGGAGGAATATGGCCTACTGTAGGGGAGAAAAGGAGAAAAAAAAAAAAAAAGTGAAGGCAGAAGGAGCTGCAGCTGGGAAGGGCAGCTGCTAGTCCAGGGATTAAGAAGGGGATCTGGTTCCCAATAAAATCAAAGAAAAAAGTAATCATGGGAAAGTCAAGAAGGAGAGATACCACTCACAGCTTATACAAGCCTTCTACAGCCTTTCAAAACCCTGCTGATGCCCACATCCCTCCACTATACCTACATACCCAAAACGCAATAACTTATCCTGGTTCTGTATGCTTGAAATTTCACTGACCCCTTGCACTCTCCCCTTCTCCAGGCTGATCTGAAACACTGCTGACTCCTAGATTCCCTACACAATGATCTCAAAATCCAATTGACCCCTTGCAGCAACCTGTCTTGACAAACCCTTACCAGCCAAATATCCTACCCAGAACAACCCAGCTCCCAGCTCTCCTGTGGTCTGCTTCCAAATTTAGTATTCTTTCATGTAGGCCACAAATAATTCTGTAACTTGTGCCAGTGAGAAAAAAATGTAGTATGTTAACCCACCCTTTAGTGAAAGAATTGTAAGGTGATGCAGCTTATCAATAATCAGAAAGGATTTAGCAAGTGTCAGGTTACTGGATTCACAATAGGATGTCTAAGACAGGTAATAGATTGTGATAAAAAGGTTCAGACGGGATGATTTAATGATCTACCTCAATTTATACCCTATAAATGTACAATCAAGCAGAATAAACACTTACTTTTTCAATGTGAGCTAGGTAAAAGTCAATGAAATCCTGCGGTTCATCAGGTATCTCACTCTCCTTATGGTTTCTGATCTCTCTCCTTGTAAAAGAGCTCAGGACATCATAGCAAGACAATGCCTTCTTATGAGGACCGGGGAGACGGCACATCAGCCAGGGGAAGATTTCATACAGCTGCAGGAGCGACATACAAGAGGTACCACAAAGACTCTGTCACTAGAAAATGCATTTTAGACCTACTAAAAAGAGAAGTTAATATTCATGTTAGCATGTGTTTTTGGCATCGTTAGTAAAATATTCTGAGAAAGAGTATACTTATGTTTTCAAGTTGTAAAACAGCATACTATATAATTTCTGGCTGTGTTAATAGTAAGATTCAGAGTTACAAAGGCTTTCAAGCTCAGCCAACAGCCAAATTAGAATGATTATAATTAGAACGAACTGTATTCATTTATTCAATTATTCAACTCATGTACTAAATTTGAATAAACTGCGTTCAGGCATTTTAAAAGTGAGGTCCTGCCCTCCAGTGGAGAATATCAGGAAATGAAGAAACAAGGCCATACCTCAGCTTTTCTGATACCCAGAAAAGCTGAGAAACAGCTACATGACATTTTGAGTGCTCTCCACTACAAAAGAAGGGGTTAGCTGAAACAACCAGATTAATTTTATCCTTCTTTTACTGTTTGAGAAAATCTGGCCTAACAATAGCTGTTTTCCAGCTACTCTTAAAGCTAGAAAGATCATTCTGAATTTCAGCATATATTTATGCCTGGGTAATTTGTATACATAGTTCTTGCATCTTCAGTGTATTTTCTCTTAATAATTGTTTTCCTGCTCAAAATATCATACCCTAATTTGTTTATCAGCAGAAGTTTTTTCTCATCATTAATTTTGCTGAGCTTATCTTGTTCGTACTTTCCTAGTTAGCACTTTTCTCCCAGAAAGCACTTTATTAGGTATTCACTGGAGGCTAGCTGAATTAGAGAAACTATACTTTGTGTTTTTGAATAATCACTTCTTACTGTCATGCATTTATCATTTAATTTTCATTTAAGAATTCCTCTTTAGTCCCATCAGTGTGGTGTTTTGTTTTTTGTTTTTATGTGTTTTTTTGTTTGTTTGTTTGTTTCTGTTTGGTTGGGTTTGTTTGTTTGTTTGTTTGTTTGTTTTCTTTGAAAATCTGTTCAGAAACCTTACATACAACTGCGGTCTAACTAGTCCTATATGGCTGCCCAGATTGCATTCAGTATTTAAGAATCATGATGCCCAAGACAGGCCTCTGTTGTGCATGAGGGTTGAGCAACTGAGTAACAAATATTACCCAGGAGCATTCCATCAGTTTCTACCTTGCTGCAAAGATTTAGGAGCAAACTACCTTACCACAGTACTCAGACATAGGACAATGAACACAAATGACCAACGCTGGTATGTAGTGCATTACCATCAGACAGTGCAGTGCCCAGTAAAGCTGCATGGGATATCACTCACCCATTCTAAAACTGTTATGTATAACAGCCACCTCCTGAATCTACGTTTCTTGCTTTCTGCCTTATTCAGACAAAGACAACAGGTTATTTGCTTACGTGATGAATAAAGCTGCCTCCAAATTTGAATAGATACTCTGTGGCTCTGATCAGCTCATGGAAAGTTTCATCCTCTCTGGAGAAGCGATGTCCAAAAACAACAGCACAAATCACATTTGAGACAGAATGAACGAGAGGGAAAGAAGGATCCAGGGGATTTTCTGCAACCATAACAATAAATGTCACTTGAATGTCTCATATTCTGCTTTAGTGAAATGAGAGAACATTATAGGTTACCTAAAGAACTTTCAAGCAAGCATTGCATCTCACAGAGAAGCAGCAACCTTCTTACAAAACAGTAGTATCCTACTGATTTTTCACAGCTATGGTGCAATCCCATAATCCCAGAAATGTGTTCTGCACCCTAAAGAAATACCAGACTGCTAAAATATTTTGCAATACAATCGAGCAAAATTAGAGGTGGGAAAAAGTATCTATGCAGATTTGCTGTCTGGAAATTCAAAATAGGTCTCAGGCATGTGAGTGACTGAAAACACCATGAGATCAAAGGGAATCTGAGAACTGTGAGAAAACAGGAAAACTTAGTCAGCAAAAACACAAATGCATGCAAGGCTACTATATTTTGTCTGACCTTGCTAGAGATGTACAACCTTCAGTAAGACAAAATGACAGAAATTCTTTTCAACTGTGTCAATAATATAATAACTAATTTTTAAGAAATTACTTGAAAAACTAATACTACAACATTTTATGACTTCAGAATAAAGGACTATAAACAACTGTAGTTATGTCTGTACTGATGCAACTGTCCAACACCTAAGGCACAATTCTGATTAGCAACGTATTGTTCTGGACTTCAGGAGATTTTTTTTTCCTGCACATGTGGTCACATCTCCATCTCTCCTAGTTCTTAAGCCGAGGGATTTGGTTGGATTTAATTTCTTTTAATTGACACAGTGCTAGCTACAGCACGTCCTGATTTACTTTGCATTTTGCATAATGATCAGTATTGGGAAATCTAACTCAAATACTCCTAACTGGGTTGATCAGGATAAAATGTTGTAATGAAGACAAGATTTTACTCACCGCTTTACAGAATGTATGCAAATGGTGTTACAAGACTTAACTCATCAGCATTGATAATATTTCCATATCTTTATCAGCTAGCACCATATAAGAGCCAGCAGTGTGCCCATGAGGCAAAGACGGCCAATATCAAACTGGGCTGCATTAGGAAAGGCCTTGCCAACAGGCCGAGGGAGGTGATCTGTCCCCTCTGATCAGCACTGGTGAGACCCATCTGGAGTGCTGGGTCCAGTTTTCAGCTCCCCAGTACAAGACATCAACATAGAGAAACAAGTCTAGTGAAGGGCCACAACACTGATTAAGGGACTGGAGCTTCTGATGGAAGAGAGACTGGGTCTGTGTAGAAGGCTCAGGGAAGTATCTTAAATATGTATAAATACCTGGTGAATGGAAATAAAAAACATAGATCCGGACTTCTCTCAGTGGCATCAGGTAAAGGACAAGAGGCAATGGTTAGAAATTGAAATATATGAAGTTCTGCTTAAACATAAGAATTTTTTTTACTGTAAGGCTGATTGATCACTGAAACCATTGCCCAGAGAGGTTGTGAAGTCTCCATCTTTGAAGATACTTAATACCCAGCTGGACTCAGTCCTCAACAACCTGTTGTGATTGACCCCTCTTTGAGAAGGGGTTGGACTAGACAATTTTCAGAGATACCTTTCCATCTTAACCATTCTATGATTCTAAGAAATAAATAATAAATAAGCAATAGTTTTGCTTCCCTATTTCTGTAGTTTTATAAGTAAGTTTGAGCAACAATAGTCTCCCACTGAGTTTGAAAAAACCACAGGCCTGGGCTTTTTGCATTTGGAGTTCATTCCACATAGACACCATAAGAGCTGGCACACACTCTTACAGAACAGAAGCTGCCCTTGATTTCAGAGCAGGACAGCGTAGTTCATACACTAAAGACATCAGACAAATGACAGAAAATAATCAGTATTTGTCACAGTCATACCTTTCATACTTGCAAAGAATTCTACCAGGTAGCGGGCCTCTTCCTGAACTCGATGTTCCAGACCTCTCTTCCCCAGACCCAGGTTGCGTAGAGTCTTCAGTGCAAACCTTCTCTGCTGCTTCCAGGTGTGACCAGTTGCCAACATAATCCCTAAATCCATTCAAGGAAGAGCTCTTTATCATGCTAATATTTATTACAGACAAAGACTATGTTAAAAGATTTACTACACAACAGAATATAATGAAACTATTGTATTACCTATGAACACAAAGGCACAAAGGAACAGCTGTGGCAAATGCTGAAAGCATACAGGCAGGGCCAAAATGGACAAACTCAACTGGATAGTAAGAAGAATTGCAAGATTAAGCTTGATCCTAAGACAAACACATTTCAAAGTTAGAGAGCTGCTTCTCTAGATGCTCTATGAAGTGCTTGCCGCCCTTCTACACTTGGAATTCACCTCATCCGGGTAATGATTCTCATGAAGAAAAAAGGTGAAAGACTTCTGACTGTCCACAGCCAGGATAAAAGTTCCTGTCCATTGGGTAGAAAAGTACAGTGCTTGGGCTTTGTGAGAAATATCTTCAGAAGGAAAAAATACTGCGCACCCACAGAATCTTTAATGTAGACATTGTGTACTAACAGAATCTTTAATGTAGTATAATGCATGAACGAATGACAGAAACAAAATCAAATTAGAAATATTTAAGGAATTATATTTCCTAAAAAAAAAAAAAAAAAAAAAAAAAAAGCTGATATCCAACAACAAAAAATCCAATATAGGTGTTTTATGTACTTTTCCCAGTTAAAAAGTAAATTCTGTTTACTCAAGTGTAAAGCATTAATGGGTTGGGGTTTGATGGAGGCAGACTTCAGCACTACCAGCTACTACCTTAGGTCATGGTCCAGATGCATTGCACTGGCAGACAGAGTTATATATAGGAAAAAGCAAATACTGGGGCAATACCACCCAAGATCAGGTCACTTCCCTTGTAAATGATCCACAGGTAGTAAAAGTGAAGCTATGGAGTGACTGTAAAGGACCTAGGGAAGTTCTGAAATGATGAGGATCAAACAGACACAGACAAACCCTGCCACTATGGAAACCCTGTCACTGTTGGAAAGGGTTACAAGCTACAGAAGAGCTGCTATTTGTCATGACAATGTTTCTGTACAGTATTTGAGGTGGGGGGAAAAAAAAAAAAAAGTCACACCTTTTCCTTTGGCCATTGCTCTGAAGAAAGGAGATACTAGCCTCCCGGAAACGTCTTCAGGGTGGGTGGTCATACCATCCTTAACTGCTTGAAATCCATTCAGTACAATCACTGGGGCCCATCCAAACCATAAGGTGAATACATTGCCATGAATTTTTGCCATCTGTAGATGGGAGAGAAGCCAGCAAAGCACCAGTGAAATCCCCCACACTACAAACAAACGGAGGATGAACCTGTTTTTATGTTAATTACGGGACAAGCCCTAACCTGGAATGATGTTCTCCATCTTTCCCATAAGACTACGGTTATCTATGAGAAAGTATGAATGTCTTTTCCAGCAGTCACTTTTGGAAGCAGACTAATATGCCAGCTTTTCAGAGCCACAAATGTATGCCAGCAAACCTCAGGTAGCTTTCATTACCACACACAAGCCAAGGCTCAGTCACAACAGTCATCATCATCTGATAACTTCTGTTCCAGAACTTATTTCAAGAGTGTTTCTATCATTTGTACCAGTAAAGTAACACAAAGGGGAGACAGAAATATCAGAGGAGTAGAGACTGCCAGCCCTCACTTTGCATATCTAGGTCCTGGAACTTGATTAAGATCATTCTGTCTCACAGCGTTCTTACTTTCTGCCTGAACCTGCAGCTTGGTCACAACAACTGGCAGGCTTCATCCAAATGGCAATGACAGCAGAGAACAAAGTTGTCTATTGGGAATTATGAAAGCACTGAGAGAGCCAACAATGAAATAGAGATGAGGAGTACCCCTCAAAAAACAATTAATGAAAGGTTTGGTTGGTTGGTTTTTAGATCCATCAGTACAACAAGCATATACATACATAGCATACCTTAAGTATCTATTTCCTGATTAAGCTAGAGACTGTCAATGCACAAAAACCTAAAAATCTATGCTGTGAAAGTCATTCCTTAAAACTGTGTTTTTTTCCCTACCTTAGTTTCTGATATATTATCCCTAAAGATACTAAACCCTAAAGGACATTAAGTTTCACATGAATTTGTCAAACTCAGGGTTAAAGGGTGATAGGTTTAAGCATCAGAATGATTTTCACCTATTCAGTACCTCCAGTACCAGGGTTCTTAGCCTGGCAAACTACTTTATGCTGCAATAACTTTTTCTTATTTTGTCAACCAAGTCAGCAGTTGCCAAACAAACAAGCACAGTATTGCAGTGACCAGTAAACAATTAAAGTATGTTAACAGTGCTGTTTTGAAAGAGGATGTTTTCACATAGCAAACAACTTAAGAAATTAAAAATTACAAAGACTTTTAAATAGAGTATCTGAAAATAAATACCTTCATGAGGAGATCACAATTAAACTGAAAGTTCAGCTGTATCAAGGTCCCAAGAATTGGGAGAGGGATTGGTCCAGGAGGAAGTTGTCTCCGTACTCGTTGCAACTTAACAAACTGCATAATTAGAAGAAATAGAACCAAGGCTATAAAAACTTGACTTATTGTCAACATTTTAACTGCTGCTTTTACCAGCTTGTCTTTATTGAAAATAGCCTATGGAAGCTATTAAGGCTGGTTGCTCAACCAGTTTTTTTCGTAAGAGTCTAAATTTCATATAATAACTATTTATTCCACGCCCTCTAACCCTCCCTCTTTATTATCAACCACTCTTTTTCTGTCCCACCCATTACATTTTGAAGCTGAAGCATATTTAGCAGGTGTATATCCCACTCCTTCTTATTATTTAGATTACAATTACCAAATATGGATCACAGGATTTGTAGAAATAGTATCTTAAACTATGGCCGAGATTTTCCATGTAATGTAAATACACATATCCAAATGCAAATTCTTCATCTAATTTTCTGTAACAATTGTGGATGTGTGTGCTGCTATGATTTCTTCATGAATACTTTTAGAAAAGCAATAACCATACATACAAATCAAGCATGCAAATTTAAGTGGATATTAAATCTTGGACTTTTTGAAATGTTTTATATATGTTCTATTTATACCTATAACCAGGAGAGGCACTGATAAAGGATAATGGTAAGGCTGATAAAATTTTAAAGCCCACATTTATTGTAAAACAGATATATTAGTATCTAATGGTCAATACACAAAGCAAAGTTTGTTAAGCTTTCAAATTTAGTTTAAAACCTAACTATTTTAATGCATAACCTCATATTTTTTTTCTAACCTATTTGGATAGATAACATCATTAAGGATTTTGCTTGCCTTTGAATTTCCTTTTTCAGTCTTGAAATGGGAGTGGATACTTCTACAGAATATTTTGAGCAATTGTCAGAAAGCTTGCTAGAGAAATAAAGCATATACATATAGAAAATACCTTTACTGTGAAACAAAAAGAAAAAAAAATGGGGGAAAAAACTATTAGGAATTTTGAGCTACAACCAGAACTAAAGGTCTCTCTTTAAGAGTGAGAACCAGTCAGAACATGCATGTGCCACACTTGGCAAGTTGAGAATAAATGCAAAATGAAGCAAAGCTCTTTGCCAGGCCTCAGCACACGCAGGAAGTATAAATCTGTTATCAGGGGAGTTTTACATGCCTACAATCAGACCATGAAAAACCACATGAGAGGGGTTGTGGACAATACAGCAGTGATGGTTAGAGTCCTGTCTTACAGATCTTGATTGAAATGCTGTGGGTAAATGCTCCTCTGTGAAAAATGCACATTCCCTGAAAGCAAAACATTAATAAAAGAAACACATTTTCACTAATCTTCTGAAAACCTGCCAAGAAGGCTTGTACTTCATCTTACTTCTTTCAGCTGCTCTTTCTCTGGGGCAAAAATTGCTTCACAGGATTTGTGGCTCTGGGACACACAACACGCTTATCCAGAAAGAATAGCCTGAAGTCTGCTAGCCCACAATTTCCAGACCTCCAAGTCAATTAGCTTCCAACCACCACACTTCATTACCATTAAAGCATAATTGAGGAATGTGTATTAACCAAGAAATGGCTGTTTCCATGTTTCTACAAAAATTTTATTTGTTTACAATAAGAAGCTTATTCTTCAAAGCACTTGTTTCTAATTTAAATCTCTCTTTCAACAGCAGGGCTTTTTCCACTTTAAAAATTAATTCTGAAGGGTTCATTTACCTGCTCTTTACCCATTGTGTTTTTGCAAAACCTATTTAAAATTCACTACTTTTTCAATTTTTTTCAAGTTGATACCAACGTATATCCCTAGATTTTTAGATAGTCGAAGATTTTGCATCTAGATTTTTTTTTTCCTCAAGCCTGGGGTCCTGCTCTCCATTAAGTCTTTAGAGATCAAGGGTCTCATCTCCCAGCACAGCCAAGGTAACAGGAGGACAGACCAATGGCCCAGAACACTGCTCAACCCAGGTGGCCGTAGCTCTGCACAGGACCTCCACAGCCTCCAGGGCAGCAGCCTCACAGTAAAAACCTCTTTACTTCTTTCTGTAGCCTTGTGGCTTGGAGTTTTCACATTACCACTAATCCAGGTATCAAGCAAATACCATTGCTCCCTTCAATGCCTTGACAGATTTACCAAGGCCCTGCCAGTGATCAGTCATATCCTTCATCCACATTTAAAATCAGGGAATGATGCAGGGGCAGGAGCAGCCAGGAGAAATAAAAGGGCAGGAAGTGGAGCTGAACAAAACCACGGATCAGCACTTGCAATCACAGCCATGTTGGAGAAGTGAGAGGGTGTAACGAGGCACCCCAGACCCCAGCCCTTCTCCACCTTACACAGGGTGGCCATTGTGGGCGAGCAGTCCCACAGATGAGTGACTCTCCCCGTCAAGCCAGCAACCCACCAATATGGGAATATTGTCACCCAGGCACCAAATTCAGATGATTTTTCCCCAGATCTTTCTGCCACGTTTGCCCTTGATGGCTCAGCCACCCTCCCCAGAGCTCAGTCAGCTCCTAAAATGGCTTCTGCCCACCCCTCCTGCCTCCTCCATGCTGGTCTCAGCCGGGCCCTGAGGATTTCTCTCTGGACTCATCTGGACAGTCTCCCCGCTGTCTTATCTTCTGTTTACCCAGCACTACCCCTACACACACACTTTTTTTGAAGAACCACAGTAAAATCCCATCTTTCCACACTCACGCCAGCTTAGAATCCAGAATTTAAATAGAATCTTTGGTTTTATATTAAATTTCTAAGGCAGGCAATAAAACATTCAGTTTAAATTCCAATATCCATCTCCAGTTTCTCCAGGACTACTTTTGTTTCCACATTTTCACATTTTCTATTATGAAACTCTGAAACTTTAGAAAACATTTGTCTCTAGGATGACCCAACTCCTTAAACCACACGTATCAAACACAATAAAAAATATCAACGGGCATGAGTACAGTAGTGCCCAATCAGATTTTTCCAAGTCTTTCAGAAGAATCCAGACATTGCAGCCAAAACACTCCCAACACAACTGTTCTCCTAAATCATGAAGCAATTGCTGTACAAATTCGTTCTAACACCAGGGACATGGAAGATCCTCAAAGTATGGATTCAGATTCAGAAAACAAGAAACAAGGGTTGAGTAATTTGTGCTTTATGTGTAGGAATGGTGATACTCTGGTGCTGATTACATTACCAGAACTAAATGTATTTTCACAATAAAGAATATGGCTATGTTTATAAATAAACCATATGGATCTCAACAGGAGCCCTGCAGCTATTGCCTCTTTCCTGCCGGGCTTCTAGGAGGGGAGAACAAGCATAGGGAGAGAGAAAGGAAAAGCTGGCATTTACTCATGCTGATATCTATATTATCAATCCATTATTTGTTTGTTTTCCTTAGGCTTTCTGACAACCACTCCTTTTTCAAAATTATATCTTTTTGCTGCTCTAAGTGACAATAAAGCCTCAAGTTGCTTTCTCTGATGATGAAGTGAAGAGGCTGCAATTCATACTGTCATCTGTTTTTTATCTTAATGCATACAAAGCAATGCTGTTAGGGAGAGTAACTACAGCTACTCTGCAAGTAATTTAAGAAACAGTAAAGGATAAGGTAAGACAAACAACTGCATAACATAGGAAGGGCAGTAAAAACAGAAAGCCAAATGAGGCCAAACAGGGAGCAAAAATTGGAAGCAGGAAGGCAGACCAAGCAAGAGAACACCTGAAATGGATTTTGAAGACAAGATAAAAAATGAGAGTAGAGTGATCTGTGGGAAATAGGATGGCCAGTACATTCTTATATGACTGCTCCACATTCATCATGCATCTTTCAAATTTTGCTTGGTAGAGACCCCAGACCTTCCCAGTCCAGGTAAGACAGCGGAGCTAGAACTCTCTCACAGTACTCACTGGCAAAGCTGAGCATGTGGAGTAACTTTGAGATGATAGGCACATTATTTAATCTGGCACAATTTTTCCCTATACAGTATGAGTAGGCACTTAGCATGGATTACTGCAGCATAAGAGTATCCAGATGTGTTTTTATATCCTATTAGATGGCACTGGCATCCCAGGTTACTGATTTCATAGATCTCTGCCTGTTAAACTGTGGTGCTTTAAACTACAAAGTAGGCTGAGGTAACTAAAACAAACACAGCTGACAATGACTTTAGTCCTACAGAAGTTACTACCAGCTAACTGGTGTATAAAAATAACCCCTCATATGCTAGAATACAGTATCCATTTTGTACATCATACAGGAAAAAACACGCTCTCAGTCCTGTCAAAAAAAATCCTTTGTTAAATGTCAGTAACTGAGCTAGCAAAATATTGAATGTCCACATTTGCTTAGTACTTAAACACAATGCTCATAAAGGGCTTCAAAAAGTCATCAGTAGTGCCAAATCCTCTGTTGGTGGTGATATGCTAATTTATGCTGATAGATGTCATCAGCTATATGTAATAAAGAATCCATTAAAGAACTGAAAAGAACAAATGAAGCTGAATAAATTATTGAAGGATCTGCAGTAAACAATGCCAGATGACTACCTATCATGAAAAATATGTGTTCTTATGTTGTTGTCAACCACTGGGTTCATAAAAGGAAGAAAGAACTATTTATCAACACTTTGTGTTAGTTTGCTGCTGTCATTTGTCTTCCAGTCCGTGCTCCTTGCCTGGATTATGAAAAGCTCTCCACACCCACTTAATGAAGTCATTCCTCTACTTTCATCTCAAGAGCAGAAATACTACTCATTTTAGTGGGTGAAAACCTCAGCTTCAATGACAGAGTTGCACAACGACAAACCTGTTCAGTCTCAGGAAATGTAATTATCTCAGATCATATTAGTTCACTCTTTAGAAGATTTCTCTCAAGAGCTTAACTCTTCCATCCACTGATATCCTGGATCAGATCAAATGACCTCTACACCTATCACCACAAACTGTGGTTTATGAGAAAGAATGTACAGATATTTTATCACGACACTTTTAATTTATAGACCTTGCTTCAAATTCTTTCTCTCTTGATGCTGCTTCCTGTTAACAATAAATAAGACCCAGTTCTAATTCTTCCCATTATATCTTTATTTAATAGTATGCAGGATAAATATAACAAGTGTTTGCAAACTGAAAACAATAATAAAAGATTAACAAAAGATTGAAAAGGAAAAATCCTCAAGATGCAACTGTCTGAAAAGCACCTTCCAGTATAACTGATTGGCCAAACGAAGAGGAAATCAAAAAATCTTAAGTTAAGATGCATTCATTTGCAGAAACAATCATGCAAAGTCTTCCCTGAATCTGTAGAGCAACATTTCCTACCGAGGAATAGCACAGAGCTGGTATGGAGGAGGCTTCATTGTACTTCCAAAAACAAACTTTGTGTTGACTTCTTTCACTCCATCGGGCAGGGTGAACCTGAATGCCCTCAACAGGGTGGAAAATACAATAAAGAGCTCCAGTCTTGCCAAAAGCTCCCCCATACATACACGGCTCCCTGTGAAAAGACAGAAAAGGCAATCAGCCAAAGGATTTCTATCCAAATACCTTTCTAATTTGCTTGCAGTTTTCAGGAAAAAAATGAAACAAACAAACAAACAAACAACAACAACACAGCATCTATTCCCAAATAGGTAAGAGTTTTTTGTTCGCTTGCGAGTTTTCTGCAGACTTAGTCCTTTTCTCCTATGATTAACTGATTGTCATTTAGTGATTCAAAACTGCTTTGTATTTCCACTCTGAAACCTTCCATCTGTATTCACAGCAGGCAGACAGAACATTATAGAAATGATCACCAGGGCTGCGTAGTTTATAGTTACAGGCTTAATAGCATTATGAATTTTGCTACTACTTTGATAGCTGGATCTCTCCTCCAAAAGAAAATGGATCTCTTCCAAGAAAAAGGTTTCTGTTTGTCATTCCTTCCCTTCCAATCTTTTCTACATAAAACTGGACTTTTCTCTTCCTGGAGATCTTTACAAAATTAGAATAGACTTATATACCTATTTTAGATGCCTTCCCAATTCATACTGAGGAATAAATGGATCTTAAGTTGTTATCACATGGAATAAATACATTGCTGTTCAGTGCAATTACCTATCGAGAATGGTAAGAATGCTTCTCTGTGTACAAAGTTTCCGTCTTTATCCAGAAAGTGTCCTGGGTTGAACTGATCAGGTGTTTCCCATTTTTCAGGATCAGACAGAACAGAATCAATATTTACTAGAACTATGGTGTTCTGAAAAAAAAAAAAAAAAAAAAAAAAAAAAAAAAAAACAAAAGCACATTTGTTAAAGTGTGTTGGTTTTATTTTTTCTATTGCCATTGCATTTTAATACTTAGCTTTTCAGTAATAGAATGAGTAACAATTTAATTTTTACCTTTGTTACTCTATGATTTCTGCCATGCTAGAGTTGCTTTGAGCAGATCCATTTAAAAAAAAGAATGAAAATGAAACTAAAGAAAAGCAATGATAGGAGAATATACAGAAACAACCATAATGTTCCTTTCAGTTATAAAACTTTTAAATATTTTAATTATAACATTTGCAATATACTACATTTAAAAGCTTGTGACATTAAATAATTTCAAATTTTCAAGGTTTTCAGTAGAACTATTTATTCTGTTTTTGGATGGCCTTCTTCATAAGCTGATAGGCCCTTTTGGAGGGACTGACCTGAGATTTCTGGAAATTAATAAGCTTACTTCCAGTCTCCATTCCCACGTTTTCTATTGTCAGAAGTCATGTTCTGAAAAGCTACTAGTAGGACAAATTATTTAGGACAATATATGCAACTCCTTGCTTCAGAGACGGTCATATCTTAGGGACTGCGCCAGAACTGGCAGGACCCAAGCACACGTGTCCTCAATCAGGAAAACCCTCAAAAGCATTTCTAAATTAAATTCATGTACCACATTGCTGCTGATATTGGCAGTTCTATATCACAGATGCTTTTCAACTAAATGAGCACTTGAAACAAAAGAACGTAAAACAGGACAGTGTTTTGGACAGGCAGTCATTTAAAAATTACACTAACACAGTTTTAAAAATAGCTATAATTGCACCAGGCCTCAAATATTCAAACATGCAGCATGGTTGTACCTTTGGAATAGGATATCCCAGCAGTTCTGTGTCCTTCACAGTCTGTCTCGGAAGTGCAATTAAGATGATATTACTGTATCGCTGGATCTCATGAATTACAGCATTTGTATAGGGCAGCCTTTTTCTGTCCATGTAGCAAGCTAAATTGGAAGAATCCAGAACAGCATCCAGCTCCTTCTGGACTTTCTCTGTAGAGGAATATTCAGCTTTAAGTATACAACAATCTATAATCTCTATCATCATCTTTTACCTATTGCTTTTTAAAGTTATAACACCACCCAGCAAGATGAAAAAGGTATTTTAAAAAAGAAGAATACCTCCAAATTCCCATTTGGATAACCTAAATTAAATATTAATTATGTATTAAGAGATTGATTTAGTAATTGAACAAGGACTGGTCTTCACTCAGAATTACATGGATTTTGATTACCATCTGTAAAAGTCAGAATTACTATTCTGTAATTACCTGCCTTGGGAACCACTTACACAAAAGAATTGGGTTTTGTTTAGTTTGGTTTTTTGTTTTTGTTTTTGTTTTTCCCCTCAAGGACACTTTATTATTATTATTATTTACAATCTGAATTGAAATATTAATTTTTGATTAATTTCTGGTCTGAAATGGCAAGGAGATTCATCCTATGCATCAGGAAACTTAAGATAACTTTAATATATCCTGAGAGGTTGAAAGACAATGTTGTGAAAATTCAGTATATGCTGTACAGTCTCAAATTCTAGGTCTTTTGAAGAGTCATTAGGTAACAACAATGGGAAATCCCTTCTCCTTACCACTTCAGTCATTTTCCTCTTGCCAGCCTCCATCTGCACCTGATACCCAGCTTAGACTGGAGGCTTTCACGGTGATTAATAATACATTTTAATCCTTATTATTCTGCGCACTCTGATCATTTCTTTCCATTGACAACCTGTATCTTTCTTCTGTGAAAATCATTATTAAAAGCATACAATTTCAAGCTACTCAACCCAAACTTTATTTAATATCTGTTTATATGCAGATATTTATGTTCAATATTCTAAGTTTCATATAATAACCACACATATTAACAACCTCCCACTGCATTGAGTTAATTTCTGCTGCAAAGTACTTGGGAGCACATCAAGGAGCGGAAGTCATGAGTCAAAGAGGGTGATCCAAAGACTCTATCTTGTGTTCACTGGAAGTCTAATCAATCAGAACTGGTGGGGCAAGGGTGTAATATATCTCATCCTAGAGCAGACTCTTCCATCTGATCAGATGGATCACACCCTACATTCTGAATCTTCTAGAAATGAAGCCTGAAATGACTAGCCTGCATGCTAGCAAGGACACAGGACGAAACAGACACATGCAGTCACCTGATTCATATGCTACTATTTGAACTCCTGTAATTTCTAAAAAGTTGCAGAACTGTTTGTGTGTGCTTACCTTGAACATCAGGATAAACCACCATGTAGAGCAATGCCCAACGTAAAGTGGTAGCTGTAGTTTCTGTACCAGCCAGAAAGAGGTCAAAAATAGCCTGGATCAAGTTTTCTTTGTCGTATGTAGCATCAGCATCTCCTTCAGTCTGCAAATATGAATTGCAAAGATCAAGTTAAGGCACACAAAAGAGAAGCAAAGCACTCTGCATCACAGGAATATTTATTGATACTACTCAAAATAAACAATAAATAAATGAATAAATAAATAAAGGGCTAGAAAAGAAAGCTTCTTAAATAATACAAAGACACTTTCTAATATTCTCTAGTGCATTTGTAAATTTATTCTATCCACATGCACATTTGGTTCTTCAGCCATGACAAATTTATGTAATCACATATGCTTTCTAATCTTGATACAAATCCTATCATAATTGTTTTTCCTAGTTGTAACTTAATCATACGATGATCTGCTATTATTGTGGCTATAGATAATCTACCCACAAATCTACTCACACTATTACTTCATCGTCCTCCTGCCATCCCACAGTTTCAGTTGGTGGTTGGGTTTTTTTTGTTTGTTTTTTAATTCATCCACCTATAAGATTTCTAGTGGAAAATTGTATATTTCCCTAACTGATACTAGACATCATTATAATCAAAGGAGCACTTAAAATCCCTAGTTTTTAGTGGAGCCTAAAAGGAGAACAGAGATACTCACTTTAGCTATCTGATCCAAATAATAATCAATAAAATTGTGACTTTCATCTGCTTTTCCTTTTTCTTTGTAACATTCAATTTCCTCTGCTAACAAAGTTCTCATAAAATTTACACCAGAAAAAGTCTTCTTACATGGTGTTAGAAAACGGTCTGCAAACCAGGGAATCTGATCATGTACCTGTGAAAGAGAGATTTTAGATATGTGGTATTCAGCAAACTAAATTTGAATACTAATATAGGCTTGTGGGTAGTGGAAGTGAATGAAAGACTGATGACTGTATCTTCACTATTACACTGAAAAGCTAATTCCTGTCCAGTGATCCATTAAAGACTTTCTTAGTACTATTTTTCCCTGGAGTAGAATTTCCCTTAGTTTTATGCTATAGATTTTCGATTGTGTTGTACAAAGAATAGATGAGGTTCCTCTGAACTTCAGTAGCAAAGACCTCATATAAAAAATATCCTTGTACTCAGCCTAACATACGTGTCATTTCTCTCTGATAAAAAAATAATGAAGGGAAGGGAAGGGAAGGGAAGGGAAGGGAAGGGAAGGGAA
>CM021773.1:16686663-16756232 GCA_011076525.1 Nettapus auritus
AAGGGAAGGGAAGGGAAGGGAAGGGAAGGGAAGGGAAGGGAAGGGAAAGAAAAAGCTAATTTCCTTGACACATCTGCTAAACTGAAAATAGAAATATCCAAACCCAGTTGTTTAGTTGTTTTAGTATCTTACTGTAGGATACTGAATTCATGGCGATTTTACTCAGATACATTTTTTTCCCAGAAAATAAGTGCACTTAGTCAAATACATCACGTGTGATATGCAAAACAACTTTACAGAGGAGAAACATACAGAGCTGCATGGCTTCCCTGCTGTTTATTCACATTCTTTCACTTAAACCATTATAAAACAACATCTCAGATGAAGAGAGGCAAAACAACTTTTATATTAATTCTACTCCTCTACTTCATTTCCCTTTATTTTTTCTCCTTTTACAGACTGCATCATGTCATTCCAGTTTACACAGCAGAATTGTCCTGCTTAAGCTATGTGTTAGGTCATAAGTCAGGCTCACCTTTTTTAATGGCAGCTGCATTACAAACCTACAAGTCCCCACAAGCCTGCTCATATTCCTTGATTTCATTTCTTCCTCATCCTACTGCACAATTTTGCTTAAAACTACCTGTCTGCTTACTAGGAAAATAGATTAGTACAGGTGATTATTAAGGACTGTACACCACTATGAAAGCACTGTGGAGAGCAGGAGAAAATGCAATACTGGGCTAGAATGTATTGGTTAGCTGTGGACACCATTAAGAGCTTTAAGAACAGCTTATACAAATATCTCCTGAAAGCAGTTTGGGAATAGCTGATCCTGTGTTTACCCTTCTTAGAAGATATCTTAGGAGTCACTTTGAAAGAAAGCCACTTTGTCAGAATTTAAGATAAGCTTATTTCAGAGCTTTTCAGGTATTTTTGCTTATATTTTGCTACTGTGTTTCAAACAGTGGAGCTGTACAGGTAGCACTTTTGTGAGAAAGACCTTCGTACGTATCTCAGTCATGTAAAGAGCCTGTGTTTCCATCCCAGTCCACCAGAACTGGGAAATTTTGATACTATGTTAAGGCATAAGCAACTGAAATCAATTTTTAACTAGGCATCTGGAAGTACTGTTCTGATGCATACTCCAGTGACTCCAGGTGCATTAGTATTCATTTTTGTTATAAAAGTAACCAGCAAGTTGCCTTTCATTGTCTAGTTATATAAAATAACAACAACAAAAAAAATTCCTCACATAAAACCAGCTGCTGTTCATAAATGCTGATATATCATCAACAGTTTCAATCAAGCGGCGAAAATTTTCATCTTCTATAGAGAAGCGATGTCCCAAAATCAGAGCACAAATCACGTTTGAGACAGCGTGAATAATGGGCATAGTGGGGTCCAGAGGTTTTCCTGTCAACACAGTGAACAGTATTCACCAATAACACTTACTTATTGTACCTGCTTTTTGCACTGAACAGAGAGTTGATGAAATAACTTTTTATCAGACTCTTCTCATGTTGGTTAAATTAGTGGATGGAAAATTGCAATTTATCAGCAAAAGACGTGAGTAAAAAGTAACTTCAAACACCCAAAGTTTTTTTGTTGATTACCAAAAAAAGGCAAGACCGCTGGTGGGAATGGGATTTGTAGTGGTAATAATAAAAACACCCAGGTTTCAGAGAACCTTGGCATCAGCAGATCTCACATTTGGCAATAATTGGTACAAAAAAGGTCAGCCAAGACAGCAAATGAATAAGCAGCTGAATCAAAAGGAGAACCATCCTTTATTCTCTGCTCACATCCTTAGTATGTGAATAACAGAATAATTGAGCAAACCTACAGATGCTCCCCGTTTTTCAGCAGCACAATTTAAACAAACCTCCTCTCTTACTGAGGAAGTTATCCCCAGCCATGTGAGGTGAGCTTGTTCCACTGCACTTGCCACAGCAGAGCCATGGGGTTCTGCAGCCTTTGCCAAAGCTTTGAATACTTCTTCATGCCTTGTTTTCTTTTATGTAGAGGGATATAGGGAGCTGTGAGATCTGTTTTGTTACTGTTTGCTGTTACCCTGAGAAATACCAACACTTACAGACAGGAACCATGGAGTCTCAGTTCTAAATTCATCCTGTGGAGTGGTTTCACAGGTAGCACTTCAAGGAAATGCTTCCCACAGATCATAAGATTCAGACCTTTGAGACTCAGCTCCACATGTACAATTCTAATCCCCTTTTGTAACCAAATAAATAATTTCCGAAGCTACCAATGATCCATTCTTCAGCAAAATCACTACCGCACATACTGACCCAAATGCTGAGCACAGGCACATACCATTTGTTTCCCGTAAGTATTCCACCAGGCGACAGGCTTCCTCTTGTATTTGACATTCCTGGTCTTTTTTCCCTAATCCCATTTTCCTCATCGTTACAAGTCCAAAACGCCTCTGTTGCTTCCAAATATGACCGTTAGAGAACATAACACCTGGAATCATAATGAATTATTGTTGTTAATGCTGTATGAATTAATAAATACATACAGAAAATGTTTCAAAGAAGTTTCTCTGTCAGGTTAATTTTTGTCAGCAGTCCTGGAGCATGCCTCTTTCTTTTCTTTTTTCGTCTTTTCTTCTAGTCTACAATCTACTACCTATACAGAAAAATTTACTATAGCTGTATTCTGCCATTATTGTTCCAACAGAACCCAAAAGGCAATGTTTCATAAAACTTCGAGAAAATATTGACCTTTTTTTCCACCATAAATTAAGCGCTCTGAGACTGAATCAGTTTCCAAAACCAGGGTTAGAACACCTTAGAAGAATCCGTGAAAATAATAGTTACCCTTTCCATGAGTCAACATTTCAAAGGCTAAGTTTTGCGGCCTTCCAGCAACCTCTTCAGCATGGGCAGTCATACCCTCCTTCACTGCATGGTACCCTTGCAGGATAATCACAGGTGTGTTTGCAAGCCATAAGGTAAAGATATTACCATGAAGTTTGCTCATCTGTAGAACAAAGCAGTATCAGAACAACATGTATGAGAACCATCACATTTAAATCAAACAAAGTGAAACAGTTCTTCACCCTTGAGAGATTCCCCAAGGGCACTGGGCCTTGAGAAGACAGCATCATATTAATTCTTATATCTAATATAGTTTGCAGCCAGGTTTCTATGTAAACTTTCATTTACTAAAGATCAGAACATTCCTAAAATGTCAAACAGATAATATTGCAATAAACAACATCATACGTTGGCATGTCTTACAATTCAAACTCATTGCAGATGAATTCCTTCGTGATTGTAAGATGACAATATTAGATAATGAGTTTTAGGAGAACCATCTACTGTTCTCCTTTGTGTATTAAGTGCAGCAAGAGCAGCTGAGGAGGTGGGGAAAGCAGGAATCACCTTCTCCTTTCTAGCTCAGCTGCGATAACCCTGTGTCTCCAGCACAGTGCACACAGCCATCACTACCAGAGGTAGGCCAGGAGAGCCCTTTCCCTGACTGAAGAACTGGGGGCTGGAATAGTAAGAGAACACAAGGCTGAGGGAAAGGCAACAGTGATTAGGTCAAAGTAGGAAGTCTGTGGGGTGGAATAGGCTGGAAGGAGTGGGGAGCTGTTAAAATATTCCAGGAAGGCTACTGCAAGACTAGAGGAGGGCAAAGTTTTGCTGCCTGTGTGCAAAAAAAGAGGGAACAGCTATGCACATTGTGCAAAGATTTATATGCATGTGCTTGCAGATTTGGTATTTATCTAAGGTTGAATTTCTTTTTTGGAGGGAAAAAATTGCAGCTTTTGAAATCTTGAGATAAGCAACACTACTCTTCAGGTTTGGGAGGTCAGAAATAGAAGAAAATACAAGAGACATGCAGCATCTATAATTTTATATTGAGGAGTCACACTACTTTACCTTGCAATATGCAACTTAACAGAACTAGTAGGATGGGGAAGAACCAGAGAAAAGGAAGCTTGAGAACAAACAGTGAAACTGAGGTGCTATTACTCATACATAAGCATTAAATATAAGAATTAAATATTTTATATATACGAGAAATATAAAATAATAGGATAAAAATTATTGAAGTGCTCTGTATTACAACTGGACTAAGAAAAGAGTTCATTCTGAGTGTAGGCATGTAATGAATTTGTTCAGTTATTTAAAAGCTCAGTCAGGCTCAGCAGACTGGTTTCTTCCGAAAATCTGACCAAATTGTATATGAGCAAAAAATTTAATCTAAATTCTTTTGAAAAAAATCTGTTGAATAAGCATTTAAAAACTCCTTTCTAAACTGACAACACATAAGCACCCAATAGCTATTTCATGAGGTATTTAGAAACTGGCAGTGCAAAAAGAGCCAAAACACAGACATATGAAAGCCTCCACAAAATGTCTGCCCTTTACAATGCTTTTCCTATTGTAAGGCAGGAATATTAGTATTGTTTTGTTCATGTACACTTAAGGTTTTAATGACACACTTCATAGTAAGCCAAAAATTTCAGAACAACCGTATTTAACTCATCCCCGTAGATTTTCATGTCTACCCAATACAAAATAAATCCCTCCCTAGCACTCAAAAGAGAACTATGTTAACAAAAACATACATTCATTCTTCAGTCAGCCTATAAGTCTATTACTTAGTTACACAAAAATACATACTTTTTTAAGGATGTCATGATGAATTCGGAACTTCATTTGCAGCAGATTTCCAAAGAGGGGGAATGGAGTTGGTCCGGGAGGAAGTTGTCTTCTCTTCCATTGCAATTTCAGAATCTCTACAAACAGCAGAGATGCTGCAAAAAATACAAGCCCTACAGTTACTGTTAACATTTCACTTCCAAGTTCTAAGGCTACCTTGTCTCTGGAAACCTGCTATATAGCGAGAGATCCATTTTTATCTTGTTTTCCTGGTACCTCCCTATGAAGAAAAAGATGTTTATGCTTATGTCTCTCTCCGTCCTTCCCTCTTTATCATTTTCCTTTACTTTCTGATCCCAGAGAATGAAGTGTTCTTATTTTTAAGTATATAAGACATTGCTCCATTACATTACAGCTACAAATCTGGCAAGAGTTAGTCCTTCATGGAAAACCAAATGCAGGTTAATTATATGCTTCCTTGTGCCAAGACAGTTGCTGTGACAAAAATCCCTGCCCACAGTACTGGTTTCATAAGGGGCCTCTTGCAAGAAGAGGGAAAGCCAACAGAATTTTCTGAGGACTAGCTACACACCCAGGGAGAGGTTGATGAGATCTCTCTGAGCCTTCTCCTCTCTAGGATATAGAGTCTGAGCTCCTAGCCTTTCAGAGAGGTGAAATTCTCCAGCCTGTCAAGGTCCCTCTGGACAGCAGCACAACCTTTTTACATATCCACCACTTTCCTCAGTTTTGTGTTGTTGGCAAGCTTGCTAAGGGTACACTAGGTCATCATCCAGATGGTTAATGAAGATCATTAAACAGGTCCAGAACCAGTGCTGACCCCCAGGGCACTACACTAGTTGTGACCTCCAATTAGACTTTGCACCACTGACCACTACCCTCTGGGCCCAGCCAGTTTTCAATCCACCCTACTGTCTGCCCATCCAACCCATATTTCAACGGTTTGTCTATGAAAACCTGATGTAGGACAGTGTCAAAGGCCTTACTGAGGTCCACGAAGACAATATCCACTGCTCTCTCCTCATCCATTAGGCTGATCATGTCATTGCAGAGGCTCCTCACGTTGGTCGAACATGACTTCCACTTGGAAGCATTTGGCTTCATAAACAAACAAGATCAAGACATTCAAACTGGTAAATTAATAAAGATCGTAGTAATATAGTAAAAATATAAGCAAACTTTAAATCCCAAGCTAATCTTTATTAAAGATCATGGTATTATTGAAAATACAAGGGTGGGTCGGTAGACTGTACATGAAAAAATAAATCCCTTTGTTGACCAGTTAAACTTAACTAAGAACCTTTTTGAAATACTCGGATTAGATGTTTATGAAAGCTATTCACTGGTTATCACATTGTACTTTATTAAAGATAAGATTGCTTATATGTAGCAACTCCTAGCACAATGAAGTGTTTGGCCACTGATTTGCACAGGTCAAACACATGCTTAAATTTTGCTGACTTAGCTCTGTTGGTGTGAAGTGTGAAAAATATTTGCCTCTATGGTGATATTGCTGCACTGCTGAAATCCCTTCTGTGGACAGGATCATTTTGACAGAGATTTGTTAGTTTATACTTTTTGGAGATGCAGTACCATCATGCTGGCAGAAAGGCTCTAATAGAACAGGTTTAGGAGTTCCTTAGGTTGGACAGGACAGAAGTAGCAGAGGTTTGACTGAAGCACTGATCTGCTTCTGAAATAAGAACAACAGGTGTTATAGGGTGTGTATGCACACATACACTAAAACTCCTCAATCCCATAATTAATAAGGAATTTTAAACCTTACCAGACAGAGCCGGACTGGGCTTGGAAAAAACCTCATGTGATGTTCACTGCATTGCTAACTTGGGACATGAAAGGCAGACCCAGGACCATTGCAACATCCTTTATTACCAGGTGACTTCAATTAAACATTATTCTCTCCCCTTTCTACTGATTTCATATTTTTCTTGCACTGATTTCTCTTCACATTCTTGTATGTTGTTAAATTTCAGATGTGTTTTGTCTTGTTCTTAACCATTTTTCTCAGCATTACAATCAATTTGAAAGACCAGGCTCCTGTGCAATTAGGAGTAGTACTAACTACATGGACATCAGTGTGTGAATCACATCTGAATATTTATGTAGAAAAATACTGGGTATGGTAACAATTACATGAAAGCCTAGTAGTGCTTGGGACAGAAATTAGGAATGAGATTGCCTGATACAACCTGCTGTGGTTGTCAAAGATACAAGCACAAAATGTTCCTTACTGAATTTTGTCCCACTATGCTATGGAGCAAAAGTTTCCAATGGTTCAAGATTTGTAGGTCTGTTTAAAACAGCAAAGTCAAATGGACCATATTGCTTTTGAGTGAAAGCTGCTCCAGTGCTAGCTAGTTTCTTCCTTTATTTAGCACGTTTCCTTTTGCCTACCAGAGCTCTTACTTTTTCATTTTTGAAATAAAATTCCAATATCTCGCTACCAGCAGCAGAAATAACATGATCCAGACAAGCAGTTTTTGCATGTGTTCTCCTGACCCCACTAGGTCCATGCTATTCAAATGCTATTTAAAAACATATATAGAGAGATATACATGACATAGATACAACATCTGTAAAAATGACTTCTATCTCCACTAGGGAATGTTTGTATGTTCTTTCAAGAATCTGCAAATGAAAATGTTTAAAGCAATATGGATCCTGTGTGCCTGTTCCTGAACATCTCCTCTTACTCAGTCTCCAGTACATGCACATACTATATTCACAGATATGTTCACAGAGATGACTGAGACTCTGATAGCAACCAGATGCCTCATTATACCCACTTCTGCAACACCATTTTTATATGGGTAGGAAAACTGAATCCTAGTTCCTCGTTAGAGCACAACCCACCCTCCACTCCCCAAAAATCTATTCCACACAGCATCACACAGATTTTTCAGAGCTAGAGATGAATTAGAGAGCAGGAGAACCACATGAGCTCATGCATCTCTTCTCCCAAGTCCTGACTAGTGGCAGCAAGAGTAAGCTTCAGATCCATGGCAGTCCCAAGAGCATCCATCTGAGCCCCTAGCCAGAAGCCTGAGAAAAGAGTAGTAAGCCTCCCGATACTGAGCTCCTTCACAGATGTGAGTAGAACTGTTTAAACAACATTACATTAAAGAAAATCGTCATGCTGGATAAACAAAGCATCCATGAAGTATAATTGCAATAACAATTCTTTTCCTCAGGGAAGGAAACTGGCAAGAGCCTTGCCCAGCAGCTCTGCTAACAGTCTCTGTTAGCTCAGCTACTGGAAGTCTGTGTGCCACGCTGCATGCTACACAAAGCCTCTGTACTCACAGAAAGCCCTCACACAGCTCTCAAGAAAATCAAAGCAATTTTTTCTTGCCCTGCTCTTCCCTTTGTAGGTGCCAAGCTTTGCTTCTCAGGACTCCAAGCATTCCCTGTAACTGTCTTTTCAGGCATCAATAAACAGACGTGGTCAACCTAGACTTGTTTTCACCATCACCATTACAAACTGCCTCCACTGGGTGAGAGGATTCCCTCTTTAAGATTGCCTCCCAAATGCACCACAATAATAAATGCAAAACAAACATCTTCAGGCCAGCCCACTGGTCATTTACCATTTATGCTGCCTTTGTTTCACCAGGACTGGGGCTCCCCTCTGCAATTCTTCAGGAGCGAACACGGGCAGGGTGGGGGTGTGTGCCTTCACTGGCAGCCTACATCCCCAGCCTCACAGTGAAGTGAAGGGTTGCACTGATGTAGCTCTACTACTTCCAGATTCAAGCTATCACCTCCACATGGCTATGTGCTAAATAGACAAATCGGCTGGCACACAGGTAGTTCAGAGGTCCCAGCACTACTCTTTTCCCCCATGCAGCCACTGCAGAGCCACCACCTCTGGGAAGTGCACCTCCATATCCCACTCTAGAATTGAGAATGCATGGAGTTGATGGGAAGCACCCCCAAGTCCTGGCTTTAATGTTCCTTCTCCCTCTAGTAGGATTCCCATTGAGCCTCTAAAGTAAGACCAGTCACTGTAATCATTTTCTGTGTGTTTATTTCATTTCTAATACACAAGAAAAACAAACAGATTTTCCAGACACAGGGAAAAAAGAAAAACAGAATGTTTTTCAGGACCAGCTTCTTAGACACATGACACAACAGGAACAGACTGACAATGAATCTGGGCTAGAAATGAAGAATGTAAAAGGCGCACAAAAGATCAGCACACTAGAAATCCTGTGTCAGTGCCTCTTCCTCCAATCCAATCTGTCATACACTGCAACCTAGCGAAGATTGGCACAGAGCTTATATGGATGGGGTTTCATTGTGCTCCCAAAGATAATGTCCATGTTGACTTCCTTAACTCCTTCTGGCAGAGTGAACTTGAATGTCTGCAGCAGGGTGCAGAAGATGATGAAGAGCTCCATCTTTGCCAGCACCTCTCCCAGGCATACACGGTGTCCTGCAGAGGGAGAAGGGAAAGAGTGGTCACTCCCCAGACAAATCTGTAGACCACTATAATAGCATAATCTGGCAGATGCAGAGGATGGCAAAGAACAGTGTAAGGACTTGAATCCCCAAATTATTGGCAATTCTAGGTCTTTACTCCTTTTACTTTCTCTGCATTTTCACGAAAATCTAAGGTCAACAGTTTATGTAATTACCAAACAAGTTATTTTCCAATCAAACATGTTTTTTTTGGCCTGAGAAAACAATGTACTCCTGTTATGGGATTCCACTCCCTTTGGTCTTTTCCACAAGAAAAATAATACAGCTTCACGTTCGCAGTCTGATCCACACAAACAGGTTCAGTTATCAGCACACGTACCTGCTGAGAAGGCTAAGAAGGCCTCTCGGGTCACAAAATTGCCATCCTTGTCCAAGAAATGACCAGGGTTGAACTGGTAAGGGGTCTCCCAGTATTCAGGGTCAAAAAGAGTTGAATCTATATTTGCCATAACCACAGTACCCTGCAAAGAAGATGCTTTAGGCTCAGTTCTGCCTTTCAATTGCTCAAACATCAAGAAGAAAAGGACACAGACCAATTCCAGCTATAATTCAGGGCACTGTTCTGCTAGTCACATGAAGAGGTAACAGAATTGAAAGGTTATTTTATTGGGAACAAAAATGTTTAATCTCAAGCTGTTTTCTTTTCATTGTCTGTGTGTTTTTGTTTTTTGTTTGTTTCTTTTTCTCTTCAAAAAATAGATAAGAAATCTCAGTAGTTCAGTTTTAGGTATTTCCCTACTTTACTCCCTTCACATGTCCTTTTTTCGATTCCATTAGCAAATGCAACATAATGAGGGGTGTCAGGTTCTTTAGCTTCTTATCCTAAATCTAGTAAAATGATTTTCCGACTTTTGAAAAGCTTTAGCAGGTTTACAAATGGAAAACAAAGCACCCTGCAAATGAAATAGTATGTTTCAAATTAACATTCTCAAGGTGGAGGGAAGGAAGCTGTACATGGCAAACACCATGGAGCAGTGCTGCATAGGAAGGTGTCTCCATGTGTGCCTTTGGGAAGGATTGGCATTGAGGTTAGGTTTGGAAAAGCTGGATGAGTCAAGGAAACTAGCAGATTTTTGTTTGAGGTCATATGGCAGTTCAGGAAACTATGTGAAACTATGCTTTTGGTAAGGGTGTTCACGCACTGTCTGTGAGAAAAAGGCATAGGCCAGAGGGCATGGGAGGGGAAAAGCACTGTCTCTCAGCACTATCACCAACAACCACCTGTAATGAACTGGAAGGAACAGTAGATGAGGGAAAACATGACTACAAAGAATTCAACTCATGGCCAAAGATCATACTGGAATAGATAGGGTACCTTTGGAAGGTGATACCCCAACACAGTTGTATCTTTCACTACTTCTCTAGGAATTGTGATTAAAATAATGCTACTAAAGCGAATGATCTCATGAACCACAGCATTTGTATAAGGCAGTTTCTTCCGATCCTCATAGCAGATTTGATGAGAGGAACCCAGAACAACATCCAGCTCTTTCTGGACTTTTTCTACAGAGAGAGGAGGAAAAAAAAAAAAAAAAAAAAAAAAAAAAAAAAAAAAAAAAAAAAAAAGTCCTTTATACATAAAGCACCACAATGAGAGCGAGAGCAGCAATCGAAAAAATAAATATGTAAATAAATTATACTCACCATATCCTAAAATGTAAATACATTTATACAACTGTACATACATTTATACAATTTTATTATTTGACTAAAATTTGGTGTTTCCTAGTTTTTAGGCTCTATGTTCAGGTCAGCTTTCCACAAGCCCAAAAGTTTTATTCAGGTTCATAGTTAATAGAAAGTGAGCAAACTGTAAACAAAAACAAGAACTTCTTACTAATAGATTAAACTGATACACAGATGTAATGCTGAGAATTGGGACAGGGTAATGCCTAACTATCCCCAATCTCTTTTGGCTGTTACCTATGCTTCAGTACGTACCATACCTTTTACAGTCTGAGAAAGGTCAGGATCAAATTTCAGGCTTAAAAATTAGGCTAGTAATCCAAGAGGGATTTTTTATTTTATTTTATTAGAATTTGAAAGCTACATGTGTGTACAGGGCTCTGTTCTTCCAGCCTTCTAGAACGCAAAGTAGTATGTCTTATCTAGCTCTAAATCCAAGCATTGAGAACATGTATTTGGCTTAGTGATTCACCACCACTGAAATCCCTGTATCAAATCATTTAAAAATTTTTGAAACTAGTGTGCAACTTTCCCCTTGTCTAGACTTCCTCAGGCATCTTTCTGTCTTCTCTATTCTTCTCTATTTAACGTTCCATAAATTACAATGAATATATTTATTATGTAGAAATCTACTGATGTCTCAGTTAACAAGAATAAATAATGTATTTGTTTGACATTTCAGATACAAGGAAAGAATCACTTTACCCTAAACTCAAGTTCTGATCTCACTTTGAGTCTTTTCAATCAGACTATATTTTCTATTACATTCTTACAATACTAAAACAGTCTATCAAAAATCATGACAAAATACACAGAAGACAGAATACATTGGAATCTGAACATCCCCAAAATTATTTTTAAATCTCTGTCTGGAAATGTTCTACTTAACTGGCTTCTTAAAAACAAAGCTTGGAAATATGATGTCGAAAAAAAATAAAAAAGAGAAGGGAGGTGGAACAGAATTGTTCTACTTGAAAAATCTCCATGTTTATGTCTATAACTCACCTTGGATGTCAGGATAAACCACCATATAGAGCAGAGCCCAACGCAAAGTGGTAGCGGTGGTCTCAGAGCCACCCAGGAAGAGGTCAAAAACAGACTGCACCATGTTTGCTTCATCATACGTAGAATCTGGGACATTTTTAGCCTACAGGTGTCAATGAGAAATTAAATAAGAGTGCAGAAGATAAATCTGCTTAACATTGTATCTGCCCATGGAGACATGCAGTGATCACTGTAAGTAAATAAAGTATTTCTAGAAGATGGAGAAAATACAGGTACCTGAATAATAAAAAGATTTACGCAGATATTTTCTCAAGTAAATTCACAGATACATTTCATTGCAGGTGCTCTAGAAAGTGTCAGGATTCCAAGACCCTATTACATTTAGAGCTCCTTGTTGCCTTACTGCTACCATCCACATCAGAAAAATAACATTCCAGAAGCAGTTTTATCCCACCCTTGTCACTCCCTACACATTCACTGATTTCGGTCATCTATTATGCATTATAATTTAAGTGATTTATGCTATTTTTCAAAGCAGAGACTGCCATCATTTTTCTTTTAGATTGTTTCAATAATCATACAGTCCTACTAAGCACACAAAAGTTTAGTACAAAGCACAGAGAATAAAGTCAAGCACTGAAAATACACAAAGAGTCAGAATTCAAGAGCCATTTAAATATTTACATCTTTAAAACCAGCCATTGTCTACTCTTGTTTAAGGACTCCAGAGTATAACAAAAAAAAGATATAATTATTTCATCCTTCTAAAACAAGCTATTAAACTGACTATTTAAAATTCATATTTGAATTTGACAGCATGGCTTTTAAACTGAATTTGTAGTGCTCTATAATGACGTTGCTATGTACAGACAGCTATGTGAAATGTTCAGAAAATCTGCTATGATATCATTTTTGTCAATTACAGTGCAAATTACTCACTTTCTCTATCTGATCCAGGTAAAAGTCAATGAAATCTTCTGGTTCACCTATGATGCCTTTTTCCCTGTGTTTTTTGATTTCCTGCCTTATGAAAGAATGAACAAAATCACAGCAAGATTGTACTTTTTGTAGAGGTCCTGGAAAGCACACTAAAAGCCATTGGAAAACTTCATATATCTGTGGAGCAAGCATTCAACACAGATACTGTAAGTTATATGACATGACTAAAGCCATTATAGAGATACAATGCAGACATTTTTAATACTGAATTAATGAAATAATTTCTCTAGGAAAAGCATGGTAGCAAAGAGAAACGTCATGTTGAGAACATGAACAGGCATTAAAACCACAAATTAAAGTTGATGCAATTTCTACCCTGGATTCTTTCTTATCTTTACTGCATAACCTCACTAGTATTTACCATGTTTTATTTAACTATCAGAGGAATCCAGTTTCACAGGTAAGTCTATTCTGTATATGTTAACAGTAATAAGTTTAATACTAATTAATATTATATATATTATAACATAAATTGACAAGGGGATAGAGACAATGCAAAAACGCAATCTTTTACTCCAGTAAAAAAAAAAAAAAAGAACGTTTTTCACCTCAACAATACTGGTCTTTCCGTTACGAAAGAATTCAGCATTCCAAGAACACTGCCTTTCCTAGGAAATTCTAACAGTAATTATTTGTATTAGTTTAATAATGTCAAACCCAAAACACTCCAGGCCCAGTTCACATTCATGATCAGTACTTTTAAATCAGCATTTATTGTAATTAAATAGTATCTATGATAATAGTAACTAATGCTGTAACTAATATTGCATGGTAATGCAATAAATATAATGTTCAATAATTGAAAAATTTGCTTATTAAACATGTCATTTTCTCACATAGTAACTGTAGCTGTTCCCAAAAGCCACTAGGCAATTGTATGATTCAATCAGCTGGCGGAAAGTTTCATCCTGCAGGGAGAAACGATGCCCAAAGACCACAGCACAGATCACATTAGAGACAGCATGAACAATGGGGAATGAAGGGTCAACAGCTTCTCCTGCAAACAGAGATAGTGTTTTGGTGACAAATGCTTGTCTTCTTTGCTACTTTGAAAGCAAGATCACAATGACATTTTATAATGAATAGACTGTTACTCTGAACAGACTGTTACACTGAAACCCTCAAAATTCACTGGCAAAGGTAACAACAGATAAGCCTCATTAAAAAATGAGGACAGGAAGGCATCAGGTCTTTAATTCCCACCCTTATCTCTTTTGTTTGCTTTTCTTTCTTTCTTTTTTTTTTTTTTTCCTTTAATCTCGGTGCTGATACCAAAATACACACTGTTGAGCTCTGATGGTACAAATAGTTTTGATTGCACTTAAATTATATTACCCTCTAAATAATTTTGGCTGTACTCTAACCCCAGTCTTTTCTGGAACTAAAATAGTTTGTCTTTACCCTCAGTAGGTAGCCTGCATGACCCCACATCAAAATCAGGAATGCAGTTCCCAGGGCACCTTGTCAATGGCATACCTTCTTTGTCCTTGAAGAATTTGACCAAGTGATAGGCCTCGGTTTGTATCCCACGTTCCATTCCTTTATTCCCCATTCCAAGTTTCCGGAGAGTTACAATTCCAAAACGTCTCTGATGTTTCCAGATGAGACCATTTGAGACCAGGATACCTTCAGTCATTAAGAATCAATTTCATGTTAATAGTAAATGTAACAGTAAATGACATACACACTAAAAATTGCCTTCTCATCATGCTGCCACTCATGAAGAAGAGACATCCATTAGGTCACCGTTCTAGTAATAGCATTTTGTTAGAGACAGTAAAACCACCTTGGTTAATATTACTCCCACCCCTGTAAAAAGCCCACTACAGTCTCAGAACTCACACACCTGCCTGAACATCCAAGAGCAGTGGTCACACACAAAAGTCCATGCAGCAGGCTGGTACATGCTGCAAAGAGCGTGGGCTGGTATTGCTTCCTCTTTGCCCATTCCTTGAGCAGAAATAAATCTAAATCTGTATTCACATAGAAAGGCCTAGAGCCCAGCTCATGCAGTCTCTTACAAGATCTCATTTACCATCTACAATCTTTCAATACAATTAATACTTGTAAGCTATGCTTGCCAATATCCCTATACGAACATTGTGTTCCCACAGACATTGTCACATCACCTCTGCAGGAGTGGCAAAGAGAGCTTTCCTCAATAAACACTATGTTCAGGTTTCTACCACCTGAAAATACGACGGTGTCTCTCACCAAGCTACTCAGAGCCAACAGACCTTTCTAAGGAGCTCAATGGAGAGGTCCGGGGGTTCCTATGCTTGTGCTTCTTAATCTTAACCCTCTTGAGATCCTTAAATCTCCTTACCGGCAATATTTTAAAAACACCACACTTCGTTAACGGCTAGAATTGATAACTGGTTCTGAGCATGTTGTCTGTGCTGCACGTAGTCTCTGGCTTTTTGGGGGTGGATCCTGATTTTACCAGGCTGCTTGCAGCACACATTCAGCTCTCATCATGGCCCATGTCCTTCATGGAAAATGAAGCCAGGGCATGAACCATTGAGCATTTCTGTTTTAAATGCAGAACTCTATATGTTCTCCATCCAGCAAAATTCAGCAGTGGCTCGTGTAAACGATAGCACAGTAAGAAGTTTTGAACAAGGACTGTTGCACCTACAGTTTCACTCATATGTTTAAAGCTCCAGCGTCCTTCCTGTGCCTTGGGACATCCCAAAAGGCTACATCTTGTTCAACAGCTCTGTACATGTTTTCCCTACAGTGGCCTTTGCCGTAAACAAACAACCAGGAGCATAAAGAATTACTTCAGCCTCAGCTTACAGAGGAAGCTTCAAGCTCCAAATAAAGTGAGCCTCACATGGATTATTTCAAATCAGGGCACAAGCTTAGCAACACTAATAATGGATAAATAAAAGACCTAGCTAATACAAATGCTGCTGCTCTGGTAAGATTACATGTGACAGCATGTAATCTTACATGCTGTCACGTGTAATCTCTGGAATACATGTGACAGCAGCACTTTGGAGACCATTCTGTAGACCATTTTGAGGGATACCACAGACTTGTCTTGTATCTGCCACCTGGAGCAGACTGAATGGGTGAACTGGGAACTAAGGACTTGTCAGTAGACAAAGTTCTTCCACAGATACAAACATCTTACCTCTTCCACGTGAATATTTGTTGAACATAAAGGTCTGTAGTCGCCCAGAAACATCCTCCGAGTTGACGGTGAGACCATCCTTCACAGCTTTGAATCCATAAAGCACCACCATAGGTTTGTGACCCAGCCACAGGGTGCAGATGTTGCCATAGATTTTAGCTAGCTGTAGGTTTGACCAATGATAAAAAATACTCATTGGAGAAACATCAACCAAAGCACACATACAATAGGCTCCTTTCTTCCAACATGACATTACTGTGATAAACACTCCCATTGCAAAACAAAAATATTTTGCCTTTTTATTTCCTGAACTTGGGAGTAAAATTCTGTGCTCTCTCTGGGACCCCACTACTCACAGTAATGTGAATGATAAAAAGAACAGATGCTCTTGCCCTTTTTAAAGTTTAACTTGGGTTGTCTTTGCAAATATATATCATTTAGGAAAATGCCACAACTGAGTACTTACATATCATATTAGGTTTCACAAGAAAAGTTCACCTGCCCATTCACAGTCACATTTTTCAACTCCATGTTTCATTTCCTCAACCAAAAACTAGAACCTCTTAAAATCACACATTCCAGTTGTCACTTCTCCTAGTACTACATATTTCAAGATTCAATAGTCCATCTCCTGTCTCATACAAAAGTACTGTGAAGCCGAGGAATGTGAACAGAGATCCCACCTCTGCTTGACCAGTGATAGGGACTGGTCTCAGGCAGCCCTGAGGATATTCAGCAAGGACAAAGTTCCTGCCTCCACACAAAGAAAGTACAGCTCTGTCCTCCCATAGCAATGAACACGCACCCATTAGAAATGTTTGGCATCAATGTCTTTTAAGTTCCCTTTACCTAAAACCCATATTCTCCCCTTGCAGCCAGGTACCCCCTCACATGCCAATTTCATTTAGCACCTAAAGAAAGGTTGGGTCTTGAAAAAAAACTTATCAACACATCGGATTATTTTGTGAAGTCTTCTCTCAGTGGAGGAGGCTGAACACTGAAAGACCCTCGATTAACATGCTCAGCATGGACCTAATTCTTCCCATGATTTCATTCCTTTCACCATCATTTACACTGTCAGTTTATTTGCACCTTCCCTCACAAAGAAGTTCTCTCTACTACCATATTAGCCTACCAACAACCATCCCTAGTTTTTACACTTTTTGCTCCTTTGTTCACATCCACAAAAATACATACCTTTTTCAGGCTCCTATGATCAGCTCTAAAATTTATCCGCCAGACACCTCCAATGATGGGAAGTGGGATTGGTCCAGGAGGAAATCCACGACTTTTCCATTGCAATTTCAGGAACTGTACACCCAGAAGAAACAAAATCAGGGATAGTAGTATTGCACTTATCATTTCACACTTTAAACGAGACTATCACTGAGAAAGCTGTTACGAATCTGTTGAACTGATTCTATATTGTTCCACTGAACTGTTCCCAAAGACAACCTCCTCACATCTAAGCTTTCTGAATTTTTCTCCTCCCTTCTTCCCTACCACACTTCCCTATTCCAGAAAATGAGGAGTGTTCCCATCCTTGCATGTATTTAATACATCACTATGCTGCAATATGCTAATACCTGTCATCGCTTCAAGATCCAATAAAGGCTAGAAGGCAGACGCTTCATTTAGACTTGCATTGTACATTCAGAAACATCCCTTTGAGCAATCAGTTTGATGGAATATGTCACCTGAAGGTCAGCTACGTACTGACAAAGACAGGAGCACTGACCAGGTAGCATTCTCTGGGGCATTTACCCAAAGTCCAGGCACACACATCTCTTCAGCACCAACAAAATGAGCAAAATGTGGAGGGAGACAGGAGAGAGGGACAATCCACTGCTTAAAAGGACATTATTCTCATGCATACAGAATGACAGTGGATGACAGGAGATATCAAGATTAGTGGACCAAGCTTTAGGAAAAATGGGGTGAAATCCTTCAGAGTACCTAAGAGGAATGCTTATTTTCAGGTGTTTCCACAACTGCTCAATTCTGTCCGATTCCTGCTGTTACATAAAGGTGTTTCTCCAATAAATCCCTAACAGGTCGTTCCAGCTGTGGCACTCAGGTGCCAGCAACTTATTCCCACATCCAAGGAGGTCTTCCTGTTAGGAAAAAAATATATATTTGTAGGTAAAACAAAAACCACACATGTACTAAGTCTGCAAGAACTCCAAAACTATGCAAAGCCAAAGTCATCAGGTTTGGCATTCTGAAATTATGGTAATAATACTGGCTATCTTCACAGCAGCAACTGTAGACAAAGTACTTTTTTCTCTGTAACAGACTCCATAAAATAAAGAGAAATGCATCAGCAGCATTCTGTAACGTTGCCAGTGCACACACAATTAACTTACAAGAAGCATGTTATCTCCAACTTCATTACATCTCCCTCAGGCTATAAGAGAAAGAAAAACAGAAAATATCTCAGCAAATAGTGCAATTCACACAAATGTTTTAAAGCTAATCCAAACAGGACAAAGTACTCTCACAAGCTTTCCACAGTCTCCAGGATCTTATCTTGCTGTTTTCATCTACAGTTCACTTTCTCCATTAGTTTCGTGGTGCCAATCATTGGATTGTAAGTGTTGCATTCTTGACCAAAAACATCATTATAAGCAGACTTGACCTTGCATACATTTTATACCTATTTGCAGATAAAGAACAGAATTCAGAAAATTAACAGGAAATCTTAACACAAGAATGCACAATACAAGATGTAAAAAAACATAACTAATAAGACAAAGATCAGAAAATACATCTTCAACACCAGTTCATTTTAACAAAAGCATGCTGTAGCCAACACACATTTATGGAACGTGTAACTCATGAAATTGCTACTTTTATAAACTAAGCCCTCTGTTCTTCCCCAGACATGTCTAGAGAAGAATTTCCAGCATGCTTGCTGGGTGAGGACCTTTCTTAGGTCCTTCTACACACAGCAAACTCCATCATGAGCAGTCTTAAAATAAACCTCACCAATTGGAGCTTCCTGCCTCTTCACAGGCATTGTACATCTGCTCCATTCAAATAATGGAGCAAAGGAAATTGGCAAGCATCTCACTCTTTTAGATCTAAAATATACACACCAAGAAGGATGAACCTTACACTTGTATAGTAGGACATCTGAAAACATATTGCTTCTTGGAATAACTCGTATCATGATAAAGTACATTTTTAAAAGAATTACCATCATCTGTGTCATTTCATCCTGATCCACACCAGATTTCTCATACATACTAAAATTCTAATGTTTACACTGGTGTTACTCATTCACAGATGAATTGACTGGGAACATGAACACATACCTTGTTCAGACTCTCTTGATCAGCTCTGAAGTTTATATGCCAGATGCTTCTGATTATGCAAGATGGGTCTGGTCCCAGATGCAGAATTAGAAAAGAAACATGAACAGAGCCTCATATGTCATCAGAATTCCACTAATACTTTACAAGGCCACTCTGAATCCGAAAATAAATAAATAAATAAATAAAACATGAGGAACTCAATTTCCATTGATTGATTACATCTGCCTTAAACATTTTGTGATATATTTTCGTCTCACTCCCTTTCTGAGTGAATGCATCATTGAGGGCATGTAGTATATCACTAACCTGCAAGTACAAATCACTACTGCCTGACAAAAACCTTATTTAAATAAGGGCGTTCACATTTCATTATGAGGGACTGAAAGGCCATAAAACCATTTTACTTACAGGACGAAGGTTATATTCTGGTATGAATATACCTTCTCCTCTTTGATTACTAAATAAGGTTGATAATCCCTTCCTGGTTTGCAAGCAGCACTGCAACTAAGAAATACGCTGCCTTTTTGCTTTCATCTTGAACTGCTACTCATCTGGCATCACAACCTTAATGCAAGACTTACAATGTAAATGGATATACCATCAACAGCTTTGTTAAAAAATGTTCAGATGTGTATTACATACAGTCATCATGCATGTCCAGTGGGTATTTGACAATGGTTCATTGCTACATCTGGAAGAATTTTAAAATACACATCTTGTCTGAAATCACTCACAGCTTTTTATCTAATAACTTCTCAGTTCTGATCAGGTTTCTATTTCTGTAAACACAGCTATGACTTCGCATACTTTAGCCCTGTAGTTCAGTCCATGATAGTTTTATTGCATAACAGCTGGGCATTTCATACACCCACACTTTCAGATGGAAGGTATTATTTTCCTCTTCCCGTGTTTCTGTCTAGGTATGACAGCTGATTTTATTTTTTATTTTTAAACTGAAGGATTCGTGGACACATTCAGCACTGCCAGCTTCTTCCTAAAATCCCAAACAGAGAGAAACTGGAAAACTGACTTACTTCTTCATTACACGTTTCCATAGTCTTCAGTTCAATCAAGAAGTGAGATAAGCAGCCAGTATCACGACAGTTTTTCTTCTCGGGTTTTCCAAAAACATTTTAAAAGCACAACATTATTCTTTCAAAAAAAAAAAATAAAAAAAAAAAAATCTGACAATACTAATTTCCACATTAAGGACATTACTGACCTCAGCTGTTACTTAAATTCCAGTGGATTGCCCTCATCCAGAGTATAGGAAAGAATACTCCTTTTGCATTTGCCACTTGCCACACTTTATTATTGTAGATTCAGCAACTATACATTAAGTATTGTCTTGTTACTAAGTAATTAGGTAAACTAAATTAAAATGATAGACAGCTGTGCGTGTTTTCCTGCTTCAGTCTCTCCAAGCAAGAAGGTGACCAATATACTTGAAGTACTATGATTTGCAGTAGCAAGTTCAGAGGGAATTCAGATGAAACATCACACACGAAAATTGATTCTCAGGTCTATAGTACTCAGCATAAAGCTTCTGTTAGCCAATTATGACAGTTTATCATAAAGGTAATAATTTCACAAAAACTTCATTATATGGGTAATCTCATAAGCTGCAGTAACCCTCACCTGCCTGTGTTTTTCAAAGATAGGACTTAAAGTCAGCTACAGGAGAAAGCATCTATGTACCCACAGCAGTTTCATGAGAAACGTGACCAGGAACATGACAGCCTGACTGACTGACAGTATTTCATGTCTGTTTTACCAGAGAGGTCTGACTAAGAAATTAACAGCTGTGAATGTACCATCTGAAGCTACCTTATTCTGCTCCGAAGAGTTCTTCTGAAACTTCTGAAAAAGTTCTTGTGACATCCAAAAATCAATAGATAACTCATCACCTTCTCTTTCAATCTTTTTCCCTTCCAGACCAATAGGAATTTACTCTCTGCATATTCAACAAGTTTTTGTCTTCCAACATGCTATGACAGTAAGAATCATGGCTTCAATTAAAGAACAAATATTCTTCCTTCAGATAATTCAAGAGAGAATTTTGTTGTTTAAATGTCATGCTCCCAGAGCTCTTTTCACTATGTGTTCTCTGCATTTATTTATTTTTTAAGCTATAATACCTGTAGTAAAACCTAGTTTTAAACAAGAGTCCTACACCTGCAGAAGCTTGACCCATATGAGAAGCCAGAAGATACTCTTCTTGTTAAAGGCACAACCGAAGGTGGCCATTCACACACAAAGCTGAGCTGGTCAATTGTCCCCACAAACACCAATTTTACATATGTAAAACAGTAGTTCCCTCAGCAGGCAAGTACACGGCTCAGATTCTCTGAGCTTAAACACTCCAAACTTCCTCGTGCTCTCTATATCCCTGCTAAAGCCTGGCGGTAAAAAATTCTCTCCCCTATGAAAGATAGGGGGTGAATCTCTGCCTAACTGAAAGTGAGGAATAAAAACACCACCTTTGAAGTGCAAACATGTTACTCATACAAGGTAAATTAAATATATATATATATATATATATATCTCACAAGGCACTTTTATCAGTACGCTTTCTCCAAGTTCAACTTGGAAATCCTTTAATTTATTATAACATAAATTTCATCATCCCTTTATTCATTATACATTCAGAGAAACCAAGGAGAAATACAACTTCTGTTTTTTAAATTTCTACTTTTTTAACTGGGCTTGAATTAGTCACTAAATGAAAATATTGCACCTGTAAGAAAAACATTAAGAATCCAAAATAATTTAGCATTCCAGGAAATTTTAACCCTGTCTGCACAGCCAGTTACTCCAGCTAGGTCACTACACTTACTGTCTTTAAAAACTTTGGCCCATGGTCTTCAAGAAGTCCACCTCCACGGTTGTTACCAAGACAGCAGACATGATCACCATAGCAGTCTGCAACGATAGATAGATAAACTGCCTAAATGATCTACCTGTGACTGGTTTGCCTTAGTTGTGCTAATGGAACGAGGCACAGCTTTGTCCTTCCTGGGGTCTGTATCTACAAGGACACCACAGATTCACACCCTAGTGCAGTATCTCCAATGAAGTTCTTACCAGTACAGGAACTACTGACACAACCAAGCTGCCATCCTGTAAACTTCATCAGTAAATAGCATCACTCACCTGATCGAGGTTTGTCAGATTGCAATAGCAAAACGATGGTGGACCACAAACACATTTTGACTGGGTCTGGAACACTCTAAGGCCTCAGCTACATGCATACAGAGTCCCCTGACCAAAAGCTGGAAAACTGCAGAAAATAGGTGGATACTGCCACCACTGACTCACAGAGTCATGACCACTAGCTCAGGAAGTCCCTGAAGGGTAGGAAATTATCAGAGAAATAATTAGAGGCACATGCCTGCCATGTTTTCTTCTTCCTTTCAGGCATCAGTGATTGACTATGACTAGAGATCAGTCATACAGTCATACACTTCAGGCTCACCTTTTATGATTGCTTCTGCTTTTCTTTATCTTTCTAAAAAAAAAAAAAAAAAAAAAAAAAAAAAAAAAAACAGCAAAATGATGGCCAAAACTTTAATGAATTCCAACAAATATGTTGAGAGGATTGATGAGGATTGATTTTGATCTTTCACTTTGGACACAGATTTTCTCCTGAGATCTTTTCTCCTGAGACCTTATTGATAGCAACTGTACTACAGAACATAACCCATCCAGGGGGTTAATATATCTGCTTGACATATTCACTCATGTTTAAGTTTGTGATCTGCTATAAAACCTAGATCCTTATGTGGAATTTTGTTAACTCTCTCTACCATATATAATGAGAAATAATCCACATCATACAGTTATATTATCTCAAACCTTACAGGTGAATTTGTCAGGTTATTTGTCCAGTTCATAGTGCTTGTTTTTGTGTTATATAAGCACATACTTCCATCTATCAAGCAAGTTATTTATGAAAGTATTCAGCATTACAAGATCCCTGATTGTAAAACCTAACCTGATAGCCATATTACCTGAGGCATTTAAACTTCAGTTTTGCTGAGAAAATTAGGTGCAAGAAAGTACATAGACTAAAGGTCTGCAAAGTAAATAACAACAGATATAGACTGTAATTGTTGAGATTGTAATCGCTAGCAGCTGAAGGGTTGATGAGAAAAAGTATTGACATAAAAAGAGTAAAACCTAAAAAACAGAATTGGAAGACAGCAAGTAAGCAACACTGAAAATGAGCTAGATCCAAGGAGGGCTGGGGCTGACATTTCCCCATCTGGTGGCTGACTGGTGAGCAGAGTCTCATGCAGTGTCTCAAGAGCAGCAGTAAGCATTAGTGCTTAGCCAAGTAGCATGGTAACCAAAGCTAGCTACTATATTGGGCAACAGATAATTGCCTTATACTTTCTAAACTGTGTATATTCTTCTGGCAGCCTCTGTGTATGGCAAAAGATATCTGCAAAAAGTTGATCCAGTAAGGGTAGTCTGCAATTCGAGCGGTCATAAAAGGAAAAAAAAATCACTAAGATTTTAAATTTGCTTCATTTTCATGATGTTTGAAATAGGATATTTGCAAGATAGTTGTTCCAAACAACTGCAAATTTTCAATAGTTTTTAGTGCATTACTCCCTGCATGAGAATGGCATAAGCATTATTACTTTCTACTCTCAGAAGTTAAACAGCTGAATATTTTTCAGCTACCATTGTAGAACTCAATGTCACTATTTCCTTTTCAGGAAGAAACTTAATTTTAATAGCCATTTCAGCTTGTCTTATCTGAAATTTTCTGTTCTGTCCATGACTTTTGGCATTCCAAGTGGAACATCTAGGCTACTAGATACTGCTCTGAAAAACTGTCAAACAATGTTGAGGCTACAAATATTCAAACATTAGGAAATTCCAAAAATAAGACTATCTGCAGAACAGTAATTACTTCTTCCTGATGCTTTAGTGAGAACAGGGTAACCGATCTGATGCACAATCAGTTTTGCTTATTCCAATGTCTCCATTATATGTGAGTAGCACCTCTCCATGCAAGAAGCCCTGCTCATTCTTATCTGGCAAATACTATTGCAAAGCTCAACATCTCTGTCATCTTTACAGGTAAGTCTGATCAAAAATCTGCTTTTGTAATCAAGGTTTCAGGCCACAGGAGCAGGCAGTGATTGCAACGTCTGCATGGGACAGGGAAAGCATAGAGAAACAGCCATAACTGCCATCTACATCTTACCTTTCATTAGTTTAATCTTAAAGCTCTTTTAAAAGAACATCAAGTTTGACCAGGCCTAGAAAGATGAAACAAATTCCTCAGTTATAGACAATCTATGAACAGATCTAGGAACAGCATTTGAATCTCCCAAGTCCCATTCCAGTATGTTGCCTACACAACCTTACAGTTCATCAGCTTTCAGGCCCCAGTAAAATACATTTTTGCCTCTTGCTGTAGTCTGTTTATAATGTTGTAAGCAAAGTTCTTTCTTCCTGAGTAGAACAGAAAAACAGAACAGCAATTTTCTTGGCTTGCTTTTTCCAGTCCTGTTTTCACCCTAGGTCTGTGCTCTAAGCAACTCTCCCTTGGTGCTTGCTTGAACATACCATGTCTGTAATTCTTTTCCCACAGAGAAATTCTAAATCCACTGACCAATTAACAGCTCCTGTTATGAAGCTCTTGAAAGACAGAGAGCTGCGGGGGAGAAGGAACAGCTGAGTTGAGAAATCCAAATTATCTCCACTGGAAAAAAAAAAAAAAAAAAAAAAAAACTGCAAGGGAGTTTAGCAATTGTCTGTTCTGTTTAGCTTGACAGCAAGCCAGTCAGCAAGTATACGCTACCATGCCAAGCAACACATGCACAGCATAGAACCACTCGGTGTTTTCTAATACTCGTACTGATTCTGTCTTTGCAACCTGCAGTGAAAAACCCAAACCCTGGTATTTACAGCACAGCAGGCAACACACCCCGGGCACAGCCCTTTCCACCTCCAGCACACCACACTCAACGTTTATTCGCTTCTCACCTTTCTGATGATTCTGATGATGCTGTTTCTTTCCCTGTCCCCTGCAGGCATTGCATTTGCTTCCCACTCCTACGGTTTGAAGCCTTCATTACAAAAGCAGATTTCCTCACCTATTCAAAATAAACAGACTGAACATCTGTCATCTTTACTGGTGAGCTCTTGCAATAGTACTTGTCAGACAAGAGGGAGCAAGATTTATGTGAAGAGGTGCTGCTCACAAATACTGAAAATAGGGAGATTCAGCATTTAGAAACTGTCAATGACTGCTTCAAGAGGCAACCAGATGGGGACTTCCAAGCCATACTCATTCAGCATGGTGGGTATCAAACAGTTGCAATACAGACGTATCTTAAAGCATTTTTGTAACCACACGTTATGTTTCTGATTGCTCTACAGTACTGCCACCTATGGGCTCCACAAAACATCAAGCTAGAAAGCAACAGGGTTACTGAGCATAAATTGGTAATGGATGACATGCTCACCAAACCCGACCATTCAACAGATTTTTAAAAAGGAAGAAAGAAGAAGGAAAAGAGTGGACTGGAGGGACAAGTAGAAATATTTTATGTTTTTAAATCTTTCAATGTAGGAGCACACTGGCATTTAATTGCCATTATTAATAGGCAATTTTAAGGCTCATCTCGGCTTAGTTCTGGTAATTTTGAAGTGTGTTAAGCCATACCTTTGTTGATGGCATGCATCCGTCAACAGCTCTCAGTGGCCTTTCACACAGATTCTGCAAATGGTGTTCCTGTGCACCAACAATGACAAATAGAATAGAGCTTCCTTCCTTTTAACCATACAGGTCCAGCTGGATAAAAATGGGATAAAAGCATACAATTAAGTAAAGTTCTGACACACACAAACAGTAAGTCGAGTTATTTAGCCAATTTCATCAGGTAACTCATTTTAAACTCTCAAATAGCTTCATAACCTGAATAATTGTGTGGATATAAGAGTACTCAGTAGCACAACTCAGTAACACTGCAATTTATGCAAAAGTAAGAGGTAGTTGGTAAAGCCATAAGAAGTATTTAATTTTAAATTGCTCCTCATAGCTTTTTGTTTAACTCTTCAAATATACACAAAACCATGCTGCTGAAAATGATGCCCCTTAACCTCTGCCATTTCTATTTCTCTGTCCAAAGAACTGAACAAACACACAAAAAAGGCATGCAGGCACACTCTTTCTGATAGCTTTTCCACCTCCAGTTTCTGTAAGGCCTCCGCATGTGCAGCCCACTGAAGCAAAAGGGCTGCATGTTAGTGTGCAGGAACAACAAGTGGTAGCTGCTCAGAAAAGTAAAGCAAGCAATGCTGTAGTGTTGTTGCTGCAGCCCCCTGAAACTGCCCTACATTTCATGTTTGAATTGGAAGTCCACTAAAGAAAAAATAAATAAATAAATAAATAAATTCCTGTCTACGTATTTTTAAAGACTGAACGATGCAAGATTACAATTGATACATTTCCTTTTACCAACCCACCAGAAATCCACCTTGTTAGAAAACTAACTGCAATGAATAACCATATATGTATCATGCAGGCAGTTGATTGAAGCGAAGGGAATTCAGAGGATTTCTTAAGAAGCACATGAAAGGCATTAAATCTTTGTATTTCAAGATCATAACATACTTCAAGTCTAATCAGCAACTTAGATTTTGATGGAAAGTTTGGGGCTAGAGACTTCAGATAGCAAAATTCATCAAGACATAGAAATTACAATAAAATTTTAAAGCAAACAATTTGTACAGATTATTTTAATCTCCTATACTTACTTGAAGGTATATATAATACTAGTTGTGTTCTTATTCAAGTCTTGAAAAATCCAATGTAAGGTATCAGCTAATAAAAACATAATAAAAAAAAAAAAAAAGAACTACACAAAGTAAAATTTCATACACAGGCCCATGAGACAAGATGGGGGATGAGGTCTGAAATACTGTTCTAAATGAGTCGAAGAAAGAAATCACCAGAAAGGAGACCTCACTCCACCATCTTGTCCAAACATACCAAAATTAGGCCATTTGTTTGCTTTGCAGTTGTGGAGATTCCAAAGACTCTCAAAGCAACCTTCTGTCCATGGATTACATCAAAGAAAGTCAGTGAATAATAAATGTAAGACTTTTCAAGTTAAAATTTGCTACACACAAACCTCTCCTGGAAAGCTTACAGGATCAACAAATAACAACGGTTAAGCCTCTTTCTTCAGCTTATTTGTTCTTTTTCACAAATATAACAGGACATCAGCATTTTTCACATCCAAAATTTCCATCAGGAAATTTGTATCCTTGGCATAAAAAACTGTTTAGGAAACACCATAATATCCACTTGACTGCACAACATTGTCTCCATTACGTTCAGCATAATTTCATAACTTAATCTTGAATATGATAAAAGGGGAAAGTAGATAGTCTTAAGTGCAATATGTGTATTAGGACACTTTGTTTAGGCTTATGCTCACTGAATTCAATTCTTGTTCTCCTCAGAGACTGTGCCCTAACGGACACGTATTATGTACACATTTCTGCTTCTGTAAAAGAAAACACATAACTGTAGTGTTTCAGAAAGGTAATAAGTAATGTATCCTTGGTATTTCCGTGTTTAGCTACAGAAGGTGTTACCATGATGCAAGACACCTGATATCCTTGAATAACTGACAAGTACCATTTAGAACCAATATCAACAATAGAAGGAAACAAAATTCTAAGAAAGAGACAGATCACAATTACAGATAATAAAACAGAGTAGGTGTGGCTTGGCTAACTGCAAGGGATCACATATTTCAAAGTTTTCTAAGGACTTCAGCTTGGGAAAACCGCAGGTTGAGAGAGAGGGAGGGAGAATGAGAGAGACAGATGGCATACTTTCTCTAGAAAGAGATAGCCTTCAGTAGAGGCAAACTCATTCACCTATACAACTTCATATTTTCAGAGTCATACGCAAAAACAGCAAGAAGCAAAAATTTTCATAAGATGTTGGGGATCATTGAGATTTTTATAGCTCTGGTAGCATCTCTCCTGATTTTGCAGTTCCTCAAGCTGCAATGGATGCGTAGCCAGCTTCCTCCAGGACCAGTTCCTCTCCCTGTCATTGGAAACTTGTGGCTGCTGGACTTCAAACTTCGCAGAGAAACTCTCACCAAGGTATTTATTTATATCTGTGGTTGAAAATCCATCTGAGTTTATTTTAACTTACATTGTACATTGCATAAGAACAGTCTAAATTTCAGGCATTTTTATTTTAATCTTCAATCTTAATTATCAACTAATATCAAAGAATCCAAAGACCCTGCATTAATAAAAATATTCCTTATTAAAATATATCATAATGCTTTATCACTTATTTTCTCTCTGTCTTTTGGATACAGTAAAATCCATGTATAACATTATCACAAAGACTAAATGCAATACCGTGATATTCCATTGTCAGTTTTATTTTCCATTTTCATATTGATATCTCTCACCTTGTAAACCATCTCAAAGAGAATTTCCTTTGCCTGATGCTGATATCACTGGAACATGTCCTGGCCATGAGCGGCTATTAGAAGACCAAACATAGACTGTAAATTGACCCCTTATTTTTCCACCAAAAGTCGGCAATGCACAGATTATTACTAAAATGGAACAGGAAAAAAATGATTGCTGTTCTGCTGGCATATGAGTCCTTTATAAGCCAAATAAAACTACTACTAAGGAATATGCTTCAAACTGTTTTAAGGAAAAATACAAGTATAATCTGAGGAGGAACAATAGAGGTGAATGTGAATAATCATGGGAAAGCTACAGGAAAGAATCCAAAAATATTGCTTTGCTTTCTCCAGAAACTAGAAGCAAGAAAAAACCTGACAATTTAGGTCATTAATGAAAAATACCAGAAAATTTGGGGGATTTTGCAGGTATTCCTTTGTTGTTTGATTCTGGGCTGACAGAGACCTGTTTTCTTTGTGACATTTTCAGAGGTGCTCTTTTGAGAGAGTTCTGTAAAGTATGATTATTGCCTGTTCCCAAAGCACATTACAACAGACGGCTAAATTTTTCTGATATCCTTGACCTGATTTGATTGCAAATGAGTTTAGCTATAGCAACAGGAAACTTAAAATGAATAATTGAGTGTATGTATTCCCTATTTCACATGTACTAATTTACTGTTATTAACTCTTCAGTTAACCAACATCTATGGGAATATCTACACAGTGTGGATGGGACAGACACCTGTTGTTGTACTGAATGGGTACAAAGCAGTAAAAGAGGGCATAATTACCCATTCAGAGGAGACTTCTGGAAGACCTCTCACACCATTCTACAGGGACATGATGGGCGAGAAAGGTAGGTGATGTTACCATACTGAAATATGAACATGGCAAAGAAGAAAGATGCTTTCCTATGAAACACAACTTATTGTTATACAAACACATAACTGGGTTTATGTAGCAAAAATGTTCCGTGCAGAGCAAGTATAATAAAGAGAGAAAAAAAAAAAAACTCCTCTTACAGAGCATGCTACTGGCTTTTTCCCATAGATTAAAAGAAATACTTCCTGAGAGGAGTTGCCCTTCAATTCTAGCAGTTCTAAAACAGAAGAATGTTCACAGAGAAGACACTGGTAGGGAAAGCTGTTCTGCCTTTACCGAAAGCCGCTACCACTCAGTTTCCAGGACCACAGTTATAAGCAGATACATAGCTGGGGGTCATAAACAACTAAGGAAGAAACCAAAAGTCAGAGTCTGTAATCATGATATCTTTTTTGTTAGTGAAATATAATCTCATCTAAATCCAGTTTTGCCACCTGCAGTGAAAGGATTTCCCTCCCCAGCAATGAAATAAAGTTTTCTGTGTTCTTCAGGTATTTTTCTGACAAGTGGGCACACCTGGAAGCAACAGAGACGCTTTGGCATGACAGTTATAAGAAGCCTTGGACTTGGTAAGAACAATTTGGAGCATCAAATTCAAACAGAGGCCCATCACCTTCTGGACATCTTTGCAAATACAAAAGGTAAATTCACTAGAAGAAAGTAAGACTTAGAGCATTTTCTAAAATATATTGGGTTAGGGGAATAAAAGTTTCACACACTTTTTTTTTTTTTTTTTTTTAAGCAATTAACATAGGTATTATTTTTCCTGTTAGTGGGACATTACCAGCTTCTTAATAGCATTCTTAGCAAAAGAATGTTTTGTCTGCACAGCTGGCAATAAGAAATTGTTTTTTTAAAATAAGGCTAGTAAAACATGTTTATTATCAACATAGTCTGGAGGACAGCTGGTAACAATTCTTACATTCAAAAAAAAAACTGTCAAAACCCCATAGAAAAACCCTGTTTTCTTCCATAAAGAATACAAATTGTGACCTGATGCAAGCCGTTCTAGGGCAGCAAGCCTTTAGGATTTGGCAGAGAAAGAAGCCCAACACAAGTGATGTATCATTCAGTTGTCCAACAAAACTCCTTTTTAGGGTCTGGATGAAATAGAAACCAGTAGAATTTTAGCAAGATGCCAAAATAAAGCAACTAAACATAAATATTCTGATAAGCCAAATCCCTCACCCACACTATATTCCATACTGATGTGAAATCCGAGAAGTTCCCTAAGGTCCCTCACCAACTCATTTTGCCCTACATATAGCAAAATGGCCCATCTATCTTGTGAGAGCAACATTTTAAAGATCTGTGGGTATGTAAGAAATGAGTAATGAGAACAGTTATTACTTTTACTATTAAAAAAAAAAAAAAAAAAAAAAAAAAAAAAAAACTTCTTCCTGTATTATTTCTCACTACAGTCTGTTCAGAAATATTCACTAGCACCTCCTATATTCACAGGCAAGCCTTTTGACCCCCGCACATTCATTGTCCCTGCTATTGCAAATATAATTTGTGCTGTTGTTTTTGGACATCGTTTCTCCAGTGAGGATGAATCTTTCAGCAAGCTTATCAAAGCTATTTATTTTGTGATCTACTTTCAAGCTACTATCTGGGGCAGGGTAAGAATCTAATTTTCTTGCTCTTGTGCCTTAAAGTGCATTTATACTTCACAATTTAAAAAAATAAAAAGAAAAAAATGTAAGTGACGATTACTTTCAAACATTTCCATTCTGTTATTTCCCACGTTCCGACTTGTGTATTGCCTCTCCTAACTGAAATGAGTGTTGCAGTGACTTTACACAGTAATCAGTAAATTGGAATTGGGTTCTCAGTTTAAAAGAGCTTGCATTTCTTCCTTTTTGTTTAAAATCACAGATGTACGATGCTTTCCCATGGCTTATGCACCATTTCCCAGGACCGCATCAGGAAGTGTTTGCATTCAATGACTTCATGCACAATTTAGTTATGAATGAGGTCCAGGCTCACGAGAGAGAGAAAGCAGGAGATCCACAGGATCTCATTGACTTCTACATAGCTCAAATAGAAAAAGTAAGTATCTGTTTACCACACAAGCCTCCCCTTGGCCTTGGTGCCTACTACAAATACTTGCTCTTAAGTAACTACTATGGAATTCTTATATGCATGCTTTGGTTTGTAAACCCGAGTTTTGCTTTGATGGGCTGTTCACATTTTTCATCCATTAAAGCCAATTGCTACGTGACCAAAGGTAAGTCTGTAAATCTCCACTTTAGTCTTCTTGTGAATATATTCTACAGACCAAAGATGACCCCACCTCTACATTTAATAAAGACAACATGGTTCAGACCGTGGTTGATCTTTTGCTGGGAGGGACAGAAACAACAAGCACCACCCTTCTCTGGGCACTGCTCTATATGGTGAAATACCCAGAAATACAAGGTGAGTAAAAGCCTTATCAGAGAATTGCACTCAACGTTACATCATAAGGAACGTCACTGCAATGCAAGTATGAGCTCAATCCCTTGCAACACAGCAAGTAAATGTTAGCAATGAATTCAAATGGTACTATGTCAACAACTGAGGTCTAGAAAGTTTAACAAATGAAACAGAAGCGTGTTCTCCCCACCAGCTCACTAAGCAAGATGAGCAGATATTAATAGAAACCACTCCCGCCCCTTCTAATGAGATAAAAAAAAGACAGAATACTAGCTAAAGACGTGATTTTGTATTTTGAAACCAAGATTTTTCCTAACCTTCAATGGGGTTAAAACTTTTCAAATCTACCTGATCTGATAAGTATTCATAAACATACTAGAAAGAGAAACCATCACTTCAAAAAGAAATACAGAATGATATTACCCTCGTAAGCTAGTGGGATGTGTCTTAAATCAGAGACCATCCTGTGTTTTGGGAATATGCATTTCTATGATCAACTGAAACCAACAAAGCAGTTGAACTGTGTCAAGGCATTTCAGAACAACACAATTTCCTTTTCCCCAGTCCTGGACCACACTTATACAAAACTGAAAATGAAGGGGAAAAATAAATTTAAATATTTCCATTTCTTTGCAGAAAGGGTTCAAAGAGAGATAGAGGCTGCTCTGGAACCCTCCCATCTCATCAGTTATGAAGACCGTAAAAAACTGCCATACACAAATGCCGTGATTCATGAGACTTTGCGGTACAGCAACATTACCTCTGTTGGGGTCCCTCGACAATGCGTGAGGAATACAACTTTGATGGGCTTTCATATTAAAAAGGTATAGAATGCACAATTTTTTAAAGCTCTGAATTATGAATGTTTAGTATTTCTATCACCTTAGCTCCAACAATTCCTAACTTGGCACAGAGAGCATACTGTAGCACGTCACAGGCATGAAACGAAGCTAAGTTTTCATTAGCAGATACAAAAGAAACAGCTTGGGAAAAAAGCTAACAGTACAAGTAGTAAACATATATCAGGAAAATTCAAATCCTTCTTCCTGCTAGCCATATACAGATGATGTCTGGGCATCAAAGCAGAGCAAGTGTTTTAAGGAATGATTTTTAAATAGTGTTCAATGAATTGCATGCCAGCTAACTTTTAAGGGGGCAGCTTGGAGCCATACTTACCCCTGCCAATTAAAAAAACTCATCCCAAAAAAACACATACTTAAGATGATGATGGCTCATTACAGCGACAGATTTAACAGTCACACTGACATGATAGGAATGTCCCAAACACATTGAGCATGAATTTGATGTGGCGCAATTGAAAGATCCAGTAAAGAATACAAAAGAAGAAAGCTATTGGGATTATTCTGGCAGGCATCTGAAAGAATTCAAGCTGCAATCTAGCTCAGACAGGAAGACACTTCAGTAGCCCTAGGATGAGATAACATGTAGACAGAGCCAAACACGTAATACTTTACAACACAGAGAAGGTACAAGGGTTTGTGATGCTTGGATGTGTACAGGAGAAGACCAAGCTGAATCCAGACACTGTGCCGCAGACACAGGATGGCGCTATTATCTACTAGGCAAAAGGAAAGAGCCAGAAAAGAAGTCACATAGAAAATAATATCTCTGCTGCTTCTTGCAGGGCACACTTGTGCTGCCAAATCTGCACTCTGTTGTGTATGACGCTGAGCACTGGGAAACCCCTTGGAAGTTCAACCCAAATCATTTCCTTGATGTGGATGGCAACTTTGTGAACAAAGAGGCGTTCTTACCTTTCTCAGCAGGTGATGCCCTGACTGACACTTCAGCATTCCTGTTCGTCTTGCAGCACAACTAAAAACCACTATTTCTAAATTCTATCATTTTTAAAACATTTTGATAAAAGCATATTTGGTATGAATATTTAAAGGCAGGTGTTTTACTGTAAAAGCCAGAAATATCGTATTGAATTTTATATTTTTATGCATTAAAACAGAGGATAAGTATGGCTAGGAGGAATAACGCTATCTTCTTGGTACGTGTATGGTCCCTACTATCAGGGTATCTCAGCTTCTTAGTCCCTGACATATTTTATCTTCTTAACATCCTCAAATCAGAAAACTGTTTTATTCTCACCTTACGAATGGGAATCCAAAGACAAAAGTAATATGATTTGACAAAGCGCACAGAGAAAAATCTGTAATAAATTAGGAAACCAAATCTCGGTCTCCCCAATCCTGCAATAATAATCTACAGGTTCTCTTGCACCTCCATAAAATGAGAAAAACCAAGCATTTAACAGAATATTATACAGTCAATTAAAAAACTTGCCACCAGTTTACATGAATGAAGATAATTTATTTATGTTACCGTTTCAACCTAGGCATAGGAAATTCTTTTAACTTGCTTTGGTGGTTTTCAATTTATATAATCTGAGTATTTATACATAACATATTCAAAAAAGTGTGAATATAGAGATATTATATATATGAAATGTATTTTGGATAAAAATCTGAAATATACTATAATAACAGTACATCAAAATGAATCCCTGAGCCTATACATCATGCTGCCTATATTTCACTCCCATCCCTTAAATATCTGCTCCTGGACAGCGTTAGAGAGCAGGTACTAGGCTCTAAGGACCCAATATAGCCCTTTTAATTTATTTTGGAGAAAGACCATTGACATCCTTCTACTTATCTTCAGAATTGCATGCTACAATGTTCCAGTGCTCCCTACTTAACATCTAAAGACTATGAAGTAATGAAGCTTTACAAAACCTGGCTCCTTATCCGAGTTCTTCATGGTTGTCACAGAACACGACACACACAATACAAGGCAAAAATTAAAAGGCAAAATCTCATTCGTGTTCCAGGAAAAAAAATACTTTACATAATTAGAAAAACAGTTTCTCAGGTAAATAAATGTCCTGTCACCTTAAAGGCATGTTCTGTCCTTACAGAAGGACAAAAGGAAACAGGAAATGTCTTCAGAAAATAATTAGCTTACATGATTTATGGAACTCAATAGTTCTCAACTGTTTCAAGTTCTTTTTCACAACTTAGCTTTACACAGCTAACTTCTTTTCCCTTTTTACTGCAGGGCACCGTGTATGTTTGGGGGAACAGATGGCACGAGTTGAACTGTTCATCTTCTTTACCAACCTGCTTCGGGCATTCACATTCAAGCTCCCTGAGGGAGTAAAGGAAATCAACATGGAGTACATTTTGGGTGCAATACTGCAGCCACATCCATATCAACTGCAGGCTATTCCACGTTAGTCTGCAACATCCTACAAAGCTGAGGGACTTTGACCAGTCAGTAACTGCAGTTACTTTAAGAACAATATCTCATTTGTATTCAAGTTTAGGTAATGCAGTATAGCAAAATAATATAGAAGTATTTTTATTTAGGAGGTCTGATTTCATACAGTTGAGCTTTTTGAAATTAAAATAAGTTTACTTAGCAAAGCTCATATAATGAAGTCTTAGGTATATATAAATACTCAAAAACATTGCCAAAAACCTCACTTTAGCAGTGGAATCAGATGTAGCATTTTAGAGAAGCAACCTGTACCAAGCTTTCCCTGCATGTGCGCTCAGTCACATACCACACTTAAAATGACACAACTGTTCTGATGCAGCAAGGATGCCTGAAAAAACAGCTTTGCTTCAGTGTGCTGTTACTCCTCTGCATTCACAGAAGCCCTTCTCTTACATTCTTCTGCAGAAGACACCAGGTTATACAGACTAAGTTTTGGCTCTTTTCCTTTCACACTCCCTGGAAGCACTGTACCTTATAGTATATAAGCTTCACAAATGCATAAATTTATGCAGAATAGGATCTCTTATAATCATATTCAGTTTAGAAACTTACACCTTTTTTACATTACTGCTTCAGTACCTGTTCACTATTACTTCACTTCATGGATTTAGGTGTCCTCATGAACTTCCCTTCTTCTACTTAGAAATACCATTATATCATCCAATAATTTGCTATGTGAAGGGAAGTAACAGCCTTTCAAGAAACGAATAAAATAATGAAGATGGCAATATTTGTTAAAGCAAACGCAGTGAAGATTTATTACCCACAGGGGCTTTTATTTCAGTGTCCCATACTTCCACAACAGGTGTGGAAAGTTTTGACGACTTAAAATGCAGCCGTGAGCATCCTAGGTGCTCTCAGTTTTCAAGGTGCAGTAGGGATGAGTATAAATTATGCTAGAATGTAGTTAAAAGCAAAAACTGAGAGTTACTTATTTCTCAGCCATAAAACTAAAGCCTTATTCTCCCAATATTTCCATTTATCACCTTCCATTTAGTGAAAATTGTAGAACAAAAAGACATGACATCATTGACAGTTTTCACCTTTTTAATAAAAGACATTTTAAAACCTTTTAACATTACTCCATTTTTATTGAGGAAAATATAACATCTAAAAAATCTTCCTTGAATAAGAAATACTTTCCAACAGAAATTAAGAAAAGTCTCTTAAACTTCGTATTTCTTACGGTGAGGGCAGATCTTGCATAAAATACATTCTGACAGATTTACAAAAGCAGTCTGACACTGTAGTCCATAAACAAAAGTTTTCAAGTCTTATCTCCTTTGTTTGTGGTATTCATTAAAGAAAAACTCACCAAAAAAAAAAAAATTCTTTTCACCCTACGATTTGCACGGTGCAGCAAAGGGCCCGCAATAAAGTGCTCGGCAGCATGACTGGCAGTGTAGGAACTTTCTCTACTCCAGTGTATTTTGATGGTTCTTGAGGTATGTCCTACCTGAATAAAGACTCCAGTTTCTTTCCTTCATGTTTACCCTTTGGTCTCCTTAAGTTTGGTCTCCTTCTGTAAGCTTGATTTTCTTTTCCCACCAAATATTATTCCATTATGCACCTACGATGTCTGGTTTTCTTCTCAAACTGCAGCTTGGGTTAAAACATGCACATACTCTCCACCTGTATCTGTGAAGAACTGAGGTACATTATGAAGATTCACTGTACAATGCTGGTTCTAACACATGGGAAGAACATGTTTAGAGTGTACATGATTCAGGAGGTATTTTTACATAAAAGGACGTCATCGTAGGCCTGACAGTTGGTACCATTGGAAAAATCAACGGCGCAATGAGTATCTTCTTTTTATCCCATTCAAAACCAAAACCAGCAAGAAGTGAAGCATTCCTCAGCTTTCCAAGGTTTCTCAAAATGACTGCATGAGAATTCCAGATTACCTTTTCATCACAGTTGTAAATGAAACCTACAAGAAAGCGAACAAGGAAGAAAATAACTACTTAATCAGTTAACTTTGTCAACAGAGAGAAGAAACTTGTAAGGAACTGAAATAAAATAGAGAAGAGAAAGATTTAGAAACCAAGGGTAAAAGCTAGTTTAGCCTGTGAAATGTCTTAAAGAAACTAAAAAGCTTGTTAATTCCTTAGCTTCAGTAATCAGAAATTGCACAAACTTCTAGAATTATACACTGACATCCAGCTCTACTCTGATCCACCTTAGGAATCGACAGCCCAACTTCTCAGCAAGGCAGACTGCCTAGATCCTTCAGAGATTAAAACTTGGAAAGCACTGAGCACTATGCTCTTGAACATTAGATTCAGACATTGATTTCTGTCACTGATAAACAAACTACAACTGCCATTTCCAAATGGACCAGATTTTGAAGTCCTGGAGAATCTAACCTGTTTGTTCCCTTGATGTCAGGCAGTACCCTTTGCTCAAGTCCAAACAGTTTCACAGAATATATATGAAATGCATCTTTAAATATATCCCTTCAGTCTTGCAACGTTATTTTTCCAAAACAACGGTAATAAAGAGCTTCACTACATACTTCATTTCCTAGATATTAAAACAACAAGCACCATGAGGAAAGTATATACAGCACTTTGGCAGATGAACAAGAAAAAGAAAATTTACTTGCTGCTTCACTGATCATCAGTGTGCAGCAAGTAAATAAGAGCATTCAAAGTCCAGTCTGCTAATGCATAACTCTCAAATATTAGCTAATACATAAGCCTGGTTGATGCCTCTGTGTCATCTTTAGGACAACTGAAATTAAGAAGTGTATCGCTTACCTCTTGTAAAACTTGTCCTAGTGTCTCTCGGCTGTGAATGCGTTTCCTGTTGAAAATGAAAACCACACTTAGTTCTGTGCAAAGCACTGGGGGATCTTGCAAATCACTTTATCACACTTTGAAAAGAGAAGATTGTTATGCTAGGTGTTGTTACACATTCCTACCCGTATGGAATATTAACACAGTCCTACAGAATCTACAGACTCTGATTCAGACCTGCTACTACTCACATCAGGAGCAACTGCATGGAATAAGGTTTCCAACTCACTGCAGCTTGTCAAAAAACATCCCTATTTGTAAAAAAGCTTTAAAAATTAAAATGCACAAAGCAACATATTTTACCTGTCTATTTTGGTTGCTATAACCACTGTAAAATTGCCTTCTGTATTGGGCAAGTATGTGGATGGTATAATTACATAAGTTCCCGCAGGAAGCCTGCAAAGTTGGCTTACTTCCTGCGAATAGCAATGAGGTACACAGCTAACCAGGGGCTCCAAGTGTAGAAAAGAGGAAGTACTTGGTTTCCAACTGCTGTTAGGCACCTGCAAAAAGAAAGAAAACATGCCTATCTTCTCAAATATTTCAGTCTTCATAGTTGTAAATGCCAGGTATAGAACAGTAAGGTATGTTCTACGTATCTACTACACTTAAATGCTCGTTCTTATGTACAGAGCTATAGAAGAGAAGGATGGGAAGGCCTCCAGAAAATCCAGGTGGCAGTATTAAATACAGATAAATCAATCCTAGAAAATTTGATCCTTTACACAGGATCAGCCTGAACTTCTAAAAGCAGTATGCCCCTTGCCCAGGGCAAGGAGCACTGAAATAACTGACGGGCTTACCTTCATACCTGGCAAATGAGTAAGCTGATCAGAAGTCTTACCTGGAAAATATGGAAACCTATCGGACGACACTTGCTATCTTGGCAGTGCTGACGGAGAGTAACTTTCACACTGCTTTTTCCTGGTCCTGCAGGAATGGAGAGGGGAAAGCAGGGGTTGATATGGAAGGAGGGGAAGTTCCTGCTACCTCCAGCACTTTGCCCATTTTTCCAGCATCCCTGCAGCTGCACTGTTTCCCATTCACCTGCTGGGAGTTCTTCAGAGAGGGCAGCATCAGGTGGTGGTGGTTTTACCTCACTATCAAACACAAGAGAGAACAACACTGAATGCACAAAGGTCTGTATGGTTACACAGATTTAGAAAACCAGCTCACAAAAAGAGACTAGCATTCCAAAAACTTACAGGAACACTACATCCAGAAGAATATAGCATACACAAACTGTGCATCAAAACCAGATAGATTTTTATATATTCATGATGTATCACAGCTCACACATTTTTCTCAATGCTGTTTTGTGAAGTATAATTGAAAGCAATACAGCTGATAGTGTTGCCTTGAGTACACACAAGCACCTCCTGGTAAGTTCAAAACATACACTGTGGGTTTTCTTCCTAGGTCCAGTATGCCTTTATTCAAGGAATTCCATTCTACCTGCTGATTTGATCACTGCAACATTAACATGTTTCGATCACAGCCCAGCACCACTTCTCACAGCCACATGAACAGACTAGTATCAACATCAGTTCCACAGCATTTGAAATCATGTCACAATGTAACCTCAAACGTACCATCTGTCCTTACTTCCACTTCTCCATCCAGTAAATGTAACGGCTGTTTTGATATTCTGTGACTGTCCATTCTAGACACGATCCAGGCTGACACCTCTACTTCAGAGGCAGGAGTGTTATACTTAACAGCAATAGATGATGGGATAAAATATCCAGTCAAGTGTTCCACAGATGCTATGTCCAGAAACCAAATATACTGCCAATAGAAGTCCACATCTTGCACCCATACAGCAAAATTAGCCTCATCATTTTGCAGACCTTTATTCGGTCTAAAACTTGATGCCATCTTGCCTACAAATTCTGCAGAGTAAATGATTAATCCATGTTCTGACTTTATGCTGCAATTTGCCAGCTTCTGTCCAAGGACATATGAGCTGTTAGCATACTATCAGAACACCAAAAAAACTGAACAGCTTTTAAACACGCTGCCAACAGAGTATTTTGCCTCCGTATATAGCTTACCAGGCACAAGCTGTTAGGCAACCTCTTATTTTTTTTTTAGGTTTATTGGAAGAAGATACAACTCTGTTGACTCCACACAACTACTCATCATCATGTCTTCTTTAGCATTTATTTCAGCCCTATGGGTCACTAACCCAGAATTGCTCATACGTAACTGACTTAGAAGTGTTGAGATATCTCTGTAGCCTGCTACAGTTAAAATCTTAAAAGTGATCAGGAGCTATTGGACCGATGCTGCTGATATCCTGTGTTTGATCAGCAAGCATTGTTATACTGGGGGAAAAAGACCGCTCCGAGTACATTACAAGTCTGTTTTTCCATCACAAGTTATGAAAATCAGTTATGACACAATACACAGTGATCCTTCTAAGCACTTGATCAAAACATTGGTAACGTTTTGAGGCATTCACGATTAAAATACTCTGCCATACTGTTGGTGTTGAACACTTTAATTCAAATTCCAATCCTTCATTCCACTAAAGAAGACAGCATTCATGTCAGTGCTATTTTTCACACCTGTTCTGCAAAGACGAGCTACAAGTATTATGTCATCTGAGTCCACTGCTGACACTCTATTTGCATTTGAAACTGTACTGCTCACTATCAACAACGTTGTATGTCAGGCAATCTGTTAGAACATGTGCCAACACTTTCTTCAGGATATGAAAATATACGGCTCTTCTTTCCCATCACTGACTATAGTAACAGCTGCTTTTAACTTCTCTGGTACACCTTCATTTTTCCCAATGCTAAGAAACAACTTCCACATAGGAGAGATCTGTTCTGCAGAAACCTGCTCAGCTCTTTTATGAAATATGCACTCTCTCGAAACACTGGGATACAATTTAGAGTCGGGATGCTACTCAGATGATTGTGTGATACTTCAAATAAGAGGTAACAGCTGCTTCATCCAAAAAACAAGGAGACAATACTACTTGTATTAATTCAAAGGGAAAACAACACTATTATTTGATGCTCTGCACAGCTCTTCAGAAACATTTTGAACACTGGCACATAACCCTACACTTGTCTGTGCATGCCCACAACCTTTAAGAACATTTCTGTTCCTTTTTAAACCTACCTGAGAGAGATTCTTCCTGTTGAAAATACACGAAGCAAGAAATGCCCTACTGCATCTTTTAGAAAAGTACTGGGAACAACAAGGTAATACCCAGGTGAAAGGTCACAGCACACATGCACTTCTCTATCATATGAATGGCAGACGGTACCTACAACCGGAGGAGCAGAAAGGGTCTTTGGAAGGTTAAATCGTTTCTTCTCCACCTAGAACAGATGCATAACAATGCACGGCATTTAGAAAAATGAGCAGTTTTTAATAAAAAGTGAACAAATATTCTTTAAACCGTTTTTAAACTTTTACAAAATTAAACAAGGAAGATAATGTCAGCAGACAAGCTGAACATCAAGGAGGAATACAAAGTGTTAATATTCAGGAGGAATAAATTTAGGAGTTGTTATCAAATAATCAGCTTGAAATATGATGCACTAGTTTGGAATAGTCTCAGAAGTTCTGGATCTTGGCACTCAAAGATGAGAATCAAGTACCAGTCCACTCCTAGGCCGTACAGAGAGCATCTGACATAAATTGGGATCATTCTAACATAAATACGAGGTGTAAAATACATGAACTGTTGAATCCTATCACTGCCGCAAGAAATTAATGTTTTCAGTCAGATGTTTCAGTAATGTTTTGAAACTTTTTTGCAAAAAGAAAAACGTCACTTCCAAATTACCTTCCAGACATGCAATCCCACAGCCTGATAATTCTTCACCTGCATGCCTTCAGTCAAAGACAGATTTTTCTCTACTAAGTGAGTTAGATTTTGTATTCTTCCAGCCCAGTCAGCACTGTATTTCCTGTGTTTCTGCAGCAGAGCAATGCACACCTCACTCTTCTCACAGACTCTCAGCCAGAACTTAGGGTTGGTAGGGAAGCTGCTGTTGTTACGGCAGCCACCTGCAGACAGGCCTCTCACCCAGGATCCAAAAAGATTCTGAGAGTGATACAGCACTTTCTCTAACAAAATAAGAAAGACATGGTGCAGACACCAGCGGTTATTTCATTTTATACAACAAATACACAGCAAAGCAGAGATTGCTAGCCCAAGAGAACATGCTGTGGTAGTCCTGATACTTCTTCCCAGTAGACATTTATGAACAAGATTTTGAGAGGCATAAAAATGAATGTCACGTCTGGTAATGGCAGACTGATGCCATGGGCTTTACAAGTAACAAGGAATTGGTTTTAGAAATCTGGAGTTTATATCTCACTAAAAAATCTGAAGACTCTCCAGAACAGGAGCTGTCTGAACTTCCAACAAGAACGCTGATCTCTTAACAAGCCAGCAAGTAACTAGATCTCTGAGGAATATCAAAGACCCTTCTAAGGATCTTCAGTTTCCTTTTATCCCTCTATTCTTCCCAGCAGTAGAGACAGAAAAGGTCTACAAGTGTAGAAGAAGGAAAGACTGAGAAAAAGAAATTATGGTCTAGTTGCATCTATTTGCAGTTCAAATGACACTTTCCCATTGACATAACATTATTTGTACAAGAAAGTTGTTTTTTCATATCACACCTGTATAAAGGCTCTGAAGTTGTCCTTCCTCGTTGACTGGAAAGCCCACGGTAATCTCATCAAATTCTCTGAAAAATTCCTCTTCATCAACCCAGAATTCTCCCTCTTGGATCTGCGAGAGCAGTTCTGAGGCAACTACCGCATCTAGTTGACTCCACCCTTGACCACTGTAAGACAAAAGCTAAGATTCATTTCTTCACCTGAGTTCCGTAACAATCTTCGATCCCATGCAGCAAACTTGTGTAGGACAAGAAGAAGTTTCATTTTATTTTCAGATTCTTGCATAGAATGTTTCCTGTATACGCTTTGCTAGTCAGTGAGAAGGATGACAGAAAGTATGAATCACCACATTCAAAGAAAACTTTGAAGAAACAAACTAACACCAGATAAGGTACAGTAGCACACTTAGAGCTGAAATAGTTACTTTGCTTTCAATAGACACAGCACAGCGTCCAAGCTGTGAGACAGGGCTCTAAGGCCATTCAGAGAAATGCTATCTTCTCAGCTATATGGCAAGTCACTGTTTGACAAAGAAACTACCACAAGAGACTAAGAATATATCCAAAACTAAAAGTAAAAAGTAAAAAAAAGTAAAAACCATTAAAGTAAAGTACAAACCATTAAAGGATAATCACATTAGAATCACAGAATGGTTTGGGTTGGAAGGAACCTTAAAGATCATCCAGTTCCAAACCCCTGCCGTGGTAGGGACACCTCCCACCAGCCCAGGTTGCCCAAGGCCCCATCCAGCCTGGCCTTGAACACTTCCAGGGATGGGGCAATCAAAACTTTTCTGAGCAGCCTGTGCCAGGACCTCACCACCCTCTGAGTAAAGAATTTTGGCCTTATAAGAGCAGCGCCAGGGATGGAGGCTTCATTGAGACATCTTTTTAACTTGGAATACATACAACTTCCACACTAGCTCTTGAAACTACATATTAACACAATCATCTTACTATAATTTATTGCTGAAAGCTCCTTGGGTCCAGAATTGTGTGTTCTTTTTTACAGTCTAAATATCCTAACGCTTTTCAAAATAAGCTAAGAGGTCTCTGCCCTTTCATTCTTGTCATGCGCAAGCTATCTGCCATTTGAACTGCTGAATAAAATTCTGAATTTCCTTTAAAAACAGATCTCTTCTTTATATCTACTCTGCATCAATTCCAATTTCTTCTACTCATATTAACCTGCAGAAACAGAAAGAGCACACAAGCAAAAAGCATACGCATCCTTCTGTTGTATTTTGTTTTAAACAAGCTGGGTTTTGTTTCCTGCAACTGAGACAATACAAACAAGAACAGCTGAGTAAAGCTGAGTGACGACTTATAAGATGCCACAAACCTCTTTTAAGCAAAGGTCCTTTGACCAACTGCAGAGAAAACAAAGGCACCACAAAAATTGGAGACCAACAGCGTAAGTGTATTTCTACAAAAAGATATAATGCTTTGTTAAACAAAAAATTGACATTAAAAGCTTTAGATTACCAGAACTTTTAGATCAATGTGACTTAGAACCAGTGAACTCTCAAAACAACTGCACAAAAACTAAAGCTTCTCTCCTCCACTTTAATCTATTAGCAACATTCAACCTTGAGCTTCAGAACTTTCACAAATGATTTTCCACATGAAAACAAACCTCCTTACCCCTCACACCAGGGACCTCTCCAGCACCGCCTCCCCCAAGGATTTCGTATTCGTAGCAGGACAATTTCCTTGCCTGACACTTCAGAAAGATTCAACATGTCTATCACAATAAAGGCATGAAATTCTCCTAGTTCACTTGCACCTGAAGAGAAAAAATAATAATAATGGAGGATGAGAAAATATACAAAAGAACTCACTCCGTATTTTACAAAGACGGACATAAAAATATCCTGTGAAAGAAAGCAATTATGAGCTAAAAGGAAATTGTTTATTGGATCAGTATAAAAACAGCATTAAAAATAGTGTTATTGGTAACTATATGGAAATAAAATAAATGAAAATTTTAAAGCATTTTAACTCAGTAGTTGATCTCAAACATCTACAAATTCTTGTTGCTGAAATTCATTAAGTTTTTTTGGGTTGGGATTTGGGTGGGGTTTTTTTGTTTGTTTTGAGAGTGAATCATAATACCTTCCCATGCACCTAGTATAAAAAGCACCTCCCCAAAACCCCTCCATCCTGAACTTAACAAAATCCTTAAACCTTTACTCATCCAAGGTTACATAAAATTGCACCACAAAACATGCACGGTGCTAGAATCAGCAGTATGCAATTGCTGGCTGCCTTGTGCACTGAACGGCGTTAAACTGAAAAGTTTCCTTTTAACGTCTAGAACGTTACTGTTACCTTGTCTGGAATTGAGGACTGAGCAGCTTATTACACATTGTTCCTTCAGATTCATTAATCTCCTAAACAATTCTTTCTTCAAAACCATACCGGTCTTCTCTTTCTCTACATTCCTTCCAGGGTCTTTCAGGGTCCATCTTTCAGCAATGCCTCCAGTCAGATCAACCAAAGCATCTGCCACCTGTCCTGCCCACAGCTGTTCATACGATCCATGCACTCTGTAGAAAAACACAAGAAGTTGTTTCTACAAGCAGTGGAACTCAAGAAAAAAAAAAGGTTCTTTTGTCCTTTCAATCTTCCCCTACATCACAATCATGACTGCACCCTGCCTAATCCCCAAGTAAGCAAGAGAATGCACAAACTGCGTTATTTTCAGAATACTTCACCTAAAGAATACATAAGCCATCAGATATTTCATTGTTTGACGAGAATTGTGTTAACTCATTCTTTCCTATATAGGAACTGTTCTAGCCTAGTAATTTTTACCTTATTTGCACATCATCTTTCACAATGTAATTGCTTTCCACATAAGTACTCTCTTCTTCCTTCTATTAGTTTTGCTCACTCTGCAGTGTTTCCTTCAACAGTTTAAATAAGTCAAGGGACTACCCTACCTGACGCAAAACATAGCAAAACAAATTAGAAAAAAACTACCTAGATAGAACAACAAGATTCTACAGAAAACAGAGCATTACCATTCAAACCTACAGTACAGAGAAGCTTTAGCATGTCCTAGCTTGTTCACACCTTCTACTCAAGGTATCTACAGAAGAAACTACTTCATACTTAAAGTCTTTTTCTGCCCTCTGCTGGCAGCCACACAATCTTTCTTCCAGGTTCTTTTGTACATTTGGTGTCTGTATCAGTGCACTTTGTCTCTGGTTTGGATAGATTTGATATCATTTTGATAGCCCCAAACAGTCAGACGTCTAAGTAAACAGAAGGTACGATATACAAGTATTCTGCCTCCTTTTACTTCCCTCAGTAACAGTGTTCACATACTTTGCATAAGCTTTTTCCAGCAGTGGTAGCCAAAACAAATCTTCTGTCTGACACTGGGAAAAGCAGAGTTTACCACCAAGGCAAGGCAAACGATCATCAATGGTTACTTCTACCCAGTGTCCAAACTGCCAGACTCGACAAGTGAAACTGCCTCGATATGACTCATCTGTCCAGCTGGGCTGACCTGGAGGGATTACCTACAGGCAAAAAGCCAAAATCGAGACAAATTATTACTATTATTTTTTAATTAAACAAATTAAAGCTATGCTGAATACCAGCCACTTAATTAAAAAAAAAAAAAAAAAGTCACAACAAAAACAGCACAACTAAGCATAACAAAATCGACATTCATATGGATCAAGATTTGAAAACAATACATAAATATAAATCAGGTAAAGAAAATTCTGAAACGTGAAACAAGAAACTTCTCTACCTTATTCAGCAGGTATTTACTCTTCTGCAAAGCTACACAGGCACACAGGAACCAACAGTCTCCCAGGATTCCTTGTTTCACTTGCACATCCTGCAGATCGTTTGAAAATAACCGAGGAGTAGAACAAATGTCCTGAAAGTAAAAGAAGGGGAGTTAAAGTTGAAGGTTGCCTAATATGTACATATTATATATATATATAAATATATATATTATAGTATAAGGAAGTCTGTAACGCAGGGACCAGGAGAGCTCCAAGACATCACACAAAATAAGGGGGCTTTTACCTCTTAAAACATTTTGTCTTCAGACTCAGCCAAAGCAAGCAACAACAAAATTACTGCCTTGTGGGTTTTCACAGGAACTTTATGAGGTTAATCTAGTTTCCGCATAGATTTTAGTGCACAAATGCCACCATCGAGTGCAACCTCAGCAGAGAGGTCAATAACTGAAAGACAACTTAATTCATCAGCTCCTTGCAAGACATATGATCAACTGTGATAGAAGCGATGCCATTCGCATCGCACTGCACATCCCAAGTTACAAGAACCTCTGAACTCATATAATAGAAATAGATTTCTAGGGCAGCTAAAAATAGTTGGTAGTGAACGAGATTACTTCAAATGCAAGGTCTTGAACAATTTAATCTGATCTGAAAGTGAGCATCTGCGAGCGCTGCAAGAAACGGAAGTTAACTCATCAGTCCTCAGTAGTAGTGTAAGGCGTAAGGTACAAAATCCAGCGGTGTAAGGCGTAAGGTACAAAATCCAGCTGCACACTGGACTCTGTGAAGTCTTTCGTGTGTTAATTCCATCTGATAACCAATAGCTCCACTACTGTTCCGCAACCACCCCCAGATGTAGGGCAGAAAAGTAATACAACTAAATGCAATGTACTTTTTCACTCCGTTACGTTTTTATAGCCTTCTTTCCCCCCTGACATATAGAAAGCAACATCATAAATATTTCACTTCCATTGAACATACTGCAGAAACGCATTCTAATTTTTTAGTTCTCATATGTCTGGCTCTAAAAGCTAGATGGAAGTTTTAAAGCAATAATACAAACTATAGCTGTTAAAAAAAGAAAATCTTTCTTGTTATCAAAGCACAATTTTTCCTCAATGATAGCAAAGGAATCAGCATCATTTTGTGAAAAATCTAAAACACTAATTTTTCAAAAGTTATGCAATTTATTAGAAAAAAGGTAATGATGTGGTGTTGTTTTTAATTTGATATGCCATTATTTGTATGATGAAACGTAACTATAATGAAATATCTGAATTTCTACGAGCATCTCGGAATTCTGAAGTTCTATACCACGACTTAAACTACAAACATGAACCCTGACTTAAAAACAGTAGGACACAGATCGTTAATACTCACATACTTTATTTTTGCCCATTCTCTATTTCTAACGAATAAAGACACCCAGAAGCAGTTGTTTGATGCTGGCTAACATTCACTACCTTGAAGTCCAGCTGTACAAAACCGCAGGCTTTTACACCTTCACACTCACCTGAGGTCTCAACCAAGATATCTCGCCTCTGAATTGGGCAAGCGGGGTGCAATAATTAAAAAATATAGAGGCGTCGCTGGCTGGAAACGTGGGGTCTGTGTAAAGATCTCTTTTCACCGTTAACTGCTTTTTCTCTCCCAGCATTTTCAACGCGATCCAATGCAGCTCGGCCGCCTATTTCCAAGACTTTATATTCCCAAACGCCCTGGAAGGCAAGCGAGCGTTGCTTAGGAGATTTAACAGAGAAAGAAGGAGGAAAGCCGAGTGGGGACGGAAAGCCTCTCACAATTTCCACGGAGCGCCCCGAGCCACGCCATCGCCGGCTCCTCTCAGACGCCACCCTCGAAGCTCCCGGCTCTGCCGAAGGAGGAGGAGGAAGATGAGGATGACGAGGAGGGTCTCGGAAGGTGTCCTCCCCCCAAAACGGCCCCTCCACACGCACCCCCCGTCTCCGCAGAGCCCCTCCGCGCCGCCCGTCCCCTCACGCTCTCCTCACCGCGGGGCCCGCCCCGCCGCCATGGCCGCCCCGGGCCGTTCCCGGGGCAACGCCTGTCACCCTCCGCCTCGCCCGGCCCCGAGCTAACGGCTCGGGCGGCCACTGAGAGAGCGGCGAGCGGCCGCGTGGTGCCGCCGCCGCCAATCCGCCGCCGCCGCCTGAGGAGCGGGGAAACTACAAGGCCCAGCGGGCGCCGGGGGCGGCGGGCCCGGCTGGCGCTGAGGGGAGGCTCGGTGCCTGGCGAAAAGCTGGGGGCGCAGTTGGGGCAGGAGGGGAAGGAAAAGGGTCTTTCGGATATCTCTTAGCCGCTGAGGAGAATAAAACGACATACTGCTTGTGTGGGGATGGCGGCTGGAGATGGTGTTCATCTTCACGGAGTGGCTTCCAGATCACGTTTTCAGATAGTTCGTCACAAAGTGATGGCCCACAAGCTGATAAAGACAGCGATTCTCACACTTTGATAGAGTGAGAATCACTCACTACTGCCTAATGAAAGAGATTTGGGAAAAACTACATTAAAAAAAAAAAAATATATATATATATATATACCTTCTATAGAAAGAATATCTATAGTATATCTATATTTATATCTAAATATATAAATCCATACATTCTGTAGAAAGTCCCATGGCAAGGAAACAGAAATAGGAGGTCCCTTGCAGGCCGTCCATCGCTAAACCGCTACCGGTTCTCAGGTCACAGTAATACTGAAGCAGGCCACTCATACCCCTTACTGATATTCTTAAACCTTTGTGTTACCCAAAAAGATAAAGCATGAAGTAAGCAGGCTGCTAGGTCAGCATGAGGACAAGATATTTACCAAAGAAACTGTTTATCACAGACTCCTGTCATGGGTGTCAGGCTAGTGGTTACAGCAGCTGATCCATGGGCACAGAGGTTGTTTGAGAACCACAGAGGACACTGGTCATATTTGTTTCTATCTGAAATGAACACTGAAATCTTCCTCTCAAACCTCAGCCTTCAGGGATCAGAAAAAGTCCCAGGGCACTAGCACTTGATCCAACTGCTGTCTGGTGACTGGCTGACCCAGAAATTCTTTGCTGCTTGCGCATGCCCACTGTACAGACACAAGGCTTCCCCACTGCAAATTTAATCAACAAACAAGACTTTCCACATTTGAGTTTTGACTCTTTTGGGAGCAAAGGGAACACTGTCGTCAGTAAAAATAAGGGCCCCTCTTTGTGTGGCTCATGCAAGAGAGCTGCAGCTGCATGGTCTGCAACTAAGCTGACACTGGAGAGGTCTCTGCTGCTGGAGGGAAAGGGAAGAAAAGGCCTCTCTGTCTGAGAACAGTGAGGCTCTCATCTGTGTGATTTCACCCTTGCTGCTTTCTTTTTAGGCAACAGTGATCACAGATCAGAACTGCATACATTTCATTAAGAGACAGATTAGAGCTCAAAGTTCATTCTGCTTCCTATAACAGTGTAAATACAGTAGGTCTTACCTGGAACAGAAAGCTACTTAAATGTGCATCTGTATGTATGATGCTATTAGAAGAAAGAGATGAAAGTTATCTTGGTCCCTAAAAACATCTGACATGCTTTCTATGCCTCGACTGCAAAGTTGGCAACAGGCAAATTCATCCATTATGCAGCTGGCAATGTTTTCTTTTATTGACCCTAAACCCTTTGGAAGAAAAGCAGCAATTTTCTCCGTTGCCTCTTGGTAATCCTGCTGGATTATACTATTCCTGAAGACAGAAACACGGGTCTATTTAGATAGCGAGAGCTAGAATATTTTAAGACAACATGACACTTGCCTTTTTGTCAACCTGTTTCTCAGGGCACTTCATGCAGGTGCTTTATATTTCCTGGAGGAAAGCAGACACCAAGAGGCCAAGTCCCGTTGCCATGGAAATGTAGAGTTAAAAGGGATTTGCATCCAGTTACATAGCCAGCTCATTTCCATATGAATAAAGACTGTCCTTTGACAGAGTACTATTAGATGGTATTTTCATAATCTCTTCCCGCAGTTTTGAGTTTTAATCAACCCCTTGTTCACCTCTGTCATTTGTCTTCAATTGGTGGTGGTTCAGAGCCAGGGAGACCACTAAATGGGATCTGAGGGCCCAGCATACGCATGCTTTTGTAAATGGTGATGCACAGAAGTCCTTTAAATTACACAGGAGAACTCTTCCAATTCTTTTGATCCTGATAGCACATTTAGGAAGGCACAGGCTTAATCCCTGCAGTACTACTAGGCTGACAGCGGTTGCTGCTCTGTCAAGAGCAGCAGCACACACTGTCCTACTGCTGCTTAAGGGAGATTTTGGAGCAGGGTTTTATACGTCTTCCATACCACAGAAGTCTGGTACCACAGTGCTCTCTTTAGCTACTGGGAAGACAGACTCAGCCTTTAAATTGTCATTTTAATTGTATCTTCCCAACAGAAAAACAATTCTCAGAGGTTAGTGGTTTGATAAATCTCACAGTGTGACTTCTGCTGTGGTTTTATACACAAAGACTGATATTTTGGTCATAATAAGTTTAAGCTGTTATCAGTCTATAACAAAAAGCATGAAAGAAGAAAGTCACGTCATTTATAACTGTTGACTACATTGCATTGTCTTTGGACAAACACAAGCAGGAAAAACAGACTGAAGAAGTGCACTTGACCTTAGGTGAATTGTGCAGTAAGCGTGCTTTGTATAAGCGTACGGAAGGTCCTGTGTTATCCAAAAAGGACAACGGCCAAGGTCACTGTAGTACGAGACCATGAGAATTTTTAAATAAGAACGTTTGGGATGGAGTCCACAGTTAGGATGCTGTAATGTATCACGGCAGCAAAATTACAGATACAAGCTTAACAGAGTAGTGTGTGTAGCTAACAGGAATTATACTTAATATATTATCCCATGTGGCTATGAGATGCTAAAAAATAAGTTAGCAATATTCCATTTTATTAAAGTGTATGGCTCTTCAGTGCTTTTTCACAACTGATATTGCTAGACCCTACACCACCCTGCTCATGACTGCAAGGAGATAAAAAAACAGCTTTCCTTTTAAAAATGAGAATAACCCTCTCTCTTGGCATCTGTTTAAACAAAACTCTTTTGCTGCACTAAACTTACTTTAACAGATCAGAAATTAACCTAGCAAAGATAAGGACAATAATAGTTGCTATTTAATCTCGGTCTAATTTGCCATTCAATGTCAAGTCTACTACAAATCAAGATAGAAAGTCGCCTGAAGCATTCCTTTATTTTAGGTCAACAAAAGGAAGGCTTATCTCTAAAAACCTGCTTCCAATTCTTCCTCTATTCAAAATAAAAGTATGCTCCCCGCTCACAAGAGGAGCAGAAGTACCTGAAGTAAGATGCATAGAATACTTTTACATTTAATACTCAGCAGATCTTGTACTGTTCCTGTGTTTCGGAGAACAAGTCGGATCAAAATAGCCATCTGATGGGATCTCACAGGGATGAGAGCAGAAACACCTACTGAAATCTTGTATCCTTTAATCAGGAAACGGTCTGTTAGGACCAGACAGCATTTCTCTGCTCTGATGCATGCATATTCAAACACACAGCTGATGTGATGTACTTCATTCAGTCGCAGTAACCATATTTACTTTTTATTATTTTCTTTTGCCAATTCTCCAACTTCTTGCTGTGCAGCTTTTAAATAGCTTCCAAACCCCATCATGCTCTACTCCAGAAAAGGACAAAATAAAGACAACATACCAAATCAGATCTTCCAGGTATCTATCACACGGACACTGAAAAACAGCTCAAAAGGCTCAGCTTGTCACAAAGCTTAGTTTAATTTGACAATCATCATAAGGCATCCATGTAAATTAAAAATTCCAACCAGGGTCACATACATTCTCCCACAAAATAAAACATGTTAAAACAGAGGCCTGGGATTCCGAGAGATGCTAGTGGTTACTGGTCTTGGCCAGGCTGCCGCTGCTGGCAGAGGGCTCCAGGAGACGCAGCACCAACAGCGGCAACGCAGGAAGCGGAAGGTCAGCTTGTACAAATCTCTTTCAATAGAACGACAAACGAAAAGGAAAGAGATTTGTACAGAAAACATCATTCTCCATCCCTTCTGGGAAAACAAAACAGAACGAAAAAGGTAATCCCATTCACGGAGCAAAGAGCAGAACCTGGAGTTCTGAAGCCCAGCAACGCTGAGGGCCCATTTTTGAAAACTAATGAAGCACTAAGGAGGCCTGAGTTCATTATTGCTTTATCCCAGTTCAGCCCAGGCTAAGGCTATGGTGAAGTCCAAATCAATTTAAAGCCAGAAAATGCAGAACCAGTAACAGCACCTAAGTCCCCATCCACATATGGGTGTAAACAGATTATTTTGGTGACATCTCCCAAATTTCCCCTCTCCCTGTGCTATGCAGATCCCCATAGCAGTGCTAAAATTTGCACCAAAGTTTAAAACAGATTCTCTCTCACGTCTCCGTTAGCTGAGTCTCTTCTAAGTGTTTCACCTTTTATTCAAACTAGTCCTCTATCCTGCTGATACGTCAGCTCAGAGGTGCTTACTGGGAGCTCTCAAAGAGGCACAGTTATCCGTGCTTAAAAGAAAGGGGCACGGAATCCAAGAACCATCACCTGTACTGTGTAATAGCCAGCAATGCTTCACCCTCAGCTCTTTGAAGACCAAACGGCACAGATGAGGATGTCTCTCCATCCTGCCGGCCTGGCCAGGGATCAAGAGAAACAGCACGCTGTGTGAATGAAATGGCATCTTGCCACCACCGAGTCAGAAAACAGACTCGAGTAAAGTGGGGCTTAAAATTTTCACATCAAAAAAAGAGTGCTTCCCTCAGACTATCATATGACAGGGCAACTGTTATTCAGGCAAATGTTATGCAAGGCAGTAAAATTTGAGCATGGATATCTCCAGGGTTGACTTACAGCCCCCAACATATGCTAGGGATCTTTTAAAAAATTAAATTAAAGGTCCTGTTAATTTTTTCCAAAAGGACAGAATAGAAAACACACGGCGTATCTGATGAATGCATGTGCTACGCATGCTAAGACACTAACAAAGGTTGCAGCTAGACTTGTCAAAACAGTTAAAAAAGATTTAGGCATCCAGCTAGTACCAGAATTGATGGCATTTGGGCACCTTGTTTAACTTTTTTTGAAAATTCAAGCCTACACGTTTCTTTATTGCTTGTCCCATTGAGTGCAAAGGGAAAACTGTGGGGTTAACTACGGAAGGATTTCAAATCCATCATAAGGTTCCCCTGGTCTTTTATATATATATAAAGCATTATTATTATTTAGCCACTTGGAGTAGGGAAATGGGGGAAACAGGAGCTATTTAAAATTAGTTTCTTAATTATTTGAGCATTAGTTCCCTACCTCCAAAATCACAATACCTCTGTCACAGTAAGGAGCATAACATGAAAACATATCTGCTGCCACTGAGAATTCCTGAGTGTCTTCTTTGCAAAACTTCAGTCCAAATGTCAGGATAATGGCAGCTTGACACACATACACTCCCCAGCAACATACACACAGCAAGTAGGACATGCCTCAGTGGCTTCAGACAAAACAGAAAAGAAAGAAGGAAAAAAAAACGCAAACAAACAAAAACCACAACCTCGGAGAAAACATCCAGAAGAGCCTCAGGAAAGAGAACTATCCACCTTCCCTGAAGAAGCAACTGCCCAGGAGTCCCTGCCTGGTATAAACCTCATCAAAACATCCAACCCACAGCTGAAGGAGATCTCTGAAGCCCGGCAGTGTCACATGCTGGATACTTGAAGGCACATTTCCTTTGTGTTTTGTGAGAGAAATCCAGTTAACAGCAACAGACTGCAGCTGCAGGGCTGAGGAAAAGGAGGCGACACTTGGTATCTTTCCTCTGTTCCTGTCCCCATTTTCAAGCTTCATGGCTGACACGAGCTGGTGATCTAAGCAGACACGTTAACATCCCTGAGTGAAATGGCACCGTTTGTGGCCTCTGAGACTTTGTCCTCAAGCACCATTGCTGGTGTGTCTGTAGTGCCTGCTGTAGTGTCTATGGCAGGAAGTGGATTTAAGCCCTGTGATAAGATCTGTTGGATGGTTTTCCGTAAATTGGGGTGCAGCTGGTTTTGGGTCTGGTAAAAAACTTCTAAGGCAAAAGACTTGAGTGTGCCAGTGCAAAGGTCCTCATAAAGTGGAATTGTGTACATCCGAGACATCTGCAAAAAAGGAAAACTGGATAATACCACTCTAATAAAAGTCAAGAGGTTCAGCTCTTCTACAGCTATGCTGCAACAGCCCTAAATGCATTCAGGTTGAAGACAAGCAACACATTTCTTCAAAAGATAGCTGAGCCTATTCTAGATAAGTTTGCATTTAAGTTTTACGTGAATGATAATCAAAACCCACTTGCTCTCTACAACTGAGCTATTTCCACACAAATAACAGCGCTATTTAAAAGGCCAAGGAGAAGAGGCCACAGCGAACACATGCATTAACCTTTTGCTCCTGCACGATAAAAACCACTGAAAGGAATTTGATGAGCCCTAGCCTTGCTTGAAGTGTAAATACTCAAACAATCACATGACTTAGTATTGTGAAAATTTCTGCTCTGGAAAAGCCAGGGCTGCTGTAAAGCAATGCAAAAATGCACTGGGCAGAGCTGGGACAAGGGTATGAGTTAGGCTAGAAAAGCACAAACTATCTGTAGGCATTTCAGATTACATCTGCCCGTTCCTCCCCACCCGCTAGCAGGTGAGCCATGCTCAGCCCCTTCGCTACACACCTGGTCTACACTTGGCCAGGAAGCAGAAGTTCCAAGGTCTTTCACGTCGCATGTCTCATGCACATGTCTCATGCACTGAGAGGTGCAGTGATTTTAATCCAGCACTTAGTACCTGGTTTTCCAAGAAGCGACGAACTTTGTAAAGGTCTGGGTAGTAGTCATTTCGGACTACAATCTGCAACCAGCGGATGCGGATTTCTGCGTTCATGGAGTCCAGCTGAGAGGAGTAACACTCCGAAAGCTTTTTTATCACCTCTGAAGAGAGCACATACACAGAGGAAAAAACCATGACCTGTTTTGTCAAGTTTGAGGGTCATCAGAGAATAATGAATGATAAGATCAAGGTGGGGTGGGGCTCTTTAGAATTCAATTTGTCATTCCAGGAATGCTCTTCTACTTCCCTTTCAGAGTACTCACCATGTGGCAGCGGTGACCCATCCAGCAACCTGTCCAAGAAAAGCACGGTTTGGAACGTTCTCCATTTAGTGAGGTCAACACTGCTGGCCGCAGCAGCAGAGTCCAGAGGCTCAGTGGTCCAGAGTTTGAAGAGCGTCTCCACTGGTCTGGTCAGACTGGATCCCTGAGATAAGTCCGGCTCAGCTAACGGAGGTCCTGTAGCATTGAGCCAACGTTCAAACTCCAGTCCTGGAATGAGGAGCACCAAAAATGTCGAGCAGGAGTCTCTGCAGATGGCTTGGCTGTCTCAAGGTTCAGGACTGCTTCTAGCACAGTTAAGAGAGGTTCTAACAATAGCAAATCAGACCAACCCATAGTTACAGTGACATAACAGTCCTAGCAGCCTCATCAGGCTAGCCTACGCTACATCTGGAAGAGGGCCAGCAACACCTCTGCCAGATTTAACCACAAGTCTTCTAGAGCTCAGCATTGCAGTAAGTAAATAAAAGAAACATACATGCTCTAGGACAGACAGGCTAACAAGTATCTATGATCAAATTATGTTCTAATATCTGATTTTTTGTGCATTTCTCGTTCCCAGAATTTTGAGAAATATTGAAGAACAGGGGGAAAATCTGCTTCCTAAAAAAAGGAGGTGTGAGAGCTGACTGAACCCCTCTCCTGTCCATCAGCAAGAAAAAGCAATTTTAAATTTGTTTATATAATCAGTAATTAAACCCAAACCAAGTTTCCCCACAAGCGGCAGAGCTAACAGAGCTTGGTTTCCCAGAGAGCTCTTCCCCATGACACAAACCCTTGGCAATACTTCTAGTTCCACACCATCCACCCTAAAACTCCCCTCTCCCGCAGCCCTTGAGTACTAGTCAGGCAAAAGTTGCCACATGTTGTGGTTAACTCACTAGCCAACCAGTTGGCCAAATAAAACATAAAACTGCTGAGCTTGTGCTGCAGCTTTTCCCACAGTAGGGTCACTCATGTTCACCTCTCTGCTGCCGGTTTTCACAAAGCCCATCGGACCTCAGCAATCTGAAGAGCTGTACTCTACTGCCAGTTTGGTTTAAATTTACCACTGGGTGCAATAATTACTTACAATGAGGGATACAAAGCAGAATAATGTAAGTCTCATTTCTTTAAGCAAGCAGTCTAACAAGCTTCTAGTAGACTACAGAGCTTTATAAATCCACCAACAGATGCAACGAGAAGATTGTAAGGGAGGATGAAATCTTATCAAAGAGATTTTATATTCGTAAGTGACCTTGCAAAAAGTTATAGTCTGCAAAGCACCTTTTCTGTAATTAAATTAAATTTCAAAGTATAATTTATAATTAATGCCAAAATTGTCAGCCATTTAAGACATTCTCATTCCCCAGCACAGAGGGGGTGACAGTAAGTCATCACAATCCTTTGTACCCCGAACATCTGGCCGTTGCCAAAGTGTTTTCTTTGCCTCAACCTTAGCGTTTGCTTCTGCGTCCTCTGAGCCAAGCACAAAATTTATTATCCAGACTTTTTACAGTTTTTACGGCTAACTAAATAAACTCCATCCTACCTGCTTTGCTCTCAACACATTGCTCTTTCAGCTCCGGAAAAAAATTCAGGAAGGAATCCAGAAGATCTTGAGCCACAACACTGGTAAATTTGTACTTCTCAATGTAGGCCTGAAACAGTAAAAAGAATGAATTATGGTTAGGAGAAAGATAGCTTCTTTTTGATAAATAACCACTATATACAAGCGAGAAAAAAAAAGAAAAGTGAGGACAAGTACTTGGAAGGGTGAATGACAGTTTTAAAAAGTACTGAAGTACTTTAAAGTACTAAAATACTTTAAAAACACTAAAATCATACTTGTATAACTATACATGAAAAAAAGATCAAATGGGGCATGGTTGGGAAGGAGCTGAAAAAAAACTTATGCATCAAAAAGAGAAAAGCAATGAGCTGTGTCACTTTTCAAAAACAAATCAATAGCTCACATAGGTATTGCAAATGTGTTCTAAGACAACAGATTTGCCCCAGTACAGGAAACAATGCCCTTTGCAATTCTGACTGAAAAAAGAAAAAGAAGCTGATACCTTTTAGTAGTGAATTAAGTCACATCTTTCCAGTCATTGATAATCTGTGCTGAACAGCTTTCTAATTATTTGGAGCACAGGAAGGAGGTAACAAAAATAAACAACTACTTTGTATTTGGCACCTCCTAAGCTCACAATCTGAGATGAAGGAAGAGCAGGAGCACACTCATGAGAAATCTCAAGAAAAAGCTGTTAAGTGTAGCAAGAATCATCTAGGATGGCAGAAGGGGCCACCCCATTCTTCCATCTCAGACACCCTTGTATCACCCCTATTAATTAGCCACAATAACAAAACCTGAAAAACAAAAGCAGCCATAAATCTCAAGAGAAAAATATATGTATGCACACTAACTCTTAGGAAGGAGTCAAAGTGTCTTGGGTCACCGCAGAGCTGGGACAGGTAGTAAACAAAGCAGTAGCCTTTCTCATAGGTGAAGAGGTTCATTAAATTACTAGGATTTACACCTGAAAGGAGAAACAACAACATTATAAGACACTATGCAACGAGGATACTAATTCCTACTGGTCTAAATGTCTCTACTCCTCAGCGATCTCAGAGTAGATATGCAGTGACTTATAAACAGAGCACGCCTGTTCTCAGTACATTTAATTTACTGCAGTACATTAACAGAAGCAGTCCAAATGTACAGGCTGAAAAAAAGCAATTATTGTAAGCTAGGAATTAATTCCACATGAAACAAGTCACTTCAAATTAGAGGACTGAAAACACACCTGAAATTTGAAGACTTTTTTTTTTTTTTTCCAGTGTCAAGCTCAGGTTTTATCACTGTACTACACATTTTCAAATATATCAATGTAAATAAGCACTACTTGTTCCATTTCTGGGACATCCAATGCAGCTTTCTATTCCATTCAGTTCCGATAATACTTCCACTTGCATTTTAGGCTGGCCTGCATATCTTCTAGACTAAAGACTGCTTCACATCTCCAGTGATCAAGACAAAACTCAAGAACTATCAGTCCTGAGTTCCATCACCATTTTGCTAGCTCAGGTGATAATCAAACAGCCTCTAACAGTGCATAACTCACTCAATGGGAGACCAAGTATATATGTTTATCTGTGTGCTTATGCACACACATGCAGTTTTTACACAAACACACAAAAAACAGAAGATTTAATCGCACAGGATTAGATGTTTCCAAGTATTTTCCATTGCAAACTATTTAATTTTACAACTTCAAAAGCTCAAAGCCATGAAGCTTTCAAAGCAGAAGTTTTTCATACTTGGTTTCTGCCCAGTGAATCTGTTCTGGTTAAGAACAGAATAATCTTTATAAAGATGAGTTAACCAATTTTGAAGAAAACCTCGATTTAAGTTTCTTTATTTACATTTAGATTGGTTTACAAACCAGTCTCTTTTTTTTTCTTTTAGAAAAGGCATGTAAAAACTTGACTTTTTTGGCCTGTATTCCAACATCCAGCAAAATATCCAGACATTTTGTATAACAGCTTCAGCAATGAGCAATACCTGGCTCCAGTTTAACCTGAAGCTTGCTGACCGGGTTGTCTTCTCCGAGGAGCTTCATCTGTCTGTGGAGAGCATCAAGGCGGAACGCAGTCTCCAGGCATGTGAAGGCAGCTCCTGCCCCAGACAGAAACATATTAGCTGTGGGACAGTGACTGCAGAACTAGCACACGCACAAAGGTGACAGAAGGTGTAAGAGACAACAGCAATACAGAATCACGGTAATCTAACGTCACAGGCACTTGAGTGAAAAAATCCTTGCAATCTGTAATGGAAGTCAGAACCTAAACGAGTGCATTTACTCATTTGGATTATGCAGAAGGCTGAACTGAGAAGTAAAGCAGCATGCTTTAAAATGATGCTGACATTTAAAGCCCTGACATCACCTTATCAGCCCTTGCAAGATAAGCAGAACAGCACTGGAATAACTACCGTATAGGTAACTTTCAAGGAGCGATCAAGTGCTACAAAAAAGTAACGTCACGGGTAGAGCAGTAAATATATCATTCCATATTCAGTGCCAAGGATATTACTGAGTGAATGATATTACCGAGTGAATGTCACCTCCTGGGTGAAAACAGAAAAGGATTAGATTTAGCTAGCATATTAACGATCCCGTGGGTCTTTCTGAAGCTTTATTTAGCACCCTAGCCATATTGTATCATACAGTTTTCACCTTCCGCTCAGCAGGACCTCTTTTATAGCTGCAGCAGGGTAAGCTACTCTTCTATCTAGCTGCAACGTAGAGCATTCCGTGCTTTCATGCCAAACTAGCTGCATTACACTGGCAAGTCAAGAAATCTTTCCTATGCCTTTGCAGATGTGTAACGCTGTGGAAAATAGATTCCCACATTCAGCAGATACTTAACATCTAAGACCATTAACACTTTAGCTTTCTTTGCTAAGTCTTAACTTCAACAACAGTGCTTGTTACATAGATTCAATCTCAAAGTCTCAGCGCTCAGCGTATACATAGAAATCTGATATAAACACAATGAGAATTAAGAACCAGGACAAATCTGGAAGATAGACGAATCTATACCAGCAGAGAAAGGGGGTGGATGTGCTTCACAGGAGAAAACAAGAATCCCGCAGGACAGCTAGTGTTTAAGGCAATTACTTCAAGCTGCAAACAGGGAGGAGGATTAAGCAAGATCCAAGAGGTGTGGTGGTCATTGGACTCCAATTTCTGTAAACAATGTCATTACGAAAACGCCTTTTTATTAACAGCAGAAGATATGCCAGAAATGATGTCAGAAATGGCAAGATTTAGATCAGAGGTTTGTCCTTGAAACAAAACAGAATGCAAAAGAGCTTTTTAAGGAGCGGCGCAAGGAAAGGCATTTCTTAGTTTCCTGAACAACTGCTTCTTGAAACAACCCATCCTAAATTTCAAGCGACTACAAACAAGGACCTTGTCTTATGTCAGAGAGATGGCCTAAGATGGGACAGGGAACAGGTCAGAATCTTCTGACTAATTCGTATCATTGCCATGTGTTATATAACGTGATGTTTTAGAACAGTCCTAGCCACTGAGAATTACTGAGCATAAAACAGCTTTCAGAGACAGATCCTGCACATAGCAACATCTCCATAGATGCTAACAGTACTTCTTTCTCTAAACTTCATAATCGTCATCTCATCTCCAAAAACAGTACACAAGAATAATAATAATTTAAAAAAAACATCCTTCTGAACACTCGCGCTGCCAAGATTTCCAGAAAAAATGAAATGCAATAGGAACGTTTTACTGCTTACATATTTTAAGGACAGTACCATACAATCAACCCACAAAATTCACTGATAAAAGTGGCCAAAGGTGAGGCTCCACAGTTCTACACAATGCCTCAAATAGACAGCTCTGTAGGTGTGTATATTTTATTCGATAAGGGCTATTACCTCATTCTTTCCAGCAGTAGCTAACTGCTAACTGATCAGAATTAGACATACTTGTTTAGAGGACAGTTCTTTCACAATGTAACCATAATATTTTTTTTTATTTCTCTGATGTAGCCGCTGCTTACCTTGGTCTGACAGATGAACCCCTGCCTGGTACACAACGGCAGTGCCAAAGTTCCTACAGATCTCCTTCAAGCCTTGTGCTAACACACACCTCATCCAAAGTTCCTGTTACCGTATCAAGTATTTATTCATCCCAAAGCCAAGAAAACCTCAGACTGTAAGCATCCAAGATGTTCAAAGCAAAGTTTGGGCCACTTATGTTCCAGAACAACAACAACATACAGTTCCCAGCTTTTTGAACTCCCAAGGCAAATATTCCCTTCAGCCAGCTCTCAATTATTAGTTAGACACAGAACAAAGAAAAACATCTCTGCAGCTATACCATAGGTCTCGGTGGTGATCCGTCGCTGTGCGTATGTGGCCAGCCCCTCGCTCAGCCACATCTCCTCCCACGTAGCGTTGGTGACTGCGTTTCCAAACCAGCTGTGGGCAACTTCGTGAATGACATCGATGATTAAAAACTCATCGCTCTCCAGAATGGAAGAAATGATGAAAGTCAGGCATGGGTTTTCCATGGCAACAATGGGGAAGGATGGAGGAAGAAAAACAATGTCATATCTAAAATTACAGAGAGAGAGAGGAGAAAAAAGGGAAAGAAAAAAGATCAATTACCAATTGCAGCTATTTCAAAAGACATAAACATTTTTTCCCCCTTACAGAAAGCTCTAAGAATTTTTGTGATTACAGGAACCAGCTTTCTAAACCAGAGATGCTAAGTCTCCCTGTGATCAGGGAATCACAGACTTTCATTTTGTTGACCTGAGAGCTGCTCAGGTTTGGACATAAGGCTAGACAGTTTTTCCACATGCAGCAGATCCTGAGCTTCCTAAAATCATTATGCTCACTTCACACATGCAAACTCATCACAAGTTGTATATCTGATAGCCAGAACCACTAAGTTTACATACACTACCCACACATACAATTAAATCTTTACCCCAGAGGCTCCCAGGAAAGAGAGGGCTTGGGAAGCTGTTGAGTGAATGAGTTGATTTCGTGTGCCTGCGGTGTCAGCAATGTGACACTAGTCCGTCTGCTTCAGAACATAACAATACTATTTGTTTTGTTTCCTGATTTTCTTCACCAATGAACAGCACTGGCACACGACACTGGGTCTTGTTCTCAGACCATTTCAAACAACATTTGGTGGGTTAACAACAACACTTTCTTCCTGATTACCTTTAGTGAATAAATACAGGAAGCCCTTGTAAACATCTTCTCCAATTCAAAGAATGAAAATATTCTCTCAAAAACACTCTCTTTTAATGCACAGCCAAGCTTAATATCATAATCTATTAATGTTGGTTTTTGGAGCTAAGACTCTCAATAAATCTGTAACGAGTGAGGTTTTCAGCATCCTCAGGATTACATTACACTTTCCTGGGAGACTTACTGAACTCACCTCCCCCAAATATATGGCCCGTACAGACTCTCTGCAGCAGTCAACCAGCGCTCCACCATGCCAGAAAGCTTGCTGATGGCTGTTGGCAGCAGGCAAGGCTCTGCCCACACTCTGCTCCTGTCAGAAAACAGAAAACATCAGGTGATACTTCAACAAACTGAATTATCTCTTAGAAAGAATAGCCTGCCTTCTCACCAAGTTTCCATTTATGGTCATAGTGCTAAAAGGTCTCACATCAAACTGAGGACTTCTTAGGTCAACTGTCTCTGGATACATGCTAAAAGATGATCAAAGATCCCTTAAACCACCTTAAGGCAATGAAGCAAGTAGCTGCAATGATTATTGGGGACAATAAGAAACATTTACAGAAAATACCTTTCTGAGCACAATGCCATGAAGTTCTTTACACCCAGCTAAAGCTCAAACTCTCTGAATGCTCACAGCTTATGGTCCCCACAGTTCGCTTACTGATGACTCAAAGAATTTAGTGAACATAACCTGAAGCACTGCACAGAGAGACAAAAAAAGAAAAATCAGCTTGCTGCAAATCTTACCTTGGACCTATGTCTGCATGTACAAGGTCTCCTGCCACCAGGGCCACTAGGTAGGCAGGAACTGGGTATTCCATGTAAAATTGATATACACCTTCGTCTTCTAAGTAGGTACTTTGAGTGGCACTCATCAACACCTGTATGCCTGCTGGAGCCTGAAAGACCAACATCATACACACCAGCTGACTAAATGGCCAAGGCTGAAGGCCTGCACCACAGACCTCCTTGTTTTTAATGTACATCTTTTTTGCTATAGGTCAGAACATCAATCATTTAGAAAACATGGAAAATACAAGATTTCTGTGAGGCCTTTTTTGTACCACAGTCTACGCATGCCATGAAAACATACCAACCAAAGTATTACTGCTCTTATATATCATGGGTACTTAGTCTAACTGTATGCCTGCCCAAAAAGTGCCCATGTATCAAATGATGCCAGCTACAAAAAATGCAACGTTATTTGATGCTGCTTTTGTAAAAAAAGGGAAAATGCTTTTTTCCCTTTGAGAATCAATTAAATACAGTTGAGTATTACCATCAGTAACCACTCTTGAAAGTAACAAACCAAGTTCTCTCATTACCCATGTCATGGTTACTCTTTCAGTGTAGAGTACTGGGAACGCAAGACTCAAGCATGACAGGCAGAGTTGTTTTTGTGGCCATACCCTGACTCTGTTTCAAGAACCAGAGCATGGGATCTAAAAAAATCACATTTTTTATAATACTATATGTTATAATTTATATTTTATATCATATATACAAGCACAACGTAATAATGCTTTCACAAGTTAAAGGCAGCTAATTGCTCCACTAACTATTTATACCAATTTGTCACTTACCTTGACGGTAGCTGAATATGTGCATTTCACTGCTGGTGTGTCAAAGCAGGGGAAGAAAGAGCGGTTACACACCGAGTGGCCCTGCGTGAAGACAAATGGCTTGGCATTGCCATACGTCAGTTCAGGATCCAGCCACCAGATCTGTTGGAACATTACATGAAGAAGAGGTGAGGGAAGAGGAAAAAAAAAATCACACGGATGAACTGTCAGGAAGCAAAATCTGAAACCAAGAGGCTTGTGGTGGAGGAGAAACTCCCCAGCTGTTTGGCTCCCCAGACGCATGCCTAGCACAGGGCACGTTTCCATTTCCAACAGAACAGCTTTCTACCGCTGTTTATTTGCCGTGGCTGCTCAGAGTAGTTTCTCTCTGTCTGCACACTGAGTAGTGTCAGGGAACACAGCGTCTTCCAGCCATTCACTGTTCCTGTTACATTGATTTGCCTGATTAATAACAAGTCCCTAAAATACAGCCACGCAACCCGCTTCTCAGAGGGAGTGCCCTGAATGTCTTCACATTGTCGTTCAACATCAACAGGAATAGTAGGGGCCAGGTAGTGCAAGCAAAAAAAAATAAAATAAATTAAAAAAACCTGAGGCTGAACAGTGTACACAACATTATCTCTGACCCTGACACTGCCCTGCTGGCTGAAGCATCAAACATTTTGACACTATGCGAAAGAGTCAGTATATGTAAGAAACATCTGGTCAATGACACTGGAGGCCTCTTTCTACAGAGCGGATAAGGAGATTCTGGGTGGTCACACACACAAAAAAACCACCAGTGAGCATGTCAGTTTTCAGTATCAAACAGCAAATAAATCATGAGTCAGACCCCAGCGAATCATTAGAACATATTAAGAACTATATGAAAAAGCGCAGTTATTTGCCTTTTGGGTTTTTCCATTTCAAATGTAATGTTTATGCTTTCACATGCTCTCTGCCTCCGACTTTGAAGTGTTAGAACGATTTTAAATAAGGATTTTCTTGTAATCCTAGAACTCTGGAGCTGAGCTTTTACGGAAAATATCAAATATTGTGAAACTTGCAATAAAGTTGGAACCACTTGAAGTCTTGGGAACAGTCAAACGCAAGGAATAAAGCTTCTGAGTCTGCTGAATCCTCAGATCAAAGCAACCAATAAATCTGAATTCAGGGAACAGCAGTTAGTGCAGACACTGCTTCATTTCTGGTCATCAAGAGAACGAAATGAAGTACTTACAGAAGAGAAGTCCATGTACTATGTCTGCTCTGATTTTCATGGCATATTACAATGCTGTCTCCTAGTTAACCTCTCTGTTTTCTGGAAGGCAAAGTCTTCTCTCTCCCCCTCTGTCCTATAAGATTATTCTTTGTTACCTTGTACCTTGCCTTTCGAATCTTCTACACTGATGCAAACATGCTGCTCTCCCAGATTATCCACCAAAACCCCAGGGGATCAGTGAAAGGCAACATGCTGTCAGCAGCATTCATTTATTCATATAGAGCTTCACACTTCCACTGCTAAATGTGGAAGCGTATATTTTTGGGCAGGAGGCATTACAAAATGTAAAACTTTATCTGAAAGTAAAAATCTCAGAGCAGCAGTCTCATCTTGGGATTCAAGCTCACCCCTTCTGCTTCAAGCCTGCTGGGCCAGAGAGGTGGCTGCGCACAGCCTGGCTGCTCCTGTTACCGAGGACTCTTCACACCCATGTGAGGGGGGAATCCAGGAAGGAGCCTCAGAAAGTAAATTTTTAAAGAGCTGCCCTGATGTCAACTTCTACAAACACTCCTCCAATCGGCTATTTTTGTGCTCTTATCACAAAAAAACCTGACTGACACTCTGCGTTGTTGGCCTTGCTGAAGAGCCTCACCTTCAAAAGGTTTTGCTTCCTCTGCTTTTTGAGAGACTCTAAAGGCTAACAGAGAAAATACAGAGATAAGACACCACTAGAACTAAGCTATAACACTAGAGCAGGGTGGAAAAAAGGTTGACAGGCAATGTCTTTAGGGCAGAGAGAGATAAGGGGAATTTCCTCTGACCAGCGCAGGAAGAAAACATAAGCAGGAAGCAAAGGGGAACTGAGAAGTTAATTCTTGTTTACAACAAACTCCATAAATTAATGACAATTTCTTTTCAACTAGTCTCCCTTTATTTGACATTTGGTTGAAGTTAAATGAAGCACCAGCCCCACAGGCCAAAAGGAAAAAACGTTTGCAGAGGATGAAGTATTTTTTTCCCCTGTTTCCTAATGTCTGCAGCTACACGGCAATCCTCCGTCTCGCTTTCCAGATGCACTTGGAACAATGATGAAAGTTATCCTGAAACAATATAAATAGATCTGTAATATAAATAGACCGGGCTGTGCTGCAGGACAGAGGCAGGACTGGGGAAAATGAGCAGAAGCAGCTCCCAGAAAGGAGCGCAGGCAGCAGGGCGCTGCTGGGGGCAGGGAGCTGGAGCAGTGTCTGGGGCAGAGCACTGTACGCAGCCCCAAGAAGCAAGGTTGAGGGAAAAGGAGTGAAGGAAGAGCTGAACTGCTTTCCCTGATGCACCTGAGCAGCGTGCCTTCAGCCTGCACCACCAGATACACGGTGTTCATATGATGGTCTTGTTTCTGAAACAAAAAGGTGACGTCCAGAGCATGCGGCTTCCTAACAGCGCAGGGAGCTGGAACGCTCTGTGAGAGGCAGATTTAATCTCTCAGCTGTCTCCCAGCGTCCGTCAAACAACCAGAGCTCTTGGCTCCTTCCTCCACACGAGGAATAATGGGACAGTCAACTAACATATCCAGATGGCTCAAAGCGAGCATATCAAGGCAACAGGTTTCCAATTTTAAACAGGCTACTGTCTGTCCTGGCAACCTCGCTGCCAACACGCCCGTGCTGCACTGAAACATGAATTTACTGCTTTATAGGTCCCAGGAGCATGCTCAAGTCCTGTAGAAAATAAACTCTGACACAAAAAGATTACACTCACAGAAAGGCCACGGAAAACAGAACTTTTAAAAGAGAGAGGGCTAATGCTGTGAAGCTGCAAAGAGAAAAGGGACCACAAGGAAGCACACAAGGGATGAGAAGCGGGCTCACCCTTACACACGGGGGTTACTCACACCCATCTCTTAAAGCCCAACGCTAGGCTGAAAAGCAGCAATGACAGACAGCACCGCCACTGCACCAAGTGACTGCGGAAAAAGATAGCTCAAAAGAAACATGAGGGGCTGGAACAGGTGCTGCTTGAGGACAAATATTTCACCAGCCAAAACGTACAATAGAGAGCAAGCTAGGAAACGAGGTACGATCTGTGTCAGAAGCGCAGGCTAGCCTAAAATAAAAGCATCTGTTCAAGAGGAGGAAAGTGTGTTATCGTGTGCTACGGGAGGTATGGCTTGGCCAGGCTGAGGATGATCACAGAGCACACAGCAACATGGAATTACTTTTAGAGCCTCCCTACCGTAAATAAAGCATAGAGCAGACAAAACACATCTTGAAAAATAAAATTAAAGAGCAGGATTTTCTGAGTGTACCACGGGCCCTGAAAGACATCTCCCATGCACCTCTTCAGAGCACTGTACAGTGCAGTGCTGTACAAGGAAGTACCAAGACACGGCGCTCCAGAGGTGCAAAGGAAAGATATCCTCACGTACAAGTGGGTTGGAATTGAAAGTGTACCAGATTTCCACCTCATCTTTCCATGTTAGGGAAGGTCCAGCATGCTAAAAGGTCAACATATCACAAAAGGAAGCTTCTGTCAATAAAACCCTTCATGTGCAACTCACTGTCCAGACCGAGGCAACACATTAAGCCTACCCAGACAATAAGGATTAAGTTACTCTCTCAAGTTTCATTCTAGTGCTAAAATCAGATCCGAAGAAAATCCATCAAACTTGTTCTCTCCAGCAACATGTTCCTTTTGTAAATTTGTGGCCTAGTGCATACTTGCTCCTGGATTATTTTGCACGCAGGCAACACGCTCAGTTCCTGTTAAACAAATCGCAACAGTCAGATCTGTGCATGGACTCGCTTTGACCAATGCAACAGCAACACCAAGCCAGCAGGCTGACAGCCCGTCCTGCTAGGTAGGACGGAGGCATCCAAGCTGCAAGACCCTCACAAAACCTTTCCGTTCAGAAATAGGTCTTGATCACACGGACCACGAATCTTTCTCATTTGATTTCAAACCAGAACAGGCTACAGGGCAGCAGAAAGGACTGTTGCTCCAGTGATAACTTGTCTATTTTCACTGTCATAACTTCCCAAATACACAAGATGTGCCAGACAGCACCTACAAGGCCAGGAGCAAAGCGCTTCTCAACACCAGGGGACTAAAACAAGGGAGAGAATTCACAAAACCTCTTGATTCTGAAGAAGAGAAACCCTGAGGCAGGCAAGCACCTCGCACGGCCCCATCGGACCACTCCTCATGCCTTGTCCAGGGGTGACCTGGAGGAACGAGCAGCATCTCCCTCCACACCTCCAGCCTCACCACGGCCAGTGAGAATACAAACCCAGGTGTGCGAGGCCTGACTTTGTAAGCATCTAGCAAAAATAACATAAAAACCACCACAGGAAGACTTATTTGCAGATTACACGGGTTTAGTGGGTGACATTGGTAACAGGGTGATGGTGGGACCAGACGATCTTGGAGCTCTTTTCAAGCCTTAATGGCGCGAGGTGTCCCAAAGAACTCTGACAGGGGCTTTGAAGGCGTTAAGTGAGGGGAAGAAGAGCGTTATAAAAGCACTGAAGCCCCTGCTACAGGACCAGGCCTTCTCCCCGGCCTCCCCGCTCCCTCGGGACCCCGTTACTCACGGCGGGGCCGTCGGCCGTGGTGTAGCGGACGATGACCTGGAAGGGCTGGTGGGGCTGGAGGGCGGCGGGCAGCGAGAGCGTGAGGGCCGAGCCGTAGTCGGTGAAGGGATCCACCCTGAAGCCCAGCGGGCAGGCGGCCGACGGCGGCTGGGCGAAGACGGGCAGCGGCGGAGGGGGCTCGGCGGCGGGCGGGGGACTCCCGGGGGGGTCCCCGAGGGGGTCCCCGGGGGGAGCGGCGATGCAGGGAGCCGAGAGGAAGGTGGCGGTGGCCGGCGGGTTGGCGGAGCACGGAGGCGGCGGCGGAGGGCAGGGAGGCGGCGGAGGCGGCGGAGGAGGCGGCGGTGGAGGAGGCGGAGGGGCCGGGGAGGCCTCGGAGGGGGAGAAGGCGAAGGAGCAGGGCGCTTCCCCCGCCGGGGGCCGGCGGTAGGCGGCCGAGAGGACGCGCAGGGCCGGGTGGACGTCGAGCACCAGGGCGCTGGGCTGGGGGCGCAGGGCGCAGAGCTCCAGCACCAGGCAGCCCGCCAGCGCCCGCGCCTCGGGCCGCAGCTCCAGCCCCAGGTGCAGGTGGCGGAGGCCGAAGAGCTGCGAGCTGGAAGCCGAAGCCACGTCCGGAGGAGGCTCGGGAGGAGGCTCGGGAGGAGCCGGCGGAGCCTCCGGGCCGGCGGCGGAACCCTTGCGGCAGCAGCAAAGGCCGGG
>CM021773.1:16756632-16833256 GCA_011076525.1 Nettapus auritus
CAGTGCTGCCTCTTGGCCGCCCCCCCGGCCCCGAGATCCCCGCTTGGCTTCCCCCGGCCCGGACCCACGCCCCGTGCCTAGCTCTGGAGCCTCCCCCCTTTTTTTTTGCCCTCCTTTTGCCCCCAGGTCGCAGCTCAGACAAGGCCCGCTCCCCTCTTCCCCAAGCCTCCTCCTCGAGGCAGGCAGCCACACACCACCCGCTGCTGTCTTCCTAAATTGGAGAGACCAGGCTTCAATTTTTTATACAACCGCCTGCTTTTGTGTGTGTAGGAGACACTAAGCTGGAAGGAATGGTTCTGCTGGCACTGATGGGAGCACCATGCAGCCCAAAAGTGGCATACAGGAACTCCGCCTGGTGCTGCATATTGTTCCATACTTTATTTCCACCCTTACAGTCTGCCTACTCAGCCACCCGATGAGTCTCCAAGGCATGTCTTTGAATGACACAGGAACATTTATTACATGGTTGTGGGTTTAATGGACCCGTAGTGGTACATTCTAAAAGCCTCCCAAGCCTTACACTAGCGACAGCAGCATTACATCATGTTCCAGTTGAGTGTCCGTCCATTGCATCGTCATACGCAGGGGGTAACCGTGGCACCTGCACAACGTGGCTGCCATCTCCCACTGAAGCAAGGGCAAAACGAATCACGGTATTATCCCAGACCAGTCTGAAGCTGGGACTATAAAGAAAACCTTTGTGACTGATCATAGTAAAACACACTATGGTTGCAGTAAAAAAAAATAGCAAGGCAACACTCAGAAAAGTTCTTTGGCTGATAAGGGCACTACAACTACCCTGCACCTTCTTATTATGTTCTTCTGAAGCATCTTCAAGAAGCAATTTTGCCCTCATCCAATCCCTTTTTAAAAGGAACTTTTTGTCCTGACATCTCTGCTCTCCACGTCCTCCTCTTGTAAACTGAATTTTCTGCACTTACCCTTTCCTCTTTCTACCTTTCTCCTTGTCTCATTCATACAATTCACCCTTTAAAATAATTTTCTCCTTTTTTGTTCCCAGCAATGTTCTAAGACTGCTTGATCTCCTCCGGGTTCCATCTAGGGGCAGTATACAGACCACAGCCCCAGCCCCTCTGGATCTGCTCCTCCATAGGGAATGGTGAAGTTCCCTAGGCACTCAAACTGGCACAACTTCGGGGCCTGACTTTGGACTTAATTGTACCAATCTAATTGCATATTAATGCCACTGGGCAATTTTAGAAAACTCCTACCTCCGTGCTGATTGACATCCCAAACAAGCACAGTGTTCCCACTCAGACGAGATCAGACAAGCAGGAACACATTCTGAGTTTCTAAACTTAGGATAATGAATCAGGATCCGTTGCACTCGCTCGCGTCTGAACAAAATGGATGCAACTAAATTCCCAAGGCCCCTACAGCAAACACAAAAATTATTTGAAGTAAATCTCTCAAGTGACCCATCTGTTGGTCCTGGGCCATGTCCTTTGCTATGTAAGAAGGATGTGTTATCTTCATGCTATTTTGGGTAAGATCCCTTTAAGGAAATTCCCCGTCCCGGTCCTACAGTCTCATTCTGCTCCTTGCAGGGTGAAATCTCCTGGGTTTCACGCTACACGTTCTAATGCAGGACCCAAATTCTGAAAATTCCCATCATCAACAACCCCTCATAGAACACTTCAAAAGAGGTATTTCAGTCTCATGGTAAATACTGATGTTTCTTCTTTCCTTGTCAGTGACAGGGCCCCGGGCCAGGTTTCAGCTTGCTCCTATGGTTCAGGACGAAAGCCAGTAAAATTTACTGCTACCCAAATGAGAAGCAATACTTCCGTGCTATCTGCGAGACAAGTGCCAAATTAAGCAGTTAAGAGATTACAGCAGAAGGAATGTTTCTTCTGGCAGTTTATCTCCTTATATCTCAAGTAACAATGCTGGGACTAAGGTTTAATGAAACAGTTGAGCTAATCCCTGCTGTCCGCATGTCACCATTTGCCTGCTCCATTGCAGACACTTGTTTAGTATCTTGAGCTATTTCAGCTCACTGAAGCAGCAAAAAAGTATTCACCATTTTAGGAGAGCATGACTGGTAAGCAGCAGTTTGGTGCAATGAATCCTGAGCACGGTTTCCTCTCATAGCTAAGCTAGTGTGATAGGTAGCACCTACTAAAAACAGCAGCCCCGCTTCGCCTCCCTTCCAGGTGTGCCTTGCTGTCTCCTCCTTTGTACAGCATTCCTGCTTTTGGAAGGTGAACTTTCTGCAAGTTAGCTCTCTGAACCGGGTCACTGCTGGACCAGGCAAGAGCCAGTGCTGGCATCGAGCAAGTTGGAGGAACTCCCAGCCTGGAAGAAGAAGGAGGACAAGATCAGGATGGCTCCTTTTGCCCAGACTGCCAATAGCTCAGCCTTAGCTGCACAATGAAGTCACACTTTGACCCCAGTGGCACTTGAACAGTTGGTACATTAGCCTTTTTTTTTTTTTTTTACTCAAGGCAAATACCAAAGTTCACAGGGGTAGAGTCAGTTCTGCAGGGCCCAAGACAACCACGTCAACCCAGCTGCAAATGACAACTGACTGAAGTTCTAACCAGTCTTAGGCAGACACATTACACGCTCTCTCTCTCTTTAACATATTCATGTTGTACTCAAATCTACTTTTAGGGAAGAAGCAGGGCATTACCTTTGTGGCCCAGCACCCCTACTCCCTCACGTCTTCCTCCAGCTTGTTTTTGTCCTTAACTTCCTAGGCAGAAAAGCACAGCCCCCTCCACTTAGCTAGGTGCTCTTTGGAGAGAGACCTAATACTTGTCCCTTTGAATTGAGCAACACTGAGGGAAACAGTGGCTAGCACCTGCCACGGAGTAAGCGTGGTCCCAGGCCTGTAAGCAGGGTAAGAGCTGTGCTACTTAATTCTTGCTCAGGACAAGACTTAAGAAGTACAACAAATAATGCTTTATGTGCTGCTACCTTCAAGCTACAGTCTAAGCTCTGTTCATGGTATGGTTTTGCCTGTAGACAGAAATGCTCGTTGCTGTGACTTCCAGTCACATTATTCACAGTAACACACATAGGTAACAAAATGTGGAAAAATCTTGGCCTAAGAACGGTCTCTATTCTATGACCTCCCTCTTGCTACTTGGCCTGAATACTTGTACTATAAACTATTACTCCCTGTCCTACTCAACACAAACATACATAGCAAGCCACCCCCACGCTGGAAGGCACAAAAATTACCCACCAAGTTTTTAAAGAAACTTACACTCTGAAGGAAAAAGAAATCAGGCCAAAGTGCATTGCCAAAAAAAAAAAAAGCCTGCAAAAGTTTCCCCCAGGGTTTAGAAAGGTGAGAAGTGATTTATGTGCTCAAAACAAACCACTTAAGCCAATAAAATTTACAAAACCCAAAATAGTTTTATTTACTTTTCAGATTTTTGCCTCGACGAGACATTCTGCAAACATGCTAAGGCTACAAAATGTCCAAGATGACAAAGACATGCAACGCTGACCATTCAGTAAGTCACGGCTATTAAAGGAGCGACCATGCCCACCTGGGCCACAGGTCCCATAAAACAGGGATGGTGTACAGTGATCATGGCAACGTACTACACAGGACCTGGTAACCTGAGGTAGGTCTCTTCACAGTAAGAAAACAACATCCTACACCAGTGTTACATCCTGATCAGCAGGAACCTGTTTAAAGCTCCAGAAGATGTGGGGTGGGGGACTGTTTCCTTAACAAGTGTGCAATAAAGAAACAGGAAATACTGATGTTGTCTAACCTTAGTGTAAGTTAGCAGAACAAAGAGTTAGTGTTACCCATGCCAACGAAAGCCAACCTAAACCTCTGAGGAGTGTTAGCAGCTTCAAGATAAAGGAGTCAGTCAGCTGGAGCAACTCTGAAAAGGCTTTCCTGCTAGCATACAGGGTACGATTTGAACCTTGCAATTAATTTGTTACAGATCATTCCATGAACAGTTCCATTTTGGTTGTGTTAGATCAGCGAAGCAGGAAGAGCTTGGCTTTGCTTGCATTAAAATAAACTCTGCTGATACAGTAAGAAATACTGCATCAGGACACTGAGAAAATAGGAGGCCTTAACGTGACCCAAAAGTGGCTGTCCACTCAGGAGATCACTAAAAACCCTGCTTTGGGAAAGCATTATGGGAAGCAGCAGCCGCTGCCGTGGTGAACATTAGCGATGCTCCAAATAGCTTTGATAAATTACAATGCAATAGAGTTACACCACAGTGCTCTTCTCCCCTGTGCTAGACAACAATAATGTGACAATAAAGGACACTATTGCAAAGCTTCACTTTCACTCAGACACGCAGAAAATCTGGCACTAGGAAAAGACCAACTGTAAGAGACAAAATGGTGTCTGATACAGTCCGATAACAAAGCCAGATCTCTGGTACCATAAACTGTACAAAAATGATAGAAAAGAATATGCACTGTTATTAATACAGTGCTTATTTTAATATAAAATAAACAGCTTACATTTCCACTGTAAATATAGGCTATATACAGAATTATGTATAGATATAGCTACATGTATAAAGCTTCATTATAGGCCTCTGATACATTTATAACTATGGCTCCCTGAGCCATTTGTAGAGTGCATTTAATAACAAAAAATTAGTAATATGATTATGGAATAAATACAATAATAAAAACAAAGAATTCTTCTGACATGGTTTTAAAAACTCTCTGGCTTGACACATTGTGCTAAAAATTAAAAGATGGAAAGGCAATAATCTGCTTGGAGGAGGACGAGGAGGAGGAGGAGGAAGAGCTGGTCTGCCCCAGGCAGGGAGTGCAACTCTCCAAAATTAAAGTGACTTTGCCCTGAATTTTAGCCCTTGACAGCGACCTTGTTCTCCGCAGCAGCAAACATAGCATAGAAGCGTGAGTTCTCATTGGCCAGAAGGGCGGACGGCGTATCAAATTCCACTACCTAAAAAACAAACAAGGCAGGTAAAGCATGTTAGTAAGATACAGCAGAAAATGGATTCCCACCCCCTTGGTAGCAAAGAAGCCAAAATATGACAGTCTTTAGATGAGACGCCAGATGGTGAAAGCATGTGCATTTACACACACATACTGTAACCTTGGATGCTTCAAGCTAAATTAGACAAATGGTGGGACTACTCAGCAGGAAGCAACCTCTGGTGGCTCTGGCAAACAGACTGAGGCAGATGCTACATTTTTTTTCCTTCCTCTACCTCCAAGAGCCTTGCCAAATGTTCCTACATTTGATTTAAGTGCTTATGGCTCCCACATGGAAGCCTGAGAAGTGGGTAAAGTATCTCTCAATGCCTGTTTTGATACCACAATTCTTTACAAGCACAATGGAAAAGTGCCACTGAGCTCCCTTAGAGATGCTTACATTATTACACATACCAGAATTAAACCTACAAAGGAAATTTTAAAACCCTTTAAAAGAGACTGTTGCCCTGCGGTACTTTCTTGGAGTGTACAAGGAATTTTCTCCTCTTTGATCTTGCCGTGGTGAGGCAATAATTGATGCTGTTGGAAGTTATTACTAAGGATATGAATGAATACACAGGGTTTTCTACCCTGCAGTACCAGCTGTCCCTTCAGTCTAGCCTGTACATATACAAACCAGACTGCAACAGGAACTGAAGCCACGGAAGTCTGCTTACCTGTCCTTGCGTTAGCACCATGATCCGATCAGAACCCAGTACAGTATGCAGGCGATGAGCAATTGTTAACATAGTGCAATCTGCAAATGCCTCTCTGATAGTCTCCTGAATCAGTAAGTCTGTCTCCGTGTCCATAGCAGCTGTTGCTTCATCCAGTATCAAAATCTGAAAGTAGTGCATAATCCTGGCTGTTAATTCGCAGTAACTCTTTCCCCTCCCTGATCATCAGTATATGCAGAGCCGATGAGAATTGCCATGACCAGAAATTGCCACAGCTGGCAATCCTTACAGAGCTGCAGTCACAAAGGTAGTTTTGACAAGCACCCTTTCAGTTTGCCTTATGTAATCACCTTCACTGAAGTTATCCTACAGATCCCACTTTATGGACACATCCTAGAACCACAAGACTTGCATTCTGACCTGGCCCCAAGTTTCCACTACTTTCAGTTTTACATTCAGCAGCTAAATCTCAAAAATTTTTAAGAGGTAAACTAACTGACCTGTCTTTGGCAGTGATAGTTCCTTCTGGAGTCAGTCAGTACCAACTAGGCTTACTAGCTTTCTTAGGCTAGGAAGAACTAACCTCCTCCCCAACTCAATCAAAAAGTTCTTTCTCACATTGTTACTTGGCTTCCATTCTTGAAAATAAATAAATAAATAAAACCTCAACTTTTTAACTTTGCTAGCACAGTATGGTCCCAAATTTCACTTGCAGGCTACATTTTAGTAGAACACCATGTAGAAGGAAAATGTTTGGCTGACCTTTACCAGAAGGTGAAAGGAGGAAAGAATCTGATGCTCCCCAGTAACAGGGCAGACTCTCTGGATAAATGACTAGGCCAGTCTGGCACGCTACTGTAACACCAACAACCAATACTTTCTGACGGCAAGACTCCACAGCAGCTGCAGGTGCCTTTCCTAGTTCTAACACTGTCTCTGAGTTGCAGTAACTGTTGGTACGACTACTCTCACAGACAAAATGAATCCCATAAAAGCAGCCCCTTTCCTCAAAGCTAGTGATACAAACTGGTAGCATTTTTTCTCATCGATACGCTCACCTTGCAACGACGCAGTAGAGCTCTAGCTATGCACAGTAACTGTCTCTCTCCTACTGAGAAGTTTTCTCCATTTTCCATTACTTCTGAATCAAGTTTCATAGGCAGCTGGGCAACCTGTGTGGGAAAGAAGAGGCAGAAAGCTTTGACAGCTGCACAGAATTTAAGTATCTCCATGGCATGAGACAAACAGTTGCTCCTCCTGATAATCTGATTTGGCTATGTTCCAAAATATCCACCACACTTTGCTATCTCACACTGCTGAAAGAAGTAGTAACAAGCAACTAATGCTAGAACAACACCACAACATCAGACCTGCTTGGTTCAGTTAAAATGCCTTTGACTTGGTGATGGCGGCTGAGAACACCACAACTAACCTAGATGAAGTACACCCTCTCAACAGGCAACCTCAGAATGACGTAAGTACAAAATATTTGATTTCTAGAAAAAAGCATGCCAGGTTTAAAATCATATCAGCATTAATACAGATCTGGCCACTCTTGTTGAGAAAGACAAAGCATGGACCTCCAGGAATCAGGACGTCCCTGCAGGAATTACAGCCCAGGTACTACAGTCACAGCTACACATGCAGCCTTGTGCCGCCTGACTAGTAACAAGGGCTTGAAATGTCCCAACAGTAAGATTTGCTGCAGAAGGCCTCACAAAGGGCAGATTTTACAGTCAGTGTGCCTGTGCAACATTTACACTCACAAATGTAAATGCAGAGTGCACAACTTCGTAAGATACCCAAGAAAAAATCACTTCTGAAATACTCTAAAACCAGAAGAGTCCCTGTGATGAAGCAACACTCTACTATGCCAATGTGCCAAGTACACATCTGAAATATGGCATGTTCTCCAAAAATTTTGTCTCATTATTAGAAACAAAACAGCCAATTATGGAAAAAAACATGGAGACAGAACTTTACTGAAGATCTCCTAATTAGCCAGTAGAAGAATATGCAGCTTTGAAAGACAAAATACAAACATCTCATAGACATGGGAATACTTACACACTCCTTCATGTGAGTCCTTTCCAAAGCAACCCAGATTTGCTCCTCACTGTACTGATTGAAGGGATCCAAGTTTGATCTGGAGGAGGAAGCAGAAAACAACCGGATTTTTTTTTTTTCCAGCAATAAATAGCAAAACAGCAGTGTGCTAATTCATCCAGATGGACAATTCCCATCTAGTACTCCACTGACAGAATTCCCTTGCCAAGGAAATCAGATGCTCCCAGCACATCAAAGAAGCCAAACAATAAGAGTGAAGACGCAAGACAAAGATGCGAGATATCAAGTAAATTTAAAGGAAAAGAGGTCTACAGAGGATCACATCCAGTTCTGTATTTAACCAGCTAAAACCGTTTACCCGTGCTTTTTCTTTTTGTTTCAACAAAGTACAGACACCAGAATGCCCTTGGTTCCACTCAGAAACTAACATTTCATGTTCATTATGAGCTGGTAGCCTTCCTTGTCCTTCTTGCCTTTTTTATGGTCCCACTAACCTTACAGTGCCACTGAATAGCACAGGTTCCTGAGGAATTATTGACAGTTTGCTGCGAAGATCTGCCAAACCAATGTCATTTATTTTCACTCCATCAATTTTAATGCAGCCTCCAGACAGTTCAACCAAACGAAAGAGTGCCATTCCAAGGGAAGACTTCCCTAAAAATGAGACAGAGGAATATATTAGTGCTTCTAAAGAATCGTAACAGCCATTTGAGATGAGACAGCATTTTAAAAGCTGTCCTTGTGCAAGATTAGTGTCTTAAATTACCCTGAAGTGTCAGCAAACAACACTGCTAGGGTTCAGCATTTAAAATTCTAAGCAGTATTAATTTCATATTTAGAAGCTCCATTTTGGGGGTGGTGTAAAACCTTCTACAATCAGACGTTTTGATTCTTTGCATTACAAACTTTTGAGATAGATTAGCACCAAACCTGGCTTAAGCATAGTACAAAAAACCTTTCAAGGCAGTCAAATAAGCTGCAACGAGCACCTGTAGGCGGCATTCTGTGCTGGTAAGTAGCTCAGAGTATTAAACATTATGAGCATACTGACTCAGGCATAGTAGGATATGTCTCTATTTTAAAAGGAAATTTGCTTTTATTGTATAAGGGGATCCTTCCTATGTATGTACACAAACAGAATCCACCACTGACATGCAGCTGGACCATTCTTGAGCAATTAATTTATTCAAACACAGAAGGCAGAGAAGAACCGAACTGTCCTGCTCTGTTCCCATTCTGTAAACGCAGTATTTTAACTCTGCTTAGTGTTTTTCCTTACCTGAGCCTGTCCTTCCCACAATGCCAATCTTTTCCTTTGGTTTGATGGTAAAGGACACTTTTTTAAGTACTAGAGGGAGATTTTCTCGGTACCGCATCTCTGCGTTTTCAAAAACAACTTCACCTTCCTGTGGCCAGTCCAGAGGGGGAGTTTTATTCTTAATTCGAGCAGGAGCTTCCAATGAAAGAGTCTTTAAAAGAAAAACAAAAGTTCTGTTTCCAGTAAACAGAGCACCAAAGAGGAAAATGATCAGATGCAACTTTCAGCAGTTCTCTGCAGACTCAGCCCGTATCAGAATTAGGCAGTTAAGATGAACAAAGTGACTGAATACAGGCCCAGTGATTCAGAAGCAATTTGTCAGTCTGTTATGGTACACTGCTATTCCCCTCCTGAACCATGGCTGACTTCCTCTTACACCAGCAACAAACAACAAGAAATCTTACAACAAGCAGCTGAATATGTTGTCGTCCTACCTTGATATAATGATCAATCCTCTCCACTGAGGTGAAGCGAGCTTCTGTTTCTGAAGCAAGCCTGACTGTAAACTGGAATAATCCTGTTAACTGTGGAGATGAGAAGAAATTAAGAAAAAATTAGAGAGTTGACTGATTTTTTTTAATTGAATTAAAAGACTAACCTAGTGGATACTTGATACTCTTGTCTTGTGCACCTTATGGTTAATTTTAAAATAACCTTAATTTATGAATCACTTGGAAAGCCAGCGGCTTAAAAGGTTTTCTCACAAGCAACAGCTTGAAACCTTAGCCATCTAAGTTTTGTAATTTTATTTTATTACCACCAGGAGGCAGAAAAGGCCAAGCAACAGATCTAATGACAGGCATTCTGAGCCATGAAGCAAAATCTAACCCACACAGTTAGTAACTCGATGCTGTGCACTGTGAAAACATACTGCAAGCAATACACCAGAATGCATTAAGACATCAGCTTGACATTTAAAATGAAGTAGCCTTCCAAAACAGCATCCTAAAGCCCTTAGCCCCTCATTGTTTTTAATGCTAGCAAAAGGTCCTGACTCTGAATTGCCTTCCCCCACCACTACCAAAGGATCATCTTTTCCCATTTTGGTGCATTAAGGGAAGTTTTCAATCTGTTTCATTAAAGGTACTTAACGCGAACAAGTAAAAGTGAAACTAAACCACGCAGACAACGCTCACCTGCACAGCATATGAGATAGCCAGCCCAGCATAGGCAGGAGGAATCTGGCCATGCATTAGAACAATCATAAGGCCAGTGGTTGTGATGAGAGCAATGCTGATAATGTCCAGCCGTACAGCTAGCCAGCGCATTGCACAGCTGAACAGGTAAAACGGTGCCTGGTTATCATCTAGAAGCTCCTGATACCTGAAACAGATACAGAAAATGTTAGTAGACCTCAGTGAGCCTGAAGCTGTACAAATAGAGTTGCTTTCATCCCTGAAACAGTATCAGAATTCAGGGTGGGAAGACTAGTCTGTCATTACCCAAACACATCACACTGGGCCATAGAGAAGAGGTTTACAAACTTCCCAAAATAATGTCAGACATCTAGTTGGCTCAAACTCTCAGAAGCTGCATTACCAAGTTTATGTGAACAACAGTGAATTATGTAGGGGTGAATCCGAATCCCAAAAGATAGCACACTTTCACCCCACCTTCACCAATGCAGGACCTGCCAGAGGATGCTCAATGGCTACAAACTATTCCACTCGTAACAGCAGCAGTGCTTCAGAATATGAACAGAAGTCAGTGCAAAACTAAAGTTACAGTGAGCTTTAATAGGATTGATGACACTAATTAAAAACACACCAATAACTATTTAACTTACAATCCTGAGCCTGTGAACCTGAGGAATTTAATGGGAGAGGCTGGAGAGATTCACAAAACTTAGTTACTTGGTTTTCTGATCTTGCAACTCAGTTTCATGCCAATCGCTGTTGCACTGTGTGCCTTCCTGACCCATTTCACTTAAGCCACTGTGGCAGTGCCTTCCCTGAACCTCTGTAACAATTTTCACTGTGCTCCCACAGGGCTGGTCTCATGACCTTGCACCTGCAAAACCCCGATACTGTTACTGCAGGTTCTCATGGGAAGCAAATGCCACTGGAGTGAGAGATGTCTCACTTTCCCTCAATACCATCTGTTTTGCAGATTTTAGTTTATAGTCCACAACAAAGTAGGATAATAGTTGATAAAATGCTATCCAGTATCTCTGTGCACAGAGACTAACAGCTCACCAATATGCAAACAGAGCTTGGTTACCACACTAATGCTGGCAGCATCACCAGCAGAACCAACAAATAGGAAGCAGGACGAGGACCTGATGAAAAGTATACAGTACTAAGGAAAAAGTATGTCCAAAAAAATATTTCCATCATTAGCACTGATACCTGCCACAATGCGGAGAACCCCATAGGAGGGGATTCATCTCATCTGGGACTCCATCACTGTTCTTCCCAGTTAGTTATTAGACAGTTTTTCCCTTTCCATTCTCCTACTTATTCTCCCTCATTTTTTCCCTCCAAAAATAACTTTTACTGTTAGACCTGACGTACGCAATCGGATAAAGACCCCATTAACAAACCTTACAGACTGTAAAGCTGTCACACCCTACTTTGTGCTCCACCACTCTCAGCTGGATATCTAGACTGACCTGTGCAGGAATTCTTGTCCTTTGTTGTAGGCGTGGATTGTCGATAGGCCCTGTATGCTAGATGTAATGTGAGACAGGAATGGAGACTGTGTGATGTTGTCCAGACGCTTGAGTTCTCGAATAAAGACTCTGGAGAGAAAGAAGTATTTTTAAGTGACAAGTACACCCATCGCATACAACCACAGTACTGACGCATATATACTTGAGGAACCCCACGTCACTACTAACAGCTCAAAGCACCTCCACCTTTAGCCAAAGCAGCTGATGCACTTACCTAGACACAACATGCAGAACCGTGAACAGGACAATGAGGGGCCCCACTGCCACCAGGAACCAGGGGAAAACTCCAGAAATCACCCCCACACAGAAGAACACAAGGATGACATTCTGGATGAACATTTCTGCTTGAAATGGCAAACGAACGTCAACTGGAAAAGATGGAGGGAAAAAAGAGGAAGATCTTGAATACAGAAACCTAGCGCAGCCTATATAACGCAATTCAGTCCTGCAGTACATCGTCGTTGACAAAGACAGTGATTTCTCATGATTTTTTCACATGTAAAAGGGTACATCATCATTAGGGGTGCTTTTATGTTCTGAAGTGCTAGTAATTTTTCCAGTTATTCCCATTTACAGAAATAGCACTGCTGCAGCTCTGACCTAATTACCGCCTTTGCTGCACATCAACTTCACCCTGATACTCCAGGTTCCCCCGCATTAACTGCTAAGAGTCCGTGCGCAGTCTGCAGGTTCAAAAGCAGCTGCACCTTTTCTTCTTTGCAAGCAAACAGACAGACTTGAGATATCAGCTGTCTCCTGCAAGTATAACCCTGGTATTTTCCAATTCCTGCTGTGGCTATTACAAAATACACACTTGGCAACAGATACAGGATACTCTCACCCCAACAGAAACAGACTGGAGAGCACTAGGTAGTTAACTGGGAGGCAGTGAGAGGTACCTTCATCCATGTCTTTGGAAAACCTGTTGAGAATCCTCCCAGTGGGCGTAGTGTCAAAGAACTTCATGGGGCTACGCAGAATCCGTCGGAACAACTCATCGTGGAGCCTTGAGGATGCTCTGAGAGTTCCCTGACAAAGCAACAAACATTACAGTGTTATGACAGGATTTGTGCCTGTCACTGCCCCCTCCCTGCACATGAAACAATGCTGCCAGTTTTCCCTCTCCAACTGGAAGTATAGCTTCTTTCTTGCACTCCATGCTTCCAACCAGTGGAAGGAAGCCACTAATTGAGGCAAAAGTGTAATGGAAAGCATGGTACCACCATGAGATGGCTTGGTGGAAACCTCACAACCCACGATCTGACTTCCTCTGGTTGATAAGTGTCGATAGGGAGGTGACCAAAAGAACCACAGAGACAACAACATGCAGAAGTAGGAGGGGAGAGAGGGGGATGAGATAAGCGTCAGGTAGCACTGGAACATACCTTTACAAAGACAACACCACGAACAGCTTTCAGGATCAACATCACTGCCATAGACAGCGCGTAGATGCCAGCATAGTAATGCATGTGAGGGTTATCTTTCATACTGTTACTTATGCAAGTGTCATTTCCCAAAGTCACAGTGGTGTTCTGCAGGAAATACAAGGTTTCAGTGAATCGTTAAGGATTAAAAACATACTTATTACATGTGGTGGAATTGAACTGACCCCCGCCACCCACTGTTTTTGGTACTTTTTTTAAAGAAACCACTTCAATAACCTTTGAATACTTAAGAAAGCTTTCGCCAGACGTGACATGTGCTATTTCTGTGGCATCAAAAGCTCCCTCAAAGGTTAATTCATTTGATTCCTAATCTCCTGTTTCACACCTATTGTTTCTTCTGCTCTTCTGAACAGTGACACATACTTGCATGTCACCAGTTCTATTACACAGGAATATTCTACTTGGGTGTTATACATTGTCTTCTTATCGAGTGTCATTATTTTTCTGCCAGCACTCAGTCATTTCTTTATTGGCACGCTGTCATATGTTCTCATAGCCTGTAATCTTGATTGTTTTGTGGTTGTTGTTTTTTAAAAAAACATTTATATTTAAGGACTTCATTGTTTATTTTAATATTGTTGGCCATCTGCACTTTATTACCTCTTCTGAGGTAAGGGTGTTTTTTGGTGTTTGATTTGGTCATTGTTTTGTTCTCAAAATAAATCAGTTATATTTGAATCTTTAAATGCAGCAAGACTCACAATCAAAGCCCCTAGAATAGGAAAAATCCCAAACAACCCTCAGTCATTACGTTCTTCAAAGCAACTCCCCAAAGTCATTTGACTTAAAGCCATAAACTGTAACAAGATTATCCTGCTGGACGTAAGGTCACATTCAAACAAAAGCCAGCACTAAAAACAGCAATTCCTCCTGCAGCTTGTTGGCCTCTTTCACATTTTCACTTCCTTTTCTGAGGCAAACCAAGACAAGGAACAAGAGGGCAGTATAAAACCACATGAGCTATTAGATCTTTCTCATTAGTGAAGTTCTCATTCTTGGAGATGAGCTCTCTAGTGTGACCACCTCTTGGGGAGCCTTACAATTTGCTTAAATTAGGAAGCACCATTTGGTCTCATAGGACTGCTCGGGATTAGTCTATGAGAACAATTCCCCTGCCCTTTAAATACAAGAGAGTAGAAATGCTATTCATCTTACTCCACTGCCTTGTTTGATCCAGAAACTCAGCCACCAGTTGCTAAAAGCTGTGCTGCCCACATTCAGCACAAACAGAGCCATTATCACGAGGAATGCAAAGGGGCCTCCAGCTGCCTGAATGTAGATGCCATACACAGACCAGGGGACAGAGCCTTTGCCTTTCTCTTCCAACTGAACCAGCTGGCCTGTGAAACAAAAGAGGAGGGAGAGAGTGAAGAAAGCAAAGTTGCTCCACAAAAACTTCTATAAGTTTGCAAATATGCACTAAACTGAAGTAATTCTTCCACTGAACAGAACACTATCAGAAATAGCCATTACTTAACATGTAGAACTCAACGGTTCAAAGTTTTTCAAGAAGTCACTATTCTTCTGCAGAATCATTCGTGTATGATTCTGTGTCTGAAAAAGCTTGATCAGCATAGACTCAAATACTATGACCCTTATCAATGCTTTTAAAACCTCGCCAAATTTCAAAGTTAACGTTAAATGGAGAGAACCCCAAATCAGAGGTTTCTCTTCTTCAGATTCTTCATATGTAAATGCCATGTCCTGCCTAGGACGCTGCAAGTGCCAAGCTACACATGCTGCCCTCCGGATAGGAGGTAGAGGTGGTGTTGGAGACAGGTTACTACAAGCTCCTTTGCAACGTTGGCACCTGACCTATGACAGACTGATTAAACTTATAAACATTACGCTGGCACCCACATTACGTGGATTAACTAATGCTCTTTGCCTACTGCCTGTGTCCTATCAACCACGTGGAGTGACCAGGACTTGAGACAAGTTCCAAAACCTGAGAGGCACATTCATTACAGCTGGGAAGGAAATGTTTTGAGCTTATAGGTGTATGAAACAATTACAGCCAGAAATCTGATTACATAGTTACCCTCTTCCTTCTTCACAACTTTCTCCTTCTTCACAGACCCCGCTTTGGTACTTTTATCCTGGGGTCTTTTCAGTGAACTGTTTGTGTTCTTCTTTATATTAATCTGTAGGAAAATGGTGACACTAAACACACTGGAGTAATTTTTTTACATTTTCATAGCTGAACCCAAATGTTTTTTTCATAAGACTCCTATGCACAAAGGCTTTCAACAGCTTAGCATTGATTTCAAGGAAGATATTAATTTTGCTGTTATCACAGATGACTACCAACTCTGGTGAATTACATTTTCCTGCTCTATTGAGCTCTACAAATCTGTATTTGTGTGCAAGGTTCATTTTCATAATCATTTGAAACTATGTGCATACATGGTAAAAGAATTGTACCCCTACTACAGAGAGAGAGAGATACAATCCACAGTCTCTTGTAAAAATAACTCACTATTTTATTAAGAGGCTTTTTTCCCCCCCTCAAACACCCTAATCTCTCTCAGGAAAGCTCTCAAGAAATGTCTCTAAGGACAAAAGTAACTCAGACTTTCAGAAATCAGACGGCCAAACACTAAACTGCTCACACAATTACTGTTCTAAACTTGTCTCTGTTTCCACAAAATGGAAATGACTGCCTGTTCAGAGAGCAGAGATTAACTGAAACCCTCTACAGAACTTCATGGACACCTTACATGAAATGACACTTCTCACGTGCAGCTTTACTATCCCTTTCTTCTTATCCTATAGAGAATGCAAATCAACACTCCTTCCATGAGCTCGTGTTTATAGAGTGAAGGTCAGCCAAGTATGCAGGCTGGAGAATCTCATGCTAACTGTCATCACGTTAACCTTAACATGGCAGAACTGTAATCTTCATGTCTCAGAAAGGATATGCAGAGTAACGTATGACATTCCTTTGCTTCTTTCACTAACATCTCCCAGGAGAAAATTCCACCAAGCGCCTTCTATTGTATATTTATCACAATGCTACCTTTTCAGATGATTTTTTTTTAAATGCTTGCAACTTATGCATAAGGAGCCTTTCACCACTTCAAAATAAGCCACTGATATACTTTTGTTTCTTACTCCACAGAATAACTTCAGGAAACAAACAGGACAAAGCTGGGAAAAATTAAATAACTGAAAATTTCAAGGCATGTCCCACTAAACGGTTCTCGCTCTTTTCCAGGTTTACATTCTCCACCAACTGATGTACTAGCAGACAAACCCACATTTGTCATTGTTCCATAACAGAAACAGTATCTATCAATAAGACTTTCTTGCCACTCCCCCCAACAAAGCATTTTCAGTTACATTTCCAATATACTGTTGCATTTAACTCTTTTATTGTGCCTCAGTCACACCTTAGGTGAAGAAGTAGCAAACCAGTAATAGTTTTTTCAAAGGTTGCTCCAGGTCTGTGCTAATTTGGAAGAAAATTAAGAAGTGAGGTGTACAACAAAAGAGAAGCTTCCTGCTCTGAGCATCACCAAAGCAAACAATACATTTCTTACATGTTCGACTCATGAGGTCACTGGCAGAGTCACCTCTACTACGCATTCCCAAGTAAGAACTGTGACTGCAAATACAAAGTGCTAATGAAGCACAGATTATTCTTCCGGAAGCACACTGGTCAGATCAACATGTGAAGCCATTTTCCAGTCTTCCAATTATGCCATTTGGTTTATCTCATTAGAAAAGTCAGAGTGCGTTAAAAAGGAAAAACAAGTACCTCAATATGTGGTGTCTCTCCCAGCTGTAGGTTGTTAAAAATGGTTGCGTAGTCCCCATTTAAATTCATTAATTCCTCATGACTTCCTCGCTCAGTAATGCAGCCTTCTTTCATGAAGACCACTTCATCACAGTCAACAAGATACTGGAAAGAAAAACATAAAGAACAAACCTGCCCAAACATGCCCATATGATCCTTTTCAGTACTTTATAAACATCTGCACACAGCAGGAGGGAAAAAAAAAGCACATTGATTCCCAGCTAATAGAGCTCTGACTTTTAGAAGTCCCGTATTTACCAGATCACCGAGATTACTCTCACTCTACATAAACTTCTCATGTTCTATCAAAACCAAACCATTACAGCATATGCAATCCAGGATATTTAAACTCTGCAGATACTAACAAACTAATTAATATTTCTATACATAGAGTATGTCAAAAAACTCTGTCAAAAAAACTCAGAATATGTCGATTCTGATAGCAAAACTAAATGTTTTCTGCTATGACAAACGAGCTTTAAAGCAAAGTAGCAAAAGTGTTTTTGAACAAGATGCTAATTTCTCCAGCAAATTTTCTTTAGCCAAGCATTACCGGTCCCTATCATACACCAAACAGTACTAGTATCAAGTAAAGAAGTAGACTTAGCTCTGTGCACACCTGCAGCAAGTTTGCAAATCTAAACCACACATCATATAGAGGGACACGGTTGTGCTCCAACAAGCCAGGACACTCGAATCTCCAGCATGAAGGCAAGCAACTAAACAGCATTTCAAGAAAGTCCAAGAAAGCAAACACGAGATGTAGTACCTGAAGCTGATGAGTGATGAAAAGGACAGTCTTTGACTTCAGGTGCTTCCTTATTGCACTGTTAAAAATGTGATTTCCAACATGAGCATCTAAGGCACTAAGGGGATCATCGAGGATGTAAATGCTCCTGTCACTGTACAGGGCTCGAGCCAGACTGATTCTCTGACGCTGTCCTCCGCTCAGGTTAGCCCCTCGTTCACCAATCTATACAGACACAAACATTATTTTATTTCTACAGCACCGTGCAACACGTGGACAAGAGATGACTGGAATGAAAGAGACCATAACATTTTATATGCCTCTGTGTATATCCATACAGATGCACACACAACATATTATATGTACGTTCTATAGTTTAGGTGTCCACTTCTTTGTGAACCCCATTACGCAGTCAAACTCAAGGTTAACGTGCTTGAAACGTTACAGTACTTTTTTGCCTACATAATTTAAATTAAGTTCAAATAGGTCCTGTTAAGGCAGCTAAATTTACAGCACAATGAAAAACTCAGGAACTGGCAAAATTCATACAGGAAACATGACGCTACTCTCAATAGCCTAGGGCACTGATAAGCTTGAGGTGTATTCAGCAGCTTGACTTACATGCGTATCAGGTGGATGTTTCTCCTTACTCCAGTCTAGTCTGGCAAACTAAAACTTTACTTTTCTCCATCTATTAAATGGTTTACTATAAGCAAAGTTTATACCTCTGTCAGGTCCCCATTTGGAAGGATGGCTAGGTCAGGCCTTAGACAGCAACCATTCAACACAGTGTTGTATCTAAAGAAGATGGATTAAGTAAGTAGTAAGAACACATTTTTCCCCCGAAGTGTCTAGCTAGCACAGCATTATTTCACTTTCTACACCAAGAGCAGATATTCCAGCAGCCTTAAAAAATGATCCACCTTGGATTCCCGAGATGAAACCGAGGATAATAAGTTGCTTCTGATGCACTGGAAAGGTAAAGAGGGAATTTCTTTCCAAGGATTGCTAGCATAGGGCCTAGGGATGCCCCCCACTAGGAAAGGGACACACAAGGTGTCAGCTCATTGAAAACAGGAGTTGTTGCACTTGCACAGGGCGAGGCGAGGACAGCAAGTACAAATATAACTTCAGTGCTGCGAACAGAGGTCAGGCAGCCCTCACTGCAAATGAGCTGTGACAGTAGCACCGACAGCCATCAGCCACAGCAACCACAGACAAGCGAGGCAGGCTTTTAAATGAGCCTTACAGAAGTCTTAAAGACAGACTCCAAAAGTAGAGGTAGGCTCTGACTGCAACATACTCTGCATCCCTCACTTGGGCCAAAAATTACTAAGCTTTCATGAAAATCAGCAAACATCTCTGACAAACCTTTCTTCGTCGTATTCCTTGCCAAAAAGAATGTTGTCCCGAAGCGTAGCATTGAGAATCCAGGCCTGCTGGGCCACATATGCGAATGTTCCACTTACAGCAATGCTACCCTCCAACAAGGTCATCTGGAATTCAAAATCATGCAATTATGCCAGGTCACGCCTACTACAAATAACTGGAAATCAAGAAGAGAAAAGCAGAAGTCAAAACAGAATTTCTCACCTGTCCTAAAATTGCCGAAATAAGTGAAGTTTTTCCACTCCCCACACTGCCACAAATTCCAACAAGTTTTCCCTAGACAGAAAAAAACAGATATATGGTACTTATTACTTACTTCTCTAACCCCTTCAGAATTTGGACTACCTGTAGTATCTCAGAGTTTACAGTTAGACATTAATGACAGCTGAAGAAGGACAAATAAATGCAAGTCAGTCAATATTTTAACTCTCAAAAAAAAAAAAAACAGTGAATATCATCCCACTGTGGACTAAAACCAATTAACCCTGCAGGTGAAAATGAATACATTTTAACATCAGTTTCCCTCTGACTGGGCCTGATACAAGCCCAGAGAATGCTGCACTCAGCAAAAAGCACCAACACCAGCCCAAACTGAACACATTGAGGTGCTGGTTTCCAAAGGCCTTCCGCTGCCTTCAGTGAGTGACAACTCAGACTAAGAAAAAAATCTGTATGTCTTAACCAGAAGATAAGGAAATGACTGCAGCAAACAAAAAGAATAAATTCACAGATCAATGAAAAGTTTGATACAATCGAGTTGACAATAATTGGTTGGTGTGATAAGGAAAAAACAAAAACCAGAGTAAAGGATACGCGTCCATTAAAACTCCCTGCCTATGAGATGCGATTTGCTAAGGACCACCGACCAAGAAAAGGCTGGAATCCCATCACTTTGAAGCACTTATCTGCAATAAAATGGATGGGCTGATACCTACGTTAACCAAATAATGAATTCAGCAAAACTGTTTTTCTTCCTTCTGTAAAGAAAAGTTCAAGTGGACAACAAGGGTATACAGGCATTTGGGGAACAAGTTGTTACTCTCTCATTCACAAGTTTCCTTTTCTGACAGTAATTTAACCTGTACATTTTCAAGTAACTCTATAATCCTTTTCCAAGTCTATTTATTATTTTTAAATAAAAGCAACTCTCTTTGAGATAAAACTATCCCTGTACTCATACTAGAGACAGTTTAACCACAAATACCCTGATAAACGCATGGATCCCATTACCACAGCATCCAAGTACCAGACTGCATTTTTTTTCATTTGTAAAAGATATCATGTATTAAGTTTGTTTTCTTTAACATGTTACATGCATGCTTTTACTTCACTTGCAGTGAGGACTTCAAGTGCTTCTAACTTCTTGAAAATCTTTGTTTTTCTACTGTACAGAAGTTCTCAGTGAAGAATTAGTTGCATATTCTTCAATGAAAAACCACCGTTATGCTCCATGAGAACACTTGATCACAAAAGATGTTCACTGAGAACGTAGCTGAAACTCTACAAATTTGTCAGATGGCTGCAGGAATAAACCATCCACCAATACCTCATCAACACCTCTGTTGCCCTGCTTGTTCTTTAGGTTAAATGCCTCAGACTGTTCTGAGAGTTACAAACAGAAAAACCACATTAGATGTGAAGACTAAATATCCTGCAGTGATTCATAGGCTGTGTGCAAAGATCCCGTTTGCTAGAACGGCACAGCTGTTTACATCAAGATCAGACACCGCATCCTGGATACCGCAGTTGCCATGGATATTGCAGGAGTGCACAAAAGCAACATGCTCCATTTCATGCAGAAACACACAGCTCTCTATTCCCAGGGACAGCTAAAAACGAGGTCTTTCAAGAGCTCAGATTTCCTCCTTTCTTCTCTTACCTTTTCTATCTCCAAGTCAATGTTGTAGAGAGTCCTCTGAAGCCGAAGGTTAACCAGGTGGATGATTCTGTTCTCCTCTTCGGGGCTAGGATGGTCATCATTGTCCACTAGAAGATGGCCCTTCTGCTCTGCCAGCACAGCTTGCTGTCCCTCATTCTGCAGCTTCATTTTCTCTTTCTTGCCCTTGGTTACTTTCTTGTCTTTTTTCACTTTGGGGGTCAACTTTGGTGAGCTCTGGACGCTGGCGTGGGAGAAGTCCCAAGCCAAGGTAGCATTTTTCACCTCTATCGCGGTGTGAGGATTGGCTGGTTTTTTCTTTATCATATGAACCTCTTCCATTAGAAATAAACTCTGATAGGAGTTGTGAGAGAGGTGTAAAGATGAGACACCTGATCAAGACTGGGAGACAAGCCTATGGCACACTCACGCAGCAAAACACATCAGGCTACATAGTGGGAGAAAGCTGAAGAGCAAAAGGTAGCTCATTAGTGTAAACTAACTCCGGGCCTGCTGAGTGGCCGGGGCATTCCTGGATGTGGTGGAAACACTTCGATACACTAAGACTTGTAAAGAACTGCAACGCTCTGGGTGCTATGAGAGGAGCTCATTCTGTTAACACCGTTTGCAACTACCACTCTGCAATCTCCAGATACAAAACACGGGAGCAGAATCCATGGGTTGGAGCAGAGATGTCACAGAGCAAAAGTGACGGACTTGTTACCCTTCACCTCTTTGGTTGGGAAATGCCATCTCACACTAATTTAGCTACGTTGGGCTGCTTGAGAATAAGTCCATTGTATCATGTTTTCCACCACATCCATTGGTACTTACAATCAACACAGATTAAGAGATTTTTCACATAATTTAGATACAAGATAAAATGGTTTCCACTTACATAACTTATGTGTTGAACTAAGCAGCCTGTGATTACAGACTTCTCAACTGTCAGCCTTAATTACTCCTGAGACTGCTATGCCCAAAATCATACATTCATAAGAAACCTCAGATGCATGTGCAGAGTCAAAACATTGGTTACATTTTTATTGCGATGTTAGAGTTACCCCACCCTGTGGTAAACTCCTGACAGAAATTTCGCTGTTTGCAGACCTGAACTGGGAAGTATGATTTCCACTCTTCTCCTCTTTCCCTAAAAATTCCTTTCCGTGTAACTGGATTTAGGAAAGCTTGCCTGAGGTTGATGCAAGCAGAAGATTAAACGAAAATGCACAAAAACCAGTGGGATCTCCCAACCATTCTGTAGATTCCATTCTTCTAACACCCAAATTTGTTTCATTAATGCATTACACAGAATCCACATAACTTAATATTTATGGAACCCTATTGGGAAACTTCTGCCACGTGCAATAGTGGTATGTACTACCGTCTACAAGAGAGAAGGCAAAATAAAGGCCTGTCCTTTGAATTCATACTGAAGTACACAGCGTATTCACAGGATTGAAGGATGAAATAAGATTGTTATTTGGGTTTTAATTTTCTACCATAGATTTTGTTTAGTCAGGTCCCAACTGTACTTTATTCATACAATGGAACCAGTATTTCAGTCACAATCTGCTCTGGAAATACTAACCCTCAATTTTTCATGACTACAAATTAAAATCTACTAGTTTGTGTGAAGTCTGCCTACACAGAACATGACATCTTCAAAAAAATTTCACTGGCAAAATATGAAATTTCACTGTAGACAAGTTGCACTGCCTTTTCATGCAGGTCGTCTTGAGAGAGTGCAAGAATTACTGTACTGCAAACCGTCTAGTCCTGAATCCCATCTCTGACAGTGGCCAACATCAAAATCCTGAAATATTGAATATTTTGCTTACTACACCAGTACTAACTTAAAGCTCTAATATTCCTTGACTGTGTTTTTACCCTTTCTGCAGCATACAATAACATGGAGTGCTAAGTGTACAGAAAAAAACTCCTCATGCAATAAAACAGCATCATCTTCAAGGTGTTCCATCAGCATCTATTATACACACACAACACTCCACACTAGTAAAACTGCGAAACTAAAGGACTGCTTACCTTGAATCTGTCAACGGAAACAGATGCCTCAGATAGAGATTTCACTGAGAAAGGTGTTACTTTTAGAGCAAAAGTCATTGAATTAAAGACAGTGACCACTGTGAATGCCTAAAAAAAAAAAAGAGAGAGAATCACATCTGGATGCAATATACTTAACTAGTAATTCCAACCTTCTAAAGGTTGAATTGTCATAGCAGCAAGTCAAAGATGTAGAAAAGGCCCACAATCAAAGAATAACCATGAAAAGACTCAAAATACTCTGGAATAGCAGGAAACAGTGCATCTACCCAGCACTTTGTAACAGACCAAATCTCAGTGTTTGTAGGTCCAATGAAAATAGCAGACAGCAAATCCTGCATTAGCCTATTACTTGTGAAGATCCATGTTCACATCCTGTTTTAAGTCACAAGGGAAAACCAATCTCTACTGTCTGCATCCAAGCACACTGAAAAAAAAAATCCAGTAATCCCCATGTCCAAACTGAATAGCAAAAAGGAGTGCTGGTTCACATTCACCTCAAAACCTGTTCTGAGGAAGGTCAGGGCTGGAACAGCACAGAGTTTTTTGTACTAAATACATGACTACATAAGCTGCTGTCACACCCACCACATCACCATTTGTGTGACCCTTAACCCAGCCTGGCCACACAGACACAAAAAGAACGTGCTGGAGAGAAATGACTTCACAGAAAAGCGACTGGAGCAATATAGCACAGAATATTTTCACCGTTGCAATAAGCTAACCGCTTACCTGAGCTGCTGTAAGATCGTAGCCAAGGATCATATGGACAGAAAAAGTCACCACACTGGCAATGACTACAACTATGGGAGCCACGCCCACAGTGATGCTCTGGAAGTAGCCTGCACGCTCTAAGATTTTGCGTTCTTCCTCACGAATCTCTAGAAATATGAATAGGGGCACCAGATATGAAGTATGATTCAGAGGAATAAGTATACCACAGACACTACCACAGCTCTATGGACAGTGAGCAAGAGAGACCTAACGCTTTACGTGTTAGCAGTTATCACATACATGTCCTTGCAAAAAGAGAAGAGAGAGCAGGAAACTCTAATGGTCTGTAAGTCTTTGTGAGACAAAAGTCACCTCATTTTATTTTTAAAATGGAGCAGTCAGCACGTTTATTATCAAAAATTGGAACAAAATTTAAAAAAATAGGATTAGAGCAAGATCAAACATTAGGCTAGAAAGCAAAACTTTAGAAAGCAGCAAGACTGTTTGTCTAACCCATCATGCATGACAAAGAGCGTGACGGATGAAAGAGCTGTTACACCACATGTAAATTAACATCCATGTTTCTAACCTAGAAGCATGCACTAGAGCACTAAGCAACGAGGCATCAGCACAAAAGGAAACATCGACAAGTTCTGTGAACTCACTTTGAACATTCTGAGAAAATGGTTTGACCCAGGCATACATTTTAATGAACTTAATGTAATTAAGAACTTCATTCATCTTTTGCACACGTTCATCTGTTGTTGATACACATTTTCTTCTGAAATAAGCAGTGAGGCGTGATACAAACATCTGAAACAAAAAGTAACACCATGTAACATCAGTGAAACCTCAGAGCGAGTACATTCAGCCCCTCCTAATTACCATACAAAGCAAATTTTCAATCTGAAAAAAGGGTTTCAGAGACAGGGCCAGAATGCTTTCATTCTGACATAAAAGGAAAGCTAGAAACATCATTCACATCCTCCCACCCCATCTGCACTGAGCGCTAGACTGAGGACAGCAAGTCTAAACAAAAGTAAAATTGGTGAGAATAAAGCTGTGGACTTTTACAGTACTGAATAGCACTAGATTCACTACGGTTTCTGAAGCACAAAGACTACATTAACTTTAAGGTAAACTAAATTTACTCTCACAGCAAATGAACGCTACAACGCATTCTAGCCAGTCTTTTAACCTGGTCCCGTAAGGCGAAAGAAAAAGCTGGACTTTGTACAGCCAGATCAATTTCTACTATAAGCCTGTGCTAGGAAAATAAAACAGTAGTAACATTTTACTAAACCAATGTAAAGTTTTAGAGAACTGGTGAGGACGATCAAATTCCACTCTTCGTTCCCCTTTTTAAAAATATAATTCCCATCATTTTAGTCCTTCCTATTGCACACAGTTACATCAAAGTGGACCTGATGGTATTCTGCAGCCATGCTTTTCAAAATGTTTATTGTGAATATAGAGATAAAAAGATTTTTGGCTTGGACTAGCTTATTTCACAGCTGAACAGAAGTAGAGGCAGAAATATCTAGACAAGAGCACCCTCCCTCCCCGATGTGGCACTTTTCAACACCTATTATTGAATTCAGGAACGGAAATATGCAACTCGGTCCCTGTAGACAAGATGGAGGCCTTTTGTCTTTCCAACCTCAACCACAAGCATCTGAACACTGTGCAGTTTAATTTAGCTATAAATATTTATCTCAAAGTCAGATCTGCTAGCTTTCCTATTTCCATTTTCCTCTTTTTTTTTTTTTGTACCATTTTGAGTTCCTGTTTCCAAGTTTCTGCTCCTCACATCATCTTTAGGATGAATTTCAATAATGTGCAGAACCCCAAACAGGCTAGGTTAACTAGCACTTTTCAACACCTTTATTCAGAACTATGCATATATCTAGCCCAAGAAAAATGAATTAAGTCTTAATTCTTTATAACTTACCATTGCTGGGTAGAAAAGGATGAAGACAGCAGAGCCCAAGAAGCCTGTTGGGCCCAGAATAATTACATTATAAACCATTCCTAAGATGGCCACGATAGGGCCCCCAGCCAACAAACTGCCAACTGCTGCAGCTTCAAACATCCTTTGACCGTCATTGGAACATACATTTATGAGCTGAAAAACACACAGAGCAGATTATTTAGATTTAAGGCACAGTTAATTCTCAAAGGAATATATTTACATATCTCTTCTCAGCCAGCAGTTTCCAAAATGATGCTCAGCTTACCTCGCCAAGAGACTTCTCCTTGATATTCTTCAGCTTGAGAATTTTCTTAAATGCCATTGTCAAGATAGCGCCACGCAGTCTAACCCCCGTGCGGTAATTCAAGGCCCAGGTTAGCGCAAGGGACCAAGATCGCACTATTTCCGTCATAAAGATGCCAAAAACTAAAAACAAGCTGTACTGCAGGTTGGACTCACTCTGTTGGGTATACTCCAAAAGATGTTTCACAACGAACGCCTACAGGAAGAAATGCAAACTCGCATGAACACCCCATCATCCCAGAGGACCATGCAACAACTTTATGTTAAGTTAGAAACAAGTAGGCTACTTTGCTTTTAAGAGAGCCATTTGAAATAGAAAGCGTCTTCCTTCTAGAAGTAAAAGATGTCAGTACAAGGAATACTGCAAAACAAAGCCCTGCTGAGAGCCAAGCACCGAGCCAAATTTAGTAAATAAACAAAGTTTAATTTGGAACCTTATTCCTCGCGGCATACTTATAATCCTCTGTGTCTTCTAACTTAACATAAATCTGTCAGTTAGCTGAAAGCAATGCGTTGTCATATAGAAGAGTTTTAAAATATAGTCACTACTTATACATCTGAGCACATTAAGAAACATTCCTTTACGTGACATTAAGACCTTTTTATTTTATCTTTGGTTTGCTTCAAACGTGCTTATTTGATAAAAAGGAACAATGTACCTACAGTTGTAGAGGGGAAGAGTGAGAAGGACATTTGCAAAACATTCCTGGAAATAAACATCAGCAGTTTAATAGTAAGGAAAAAAACAAGCAGAAAGCACAAGGTACGCAATACCACAAATCATTGGGGCGGGGGAAATGAAAAAGAAAAAAAAAATTAACCGTACAATCCCTCCCCATGCCCTCTCCCCCCAGAAACGTAACACTTTACCTCAGGAATCACTTTTCAAATATCACCTGCAGAAAGAATGCAGCCCCCAGAACCACTGATTCCCACCTCCAGCTCTCTGTGGTCCAACGGCACATCACAACATCATACAACTCACAATCGCCATCAATATTAAATACTATCGACTGAGAAACAACAGGCTTTTATTTGAAATAAAGTGCCATCTTAAATGGTAACAGCTCACAAACACGGTACAACAGGTAAAGCATTGTATAAATGTACAATCTGCACATACAGGGTAATTGTAAAGGGTTAATATCTAACAGTCTTAGCCTCTAACAATCTATAACTGAAACTACACACAGTTATAAAAATACAAAAACGCAACAGTATTTTTCCAAGTCCAAAAGAAGTCAAACTTGCAGGTGCCAACGGGGGAGGCTTCCGAGGCTGCACAAATTCTGAAAACTGGTTTTAAAAGTATGCTATAGTAAGGCTTCACAGATAGCGAAAGGAGATTTCCTAGACAGCTTCTCAGCAAATGATGCTTTAAGATACTGGTGCTTTTGATACGCTAATACAGAGCAGAGAATTACCTTTGCCCACAACAAAAAGCAACCAAAAAAAATTTGAGACCAAAGAAAATATTTGAGAAGCCTTTCACATCACAGTTCGTTGAAGTCCTCTTGGCTAAACCAGGTTTTGCAAATAAGAGTTCTGTATAGTTGGAAGAGAGAGGGAAAAAACAAAACCCCACTATTTCAGCAAAGGTTTTGAAAGCTACAGCCCAGCACCAAGTAACAGGAAAAAAATGGAGATCAAACTCATCTGTTCTGAGGAAAATAACTCTGTGTGTCAGAACCAAGGAAACATGCTGTAAATAATTTTGCTCTTTCATTTTCACAGGTGTGAATTAAAGCCAGATGTCCATCAGGTTCTAGAATGGCCACTGAGAAAATTTACATATCGATCCCTGAACAAATGTGAGGAGCTCACACTGACAGATCTATTGCATTCCAACTTTCTCCTTACTTGGATTTAGTTTTACATCCACTGTTTGGACCACAACTGCATACAGTTGGTTTGCAGTTACTAAGAAGATTACTGACTTCTTTTTCCAGTATGCAATCCCACATATGCAACCGAGTCACTGAGCATCGGGGTGAAAACGCCCCCTTTTTCCTCACGAGCTGTAACTCAGCATGGTCGCAGACAGCAAGCATTTTCTCGCACACCACAGCATTGCTGAAAGTCTCCGAGAGAGGATGTATAAAGAAAGCAGATGTTTCCTGGGGTCTCATTCCTCCCAAAACTTTTTAGTGCATTTTTTCAGCACTGTTTTATAGAATCAGCATCTCCCGTGATGAAATAGAGACCAGCTTACATTATACCCCATTTTTTTTTTCCAGATGAAAGAAAGAGGAAACAGCAGATTAAAGAATTTTGGAAAGGGAACGGAAAAAAGTCACACAATTAACATTTACATCTAAGCACATACTACTTCAATTCAAACTAGTTTAATGAAAAGAATCCAGCATAAAGTTATTTACAGAACAGGAAAAGTTGTAGTACAAAAAACTAAAACTGAAGCTAACGGTAAAAAGGAATTCCTGTGACTATTACCGTAGCAGATGGTACTAGCTGCTTGGCTGTCTTAAGCATTCTCATTGAATAAACTTTACCTTACCTTTGCTCTTGGCGTTGGCTCTGCCCAGCAGGACTGCCTCATTCTGACGCAGAAAACAGCCATCCTGAAAATTCTAAAGAACAGCTTCTGTCACTGGTCCCACTGCAGCGCGGGCATCCCCACCGCAGCCAGCGTGCAACAACACGGGGCAGGCTGCAACTGGAGCCAACTGGGAAATCGGGAAACTTACCTCCAACAGCTTACCACTCCCCCCTCCAGTAACTGACCAAACTGTCAAGCTGTACTCCACTAAGATAGCAAGTTTCCCCATCTCCCAAACAGGAAGAATAGCAGCTCTGAACAGTTGCAAACAGGTACATTGTTCAGACCTGGAGTTAAACTGAGTGCGTTCGGTAACCGAAAAATTTATTTGCTCCTCAAACTGTTTTGGTAGCCGTTTAAACAGCAGCATAAATTCACTGGAGATAAATGGTATCTCACCCCTGCTAGTACATTCTGATGGTTATTACAAGGCAGTCTGACACATGCAGCTGTCGCACCGGGTTATGGGTTTGGATATCGTGCCAGATGCAGAATTTATCAAAATAAATCAAATAAAAGGAAGACCCTTGAAGGATCTGATATCAAAAAAAAAAAAAAAAAGGAAGTCTGCAACAACTCCCGTCCAGTTATAACCATCACAATGCTCATTAGCACAGCCACAGCTGTCGGCTGGCATTTCAAGGTCATGGACACTCAAACTTCAAAAATTTTAATTAATGTTTAACTCCATTTTGCTAGTTTTCACCAACACCAGAAGTCAAGTGCTTTTCCTGATCTCCCTTTTAACCTTCAGGTGACTGAAAGGGTGTAACAATACAAGAAAGCACTAACACTTCAGAGGAGACAGCGTAGGCATATACATGAGGCATGCCATTTTAAAAAACAGGGAGGAGGGATGGTAAAGACTCATTTTTTCATGCCAAATGTTATAACCATGAGGGAATTGGTCCTTATTCGGAGAGAAGAATAAGGTTGCCTGCAAACAGGCAAGGTCTATAGATAATTTTAAATTATCCAAATTGAGCATCAGTTGCACCATGGTTCCCAACCTAATCAAGTTTGGTTGTTCTGTTTTGTTTTTTCCTTCCCTTCCCATTCTCATCCAGCAGCTCGGCTGAGACAGATCAAGGAGATTACGCTACAGAAATTAGGGATACCCTGCTGCAAGTTCTTTGCTAAAGATAAAAGCAGCTACTAAAGCCCTGTAGTGAAACAATGACAGAAGCTCTTCTTGGGGAAAGCTAGTGCTGTTAAAACCTTAAACACGATATATTACCGGAGTACGTTCAGACATTTTATAATACAAGCCAAATTATTACCATGAAAACAATACCACAGAAACATTCGTTATTCATATTACATAAAACAAGGCAAACTTTAAAGACGTATAAAAAGCAGAAGAACATTTTGATAAGACATTTAAAAAACTGGAAAACATTTTAAAAAAGACATTTCACCTAACAGTGCACCCAAGCGTACTTACCCAAGAAATGAACCTTCAGCTTACCAGCACACTGAAACGTGTACTACTAGCAGTAATACTGCTCCTACTCCTCAAGGGAAATGTGTAGAGAATAAATTTAGTCAAAATTTCAACTGTAAATCTGCACAGCACGTGCAACAAACAGGTGACAAAAAATGGTGTGAATGTCAAGTCCCATATGTTGTTATCTTCATTACGACCCATAGCAACAAACTGCAGCAGTTCCTAAAGGCAATAACATACCTAACAAACGCTACATAAAACCTGTCTGACCGTCCTCCGCAGCATCAGGAGAGACTATACTCACAGATTTCTGGAAGCTTGCTACTTAAAAAAGTAGCGCTCTAAGAAAATTGTTTGGTTCCAGCTCTTGAAGACTGTGCTATTAACGCCAATAGTCTAGGATTAGTGTTTTATCAGACTGATTTTTATTACAAGATAAACTTACAGAATTTCAGAACAGAAATAAAATACCTGCACATAAGAATTTTATGCCAAAAGACCGCATACCAGTTAAGCAAGAACTTTAAACTATACTCAAAAGCAAAGAGAAAAAACAGGTGTGCATTTCCTCCAAGATATCTAAAGTCCCCCTCCCTTCTCCAAGAACTCGGCCTTGGTATTCAGCAACTGATCCTCCAGCTGTAGGAAACCTATCTTGGAATATCATACCACTCTGGAATTTTGCCCCAAAACTTCTAGCTAGTCAAAACATTTAAGTGATCCTGCAATGAAACCTTAATATTTTACAGTTGGCCATGGGATGAAGCCCTCTGGGGTTGTTAAAAAAAGGATGGAAATTACTTACTGGTCCACTAAAACCCGCGAGCTGCGTGATCATCAGACACACTATGGAAATGATGAGCCTGGTGCGGCAGAAAATCCACACAACTCTCCGGAGAGAAGCATCATCGGGCCCACATTCTTTCAGTTCTTCCTGCCACAATCTCTCCAGCCTGAGACAAACAGAAGCTTCACGTTACTAAACTTTCACTGCAAGAAAAGGAACAATCTCATAGGTACTTGTCTGTGAAAAGTTCAAGCATTTCCCAGTTCAGAGCAACAAAAATTAATAAATTTCAAGAGCAATACGTACATGGTTTACTTAATGAGGTAAAGAGAAATCTCTACATCTTGAGATATCTTTGTTGTGTTATTTGTACTGAAGAGAGGGACAAAAAACACAATGCCTTTTTTTCTTTGCCCAGTCTCTTTGGCTACGTTAAGCTACAGATTTATCCCCACCTTTCTTTGCTGGTCTGACAGAAGAGTTATGGAGTCAAAACCTGAGAAGAATTCTCATTAGCCATAAAAGGTTAATTTAATTGCAAGATTTGACCCTTATTGAAATCATCCTGGTTCTCTAAGTATTTTTTCTTCCATCATTTCACCACTTTTTTTTTTTTTTAGCGTAGCCTTGATATAACACTGTTCTTAAATAAAATTTAAAGACATGACAAAAATCAGAAAAGTAATTACAAAACACCCTTGAAGACAGATCTAAGTTCACTGAAATCGGCAAGAGTACAGAAACTGCAGCAGGAGGAATTGGTATAAAGGAGGATAAAACAAAATTCCATTATTCTGAGAAATAAAGAACAAAATATCCGTGCTGCATACCTAGGACAATATTATATAATTACCTGTGAGCTTATAAAAAATGAAACCAAAAAATAATATGGAGCAAAATGTTTCTACCTTCTACAATTGACATCTGAAGACTCGTGCCTTGACAAGGACCATACGTCATCCATAAACAACTCCCCTTTCTTGTATGCTCTGTGGGCCAAAGGAGTGAGCCAGGAGAAGGTCATGCAGGAGAAAAGCCCAGCATTATCAACAGGGTGCTGGTGCCTAAAAGAAAAAAAAAAAATGGAAATAAGTGAAAAGGAAACAGAATTTTAAATCCTTGAGAAAAACAAAGTCTACTCTCATGGAAAATACTCAGGGTTCCAAATGGCCCATACAGGCTGCACTTGCCAAACAAATTGCAGCATTTCCAGTACCGGTCAGCAGAACTGCAGATGCAAATCTACTTTTTAACTGGTTTGAAAAGCAAATACTGTATCAGTTCTGCAGCCTCAAGGCTTACTTGGAAGTAGTCCGTATGGGTTTCAGCACATTCAGGCCATGGTGGTATTTGCCCTTGTGATGCTCTTCATCCAGCATTCTCAGCTGGGAATGCACAGACGTATCCAGTGGGAGGCCCTCTGCGCGAGCAGCTGCTTCCAAGGCATCCTGGCATTCAATCTGCTTTTACAAGAAAGAACAGTCAGAGTTCAAAGCTATGTTTAAAGTCCACGACTCCTGCAACTTTACACCTCTTACTTCTGTAAGTCATTGCAACATTTGATGTCTCAGAGGACAGGTTTCAGCCTGGCAGCAAAAACATGGAAGGCACACACACGGATCCACATAATGTACATTAACACCAGTACTGTCTGTGTACTTCAAGGATAAGTAGACCAATCTTGCATATTGCCAAGGGACCAAATGCTTCAGGGAAAGGACATATGATGGAAGAAAATCAAAAAATCAACATTAGTTCTCTGTAAATTCTGGGAATCAATGACTGACTTATACAGCACAGTCAAGACATACATTCTTGATGAAGTTGCACCCTCTTAGTACAATCTAGATATTCTTATCCACAGAACAGTCAGATTATTTTCAGAATCCTAGTAAACTTTTTTCAAAAATACCTTGGGTTATACCAGAACAAAAATATGTATTATGCAAGATGGTATGTACTTTATCACCTTTCCTGATTTTTCTTTCTCCCTAAAGAAACAAAGATGGCAATTCTTTCTGCTCCCAGCCATACTTCTCTGTGGCTCAGCAACTTTATTACCAGCCATTTAAAAGGCAAACCTTATCTCAGGAGAGGTTTCCCACAGCCCTAGTAAAAGGCAGACTTTACATTCTAATCTAACAGGAGAAAGTAAATAGCAGTGATATGGAGAAACCAAAATTTTGCAGAGTTCAAACAAACCTTTTGATCAGAAGCTCGATGTGGCAGAAGTATCTGAGGAGATAAGCTTGCTATCTAACGCTTGCAGAGGGCTCACTACTGGTCCTGCTAACTCAATGGGCCATCTATTGCAGAGCCCTGTTATCTGTTTGTTCTCTGCTTCTTTGAAATCGAGTTACTTTGTGAACTCTGAGCTAAAAATCTCCCTGGCCATTTTGCAAACAGAGATACCAGAGAATCTGTGAAGATCATCTCGTCCCACCTCCCTGCCAAGGCACCATGCTTATCCTTATTAGCGGCCTTCCCAGGGCAAAGTTATTTCATTGGTTTTTTTAAAAACAACTCTAACTGCCTCGCAGCCTCCTAAAAACACAACATCCACACAGCCTTAAATGGCCATCAACAGCCAGCAATTGATTCCTAACCTTGCACTGCATATTTTTTGCCAGAGACTTAGCCTGCCCTATGTTAATATCTAAGCACATAGCACATTATGACAATTAGCTTCCATTCGTGCGAAGGGCGAGAGCAGGAAATCGATAATGACAGCATAAATCTGCCCTTTGTTTATTTAACCAAGTGCTTAAATAGTGCCTAAGCACTATTTAACAACTTTGTCAACAACCCGTGGTCCGAGTCCCAAAATACATGATCGAAATCTAAAGCACGATTATAAAACAAGCCAGGATAATTAGAAAACAAAAGAACACTACAAAATTTTGACACATGGAGTGCCTCAAAATACGTAACAAAATCCGAATTGAAAGATTTCTCAATTTCTGTTCAATTACTGCATCGCTAAGGGCCACACCTCCTTACCAAATCTCCCCTAATCAGCATCGATCAATCATCATGCCACAGATGTCTCACAGGACTCAGCGGGGGGAAGCTGTGCACGACCACTTTCCTGGCTACAGCAGAGGAATTCATAGCGAGCTGGCTCCGCTCTGCCACTTGCAAGAGCCCCAGGCACATCTGCCCAAACACCCCGCTCTGCTGACAATATGCTATGCCACGGGCTATTTGCAGATTCATTGTTTTTCAGAGCACACAAAAAGGGCCTTCGAGTCTAAAAGGAGTCTCCCAAATTCAACAACATGAGGATAAATGTAAATTTTTTCACCACTTACAAGTGAGGATATTTTTAATAAGAAAGCACAACTGCAAGATCCCGCGTTTTTAAGGAGTCCAAAGACAATGTTCTTAAGCACTCACTGTGAAAAACAATTAAACTCTCTAGAGGTGCTCAGAATTGTCTTAGCAAACGTGGAAAATAAATTGATAAGGGACTAGGGCACTGCCTCCTAACGGCCTTTGTAATCTCTTGATACACAGGAAAGTATAAGCACAAACCCCTAGCTGAGAAGATTCTGAAACTCAGTCTTGGCAAAGTTGCCAAAATCCCACACGTGATTCTCAAGAAACAAATGCACCATGCTACTGTACAGGAAAGATTAGTTTGGTGTCATATTATAAAGTCTCCAAAGCCTACAGTTTAGCAGGGAGAAGGGACTCCTAAGCAGGTCTACTGTGCATTTCTAGAGTAAAAGCTGAAGGAGAAAAATAAGTCACAAGCCCAACACTGCTAACTTTATGAACCCCTATCCTTTTTTCAAGTGTTCATCAACTAGTGATACCCCGAGTGCCTGCTTGTATACGCAGTTTTCTCGGAAATTAAAATCCTGAAGAAGTCTTTAGCAACCTGATGTAACAGGCGCCAGCACTGCTCTTGAAACTCGTGCCTTGTAAATCACTATCAAGATTATGCGCTATCAAGAGCTTCTTGTAATTCTGCCACTTCTCAGCATGCCAATAAAAGCCACGTAGCTGATGGTAAAACCCTGTATTAATGAATACATAGAAATGTTTACAAAAACAAGTCTAAATCAGAGATTACCACTAACCAGGAGAAAACAAAAAAACATTTAGTCATTTCTTATAAAACAACAGCTCGCTACTCAGCATCATCAAGAAGGCAAAAAGACGATGAAGAAAGCATCAACAACACCACACCACTTCCAAAACCCAGGGTTTGCCCCCTTCTTGAACACCAGTCAGTACCCCATCACTTAGTTCAGACAGGGTGCTACGCTTGAAGTGACTTGGTACAAAGGACAATGAGAACAGTTAGGGTGGGAACAGCTTCCACAGAGGCAGAAATTTAAGACTTTTCAGCTGGTAAAGGAGAGGAACAAAGACAAGGTACTTGAGATGCCCATAAAGTCGTGAATGACGTGAAGAAGAGAAGTAGGGAATGATCACCGACTGATCGTACAACAAAAGAACCCGAACACTCGGTGAAATTAATGCTATTCACACAAGGCATGCTTAAGTTCTGAATTCTCTATCAAAGGATGCCATAAGGATCAAGCATATAAATGGACTAAAGGTGGGAGAATTGAACTCACACAGGAGAAATACATCATGGCTCACTTAACCATGTGACAGAGCCACAGAGATCGTTTACCCAGCATTTTATTCACAGCTAGCGGTCTGCAAATGAAGTTTCTGTAACCACAGGGAGCCTGTAACAGGGGGCAAGGGTCCTGCACTCGACTTGAGGCAATGTTGTGGCACACACAGGTGCAGGCTGATAGGATTCAACAGCCAAGGGACTCTAGATGGGAATACGGTTCAGCTTTCAATCCTAACAGCAATCCCTGGCTGTGTTCTGTTGAGTACCCTGAGGAAGTATCACTACACACGATCTTGTCTCGTTCTACCTCCACAGCCAGCACGCAGGCAGAGAAAGTTAAGCAGAGCCGGTGCTGCTCCCACAGCACAGCTGCCTCCTGACTTCCTGCACACTGGGAGCAACAAAAGTCTCCAGCACCCGTTACCGGGACTCCCTGGTACAAGGCCAGACTGGTCACAGGGATGGCGCACATGTGGCGATGGGAGGCAGAGCCAGGAAGGGGCCATTCGGCTCAGGACACGTCACAGCAGAAAGGCTGAAACAGGTACCAAATTCATAATCTTTATAGCAAGGACATGTAAGAAGGTCATGAAAATCATGAAAACTCATAAAACCCAGGAGCCAAGCTGCCAAACACAGGAAGTCAGAGGCGAGCAGAACAGATGTTCTTCCTGACACCCCTGTTTTCTATAGATTATGCAGAAAGGCAAGCAAAAGGGAAATGGCAGCTTTTTAGATGTTCCCTTGTAAGCAGAGAACATGAGCATTTATTTCTGTGAAGATGGTGAAGTGGGTGAAGAGATCAGAGGCAGCTGTGCTATTGATGTGAAGGAGTGAGATCCTAGCCTTTCACGTAGGCAGTTTCGTATTTAGCAGAGATGGTAGCAATTTATTGGTTTGACAAACGCAGCATCAGATGAGAACAGCAAAACCAGACAAGCTCAGAGGCCAAACAAAACAGATTTTCCATCCCCTTCCTCCTCTTGCAGAGAAAGAATTTGGTTTGTATGCACTCAACATACAAACCGACTCCCAACAGCCAAACAATGACTATTTCTTCTGTAAAGCAGATGATCTTCCAGGGCTCAGCTCACTGCAGGGAAGAAGCTGCACCTCCTCTGCTACCTGACAGGAAACTAGAGCAGACACAGGAAGGTTTTATTAGTCCTCACAGCTGATAGAGAATACAAGAGCTACTGTGGCTGATTTAATATTACACAGTTAAAATTGTTTTATTCAAGGGGTAAAGAACACCAAGCTGGCAATGCTGTAGAATAGGAACTCCCACTTCTTGCATTTACAAGGCAGAGCTTGGAAGGCCTCCAACCTCCTCCCTTCAAGCTCCCAGTACGAAGAGGTAAAAGGGAAGCTAGCACCAGCATAACGCAGCTCAGGCACACAGGGAAAAGAATGAGGTGATCCAGTGCTTAAAACATTCTCTGAATTAGAATTCTGTAGTTCTTTTTGAGATAGAACTAACAGAAGCTGAATTCATGTTTGAGTCATGATTTCCAAGCTAGCCTGAGTTTATGCATGCTCACGTTAGAGCAGAAGTCCCCCAGTAGCACTGAGTACCTATGCCTGGGTACACAACCTTGATAAGATCACCGCAGGTATGTTTGTGATGAGCCTGAATATTAACCACATCTTGATGCACACACAGTCCTTGCTGAGGTCAGGTACATTCATTTTTTCCTTGGAACATTGCTTCTTTGACCTTGCCCTTGAATTCTGGCAAGTATTAGCACGGAGGTGAGATGCTCTCAACTTTTCCCTGGCAAACCTGCTTATTCCTACAATCCAAGAAATGGGAGGTTTGGCATGTCACTTTTATTTTAGGATTTTTTTTTTTTTAAACAGCAGCTGTGTCCCTACTCAGGCTTCCGGTGTGCATGAATGTGTCTTCTATTTCACACAGAAACCAGTATGGGATTCACTCAGAGCTGAGGTTGCACACTCATCACGCAGCACTGACGCTGGGCAGTTGACGCATGCTGTCATGCAGTAACAGCAGACCCCCTGCAGAAGGAGAAACAGTGATCAGCCTTAACTGTAAGTTCCCCCTCAGAACTAACAGCCTATACACACCCTGACCACTAAGCCAGGAAACGCCTCAATAAGCAGATGGTGCTGGCACAGCACAGGCTGAGGATTTGACTCCTGACTTACTCAGGTAAGCTCTATCACCCCGAACCACATGCAAACCGCTGCTGTTCTTCTACTAGTTCTTTACTCAGGGCATGCCTGAGCTAGGTCACAAGAGAAGATACCAGATCAATTTAGGACAACACCAGGAAGATCCAGAAACTCAAACTGCTGTGGCATGAATCCACCAAAGAATGAGAGCATAAGCCCTGACATAACATTTCCCAAGCCTGATACAGCCTTTCACTCAGCTCTCCTTCCTATACCAACACAAGCAAGGGACACCCCACCCAACTGGCAAATGAACCGGTAATCTAAAAAATACCTTGGGGCTCCAAGCATAAGTTGACTGACATACTTTTAACCTTAGTCCTCGAATAGGATCAAAATACAGATTGTGGAACAGCCTGGTCACAGCAGGATCCACTGGCTACCCCTTAGCACCAGGATATCAGCGTTCAAAGACTAACAACCACCTCGGTGCCTCAGAGCATCAGAACTCCCTGCATGAACAAGTTGTGTCTCATTTCAAGTTCAGTTCTCCAGATCCATTAAATCCTCCTGGCGCTCTTTAAGGCTATGCTATTGAGTTCCTACCACAGCCATAGGGCAGTGGCTCAAGCACTAACACAGAACGCCACAACGAAGGAAAGCTTGCAGTATCTCTTCAAAGGAAGTTGGTTATATTCCCTGCCCACTTTCAGACATGAGCAGACTGTTTTACAAATCTGCTCTTGACAAAGGAACAGCAATAGACAGCAGTAAAAGACAATGGCAGCAAGTAGCCAGATTCAAGGCTTTAATTGCATGGTTAAGATTTTAATTACGTGGCTAAGATTTAGAAAAAGGATTAAAGACAGCTGACAAAGTAGAAGCCATGAATTAGCCAGAATACTGATGTTCCACTAGCACATCTCCGCCCAGGGAGGGATTTTGCATTTCTATTCCTCCTATTACTAAGTGTAAGACTTCAGATAGAGGTAGATTCCCCCTCTAGATTCCAGGTAAACTTCTAATAAGCTGTTGTGCTCCTTTCTCAGCTGTATGTACATAAACTGAGGCAGTGATGCAACCTCTGTGCTGTCCTCCAAGTGGTCAGAGGTTCAGCTTAAAATATTCACCAGGCACCAACTCAGGGATCCCTTGTGTCAAATTAGAGTGCCTGAGGAGCACCATGAGAGAACACGACTAATCAAGATAGTTTGCTTCAATCTTCAGGCATAACATTTTATCAATTAATGAATCTGTAGAAAGTAGCATGAATTTCTGCCTTTGCACACGGTCTAATTGTGTTTAAGCTTAAGGATAACAAATATTGGCAAGGTAGAGTTTAAAGTTCGGTTTCGCTTTGACACTTAAATAGAAATTAACATTTAGAGAGAAGTACACCTTTGGTATACAGGCACTTATCTAGAATTTGCCTTATCGAACTCATTAGGTGAGCTTATCACATACTTATTGCATCAGTGCCCTTACACTGCAGCAGCTTGTTCACAGCAGGAGAATATATTAAAGCAGGATCCACAGAGGATCGTACCTCACCTAGCGTAGCCTTTCACATACATAAGGCTTCCAAACATCACAGGGCAGTTTTCTTTTTACTTCGTAGAATGACAATACAGAAATTGGAAGCTTAAAAGCTTAATTGTTATCAAAATAGCTCCAGGAAATAAGTATCGCTTGCAGCCAGGCTGTGCATTACACTAAAAAGCAGCATTTCAAGTTCTACATTTAAGTCATTAACTATAAGAACTCAGATCTCATTATACATCTGTACCTGTGTCAGGTTTTTTGACATAACTGAGGTAATTTGCCATAAAACTACTCCCTCACCTTCTACACAGCCGTGATCTGAGAAAATAAGGCATCTAACACCGCACTTGTGTGCAGCCTATCATTAACAGACGGGAGATTCTCAAGCAGCAGGCAGTATAACAGCAGCTGTTACAAGTTTCAGAAACACATCCGGATCTGTTCTTCCCTTGCACATCTCTCCCAGCACAGCCAGTGATATGGTTTAGCCGGGTGACAGTTAAAATGATTCTAACATTTTGTTCAGCTGCAGTTTTACCTTGTCATGCAGTGAACACGGACATCAGCTCCAACTACCACAGCTTGCAGCCATATAGCAATATCTCTGTGGAGAGAACAAGAGCCTAGAGCCCCCAGTAGCCCACTCTGGCTGTGATTCTTAAAGTTTTGTGCTCGTTAGGTCATGAAAATATGAAGGCTTCTAGAAAACGCACACATCCAGCAGCTTTGGCTCCAACTAAAAGCTTGTAATGAAGCTGCCTAGAAAGGCTGCTCCATGGAGTGCCAAGGCACTAATGCCCGGGCTACATTCACACCCCTGTTCTTAGGGTGCTCAGCCCAGCTGTTCAGACACTCCAGATGTTCGAGGCTGAGAGGCAGAGCTGATCTGACTATTGGACAGCCAGTGATAAATCACTTCAAGGCTACCAGTCCTTGAAGGATTTACATCAACTCCAGCAAGTCCTGATCGCATTCCGTTGCCTGGCAAAAGCTGCCAGAGACACCTGAAAAATAAGAGATCAAGATGAGGACAGGAATACTAGTAGTGCTTCCCATGCCTAAAGTTAGCACCACATTTTCCCTGCCTTTTCAAGCAACCTGAATAGCTCAGCAGTGCCCCGTGTAATGCAACAATATGAATGTGAGGCTTCGCACAGATGCTGTAGACACTCACTATGCTCCAGCAGCAAGAATCTAATCCCAAACTCTACATTCCAGTGACAGCTTGGAGTACAGCCTGTACATTGATGCCCTAGCATTAACATTGGGACTAGAATCTCAATACCTAAGATCCCATAAGCATTGAGTATCATGAGAATAAACTTTCTCATCTCTTCTTCTGTTGTTCCAAAGGGAATGGGGTAGGAGAACAAAGTACTCACTTGCCTGCTGTTCTGTCAAAAACATACACAGAAGTCTGCATTTGAGACTAGTCTATTCCAATAGCAATTTCCAAACAAGTTTCACTTCCTCACCTGTCATTTCACAGTATATTTAATGGACACAGTGGGGTCTGCCCTGCTTCTCAGGGCCCGCCGTTGCCATTAGAAATGAATACAATTATTTCAGGTACAACTTGAAGAACACAAAAGTGTTTAGGAACAAGAAGCCCTAACAGTAGGAGTATAAATCAGTATTTCAAAAGCATCCTTTAATTTGCATTCTTACAGGTGAAGTCTACTGATTATAGTGCTCAGCAGTAAATGCATCTAGAAGTTACCTTCATTCAGAAGATCAGTGCCTCCATATACAATAACGCCAATTAGCGCAGTATTATGCATTGGGAACATGTAGTTAAGACTTTTATAAGCTGTATCAAGGTTTCCAACAAAGACTTAAAAATCAATTGTTAAAAGCATACTGCAGATACTTATTCATGACTATAAACTGTGTTTCTGAATTTCAGTCCCGGAGTGCCGAACTATTTCAGAGGTCTAAATTTCTATAGCAACTTTCCCATTAAGCACCAGGAAACGTTAGATTAGACCTACTTATATGGCAACGATTTCAATTGTTATTCTAGGAAGCTTGCTTAAAAACGTCCTGTCTTTCAACAAAGTGATCTTCAAGGCTGCCACTGAACAGCGTGGGAGCTTCTAAAGAAGAAATTGCAAGTTCTTTTCCACTACGGTCATGAACACCCGCCGTAGGTTTCTATCAGCAGGAAACCTGAACAAGTGTGGAGGTTTCAAGACAAAGCATAAAGCTGAGCACAACCTTTAGGTAAGACAGGGCAAGGTACATGAAGAGGTTTTGGGACCTTGGTTCAGTGATAGAATAGGTTTCACCTATAGAAATCTTGACCAGGCAATCAACTAGTCTCATCTACTTCAGGCTAAGGAAGAGGTATAAAAATACAGGAATACACGCAACAGGAAACTGAAGTCATGTTACTGAGCAGTGACATGTCCCTGTGGCCCTGCCAGAAGCTGTCACCCCCACTGGCCATTAACTGGTGCTCCTTGACCAAAAGAGTTCTCCTATACCTTCCTCGGGGGGGAAATATGCAGCTCTACTTCCCTCTGAGGTATGAGGTACCTATCCAACAGGCACTTTGAAAACCTGAACCAGGTTTTCTACAGGGAATTTGAGTTCCACAAGCTCCCTCCATCGTGACTCTCAGCTGCCCAAGTGACAGCTCCACCACAGCTTAACCCCTCTATCTGCACAGCTGCGGTCCTGCCCTCCCTCCTCACACCAACGTCCCACTGTGTTCTGACACCAGCTGTAACAACGCGTACAACGTGTGCCCAATAAACCAGCTTAAGCATCTGACCCAACCCTGGAGCTCATAAAAGATGAAGTACATAATAAAGGACATTGTCACTTTCCCGTTGAAGCACTGCTTTTGTAACAGCTGAGCTACAGTTTCTATCCTTTATTGTTACTAGCAGAGAGGAAGTGTTTGACTAACAGGCAAAGGTCAACCTTACAAAAGTGAAGACTTCACTTGTTAAATGTAGAAAACATCCGAAGAAGCGATAAGGCCAAGAAACCTGCTGAAACTAGAACTTACTTCAACTAAAGGAAGAAAAGCGAACTTACTTCAACTGTACACACAAGTATGAGCACAATTTTGACAAGGTCAGACAGCTCTTCTCCTTAGCCTCAATATTTTGCAAGTAAGCAGGGTTTAATCTCACTGACATTCAGCAGGAAGTTCAGTGCTGTTTATGGATTGTATACACCCAAGCTATAAAGCTGGAAAAAACAAGGAGTCCAAGTGTTTAAGTTAACTCAGCCCTGGCAATATCAAACAACTAGCAAGTAAACCACAACACAGTGCCCATCTGTCAGAACTAGCCAGTTTCATTAATAAGATAATTAGGTTAATTCCTCTAAAGTTCTAGGTAAGAACAGGGACCAAACTCATTTTGCATCAGTAACCACAAATCGTACAGAATCCCTGCTTTGCAGCATTATCTGGGCCTACCACCCCTGACTGTAGTCACTGGCACCACATCAGGCTGAGGTACAGAGGCCAAAAAAAGATTACAGCAACAGAGTTCAGCTGATGTGAACGTGCCTCCAAGCCAGAGATTTTAATGTCACGCTGTACAAGTACGCAGGACTTCACTTACTTCCAGCCTTCAGAAAATAAAAAAACACTGGTTTGATTTCATTCATTTTGAATGTTTAGAGTAAATCACGTTACGAGGACCTTAGCCAGCTTGCAGGATTTTGTCCTGCAAAGTTAAAGCAGGCAGCGCAATTAGATGATGCAGACCAATAGAGATCCCATGCCACAATTACTGCTTAACCCCCCTCCCACGGGTTGGGAAACAGAGCTGCCCTCCAATGGCATCGCTGTTGTCACCAGTAATCTGACCACGCAGATTTGCTACTGGACAATGTACGCTGGGTGACAAGCCAATGACATCAACATCATAAATGCTGTCGAAAAGCTGCACTGTGACTCCGAAGGGCTCCCGGCTCTGCATCGCTGCTCGCTCTAATGCGATCACTCTACCTTCCCCTGTACATCAGCGATAGTCTGCTGAGTCATGGAGCCTGTAGGGACACCAGAAGCTGCAGAGCCTGAGTACAAACCGCACTCTGCCTGCTGCAGAGCAGATCACTCCTACCTCAAAACGCAGCAGTGCAGCACTGAGCCCGTATTCAAAAATACCTGGCAAAACCCTTGAAGCCCCAGTGAAACAAGGTGAGCTTGATCTGAAGTAAATCCTGTGTCAGCGTCCAGTGTAATGCAGCAAAACACAAGCTTTTAAAAAGGGTCTTCACAGTTCTTCCATATAAATATGACAAGTTCCCCCATTTCCAATCCTCACAGACTAGGGCTCTCACAGGTAATCCATACGAAATGCCCAGGAAGGAATTAGCAAGCACCTCATCACAAAAAAGCCAGGCAGGCAGCATTGACCTTGGCTTCAGGCAGTTCTATGTTAGTATTTTAGTGGGTTTTGGAAAGGTTAGGAACAGGACACACAAGAAGATATTCCAGTACAAGTACTCAGACCAGCTAATATTATTAATCTTCTTTATTATTAATCTTCTTTAACCAGCATGGGTTCTTAGTTCCAGACCATATCTTTCACCATTTGCGTGGGCGTTTCCATTTATCCGAACATCTATTTGCCCTACAGCGCTTAAGTTCTAGTGCACGCACTCTTTCAGTGGGAACAAGCTCTAAAAATTAGATGCTCAGAACAACATACAAGCTGTAAGCCAGTACTTATTTCAAGATCGAGCTCTTAAATTACAGAAAGTAATTGTGACTGTACCACACCACATTAAGCGTACAGATGCATAAAAAACAGTATTCAATACCGATTACTTCCATCCAGATGGAAAAAGTAACAATCTAGAGCAAGCTAGACATCTGTCTCAGAAATAATCCTTGAGAAAAAACATGGCATGATTAAGAATTTTTTCAGCTGCCAACATTGAATGGCGCGTGATTTTGTGCTGAGCTCTTCACTGTTCTTACACGGTTGTAATGATTCTCTTAACTACAAAAGCTTGAAGTACTTGGATTCAAATTGAAATCTGAATACTAGGAAAAGTATATTTTGCTTATAGTCAGGTGACACTTAAGTTAGAAACGTTTAATAAGCGCTGAAATTGGTTACTAAGGTAGCTGGCTATGCTACCCCTTGAAATGACCTCTCCCACACCAAAGACAATATTCATTATTGACCTTCAAGGTAGTAAATCTATGCTGAGCTGGCACAGCAAAAGGGCTGCTGCATGTAACTTAATGAGCACGGACAGCAAAACAATGACAAAATAAACTGACCTTATGTTTAGCATGCTGAAATTTTGACCCTTCCTGTTCTTCATGCTGCACCGAGTCGGCTCTCTCCCTCACGCTCCTGTACCCAGGACTGGGTATGATGTACTCTTTTCCTATGTCGATGTCTTTCATCTTCCGTAAACGCCAGGGTTTACACGTGGATTTGCGCCTCAACGATCTGAAAAGAACCAAATTCCACTTCATTACATGCCGCGCCCAACACCCTAGTTACTTTTACTCAACTGCTTTTTAAACTTAAATGAAGTCTGAAAGCAACTGTGAAGGAGCTTTGTTAAAAATAGAACTAATAATGTGACTCTGAGAGCCCACGCAAGACCAGCTTCTTCTGAACTAGTTTAAACATACCCTGAGGTGGGCAAAGAGCACAGTGACTCTAATGCACTGGAGTATTCACGGTGAAATATTCATTTAAAATGTCAAAACGCATAACTGTAACTGCGGTATTTAGCTAAAACATTGAGGGACTGCTCTCGGAAGACCAAGTTTTCCCTGAAAATCCCCCCAGAAAAAACATGAAAAAGGCCCAAAACTGCACAGACCCAGGAGTTTAGCAGCGCAGAGCCCTGCCAAGCAGACCCCCACCACCTCAGGCTGTGCTGTGGAGACAAACGGCCCCGTGAAGAGGCTCCGGGGGTTCGGCACGGACACCCACAGGGCGCAGCCACCTCAGCGGCGCTGCGGGCAGCCCTCGGCGGGCAGAAGCTGACAGGAAAACCGGCACGGAGCCCACCCCCAGCCCCTCAGGGGTGCCGGGGGGACCCTGCCCAGCCGCCCCCTCACAGGACGGGCCCTACCGGCGGCGCCCCCCCGGCCCCCACAGGGCTGTCCCCTCACCTCCGCCCGCCGCCTGCCCCCGCCGCAGCTCTGCCCCTCCGCGCCCGCGGAGCCCAACCACATCCCTTATAGCGGTTCCGGCGTCTCCAGGGCGCATGAGCGGCGAGGAGGGAGGGGGGGGAGAGAGGTGGAAGCTCCCGCGCGGTGCCCCACGGGATGTGTAGTCCTCCCCGCCGCAAACACCGCCCGGCGGGGTGGGGCGGGGAGAGGGCGGAGGACTACATTTCCCAGAGTGCTCCGCGCTGGGGAGGGGGGTGGGGGGGGTGCCTCCGTTTCGGCAGCCCGGCCTCCCGCCGCTCCTGCCGCAGCGTGGGGGGTCTGGAACGTTCGCCGGCGGGAGGCGGGTGGGGCGCGCGCCAAGGGGCTGCGAGTGTGCAATGCGAGCGTGCAATGCAATGCAAGTGAGCAATGCAAATGTGCGGTGCAATGCAATTGTGCAATGCACGTGTGTAACGCAATGCAAATGTGCAATGCGATGCGAGCATGCAGTGCAATAGTGCAGTGCGATGCAAGTGTGCAATGCAATGTTTGCTTAGGCAATGTGCGTGTGCAATGCAATGTGTGCCATGCATTGTGTGCAATGCAATGCAGTGTGTGTTTGTTCAGTGCAATGCAATGCAGTGCGCAGAGGAACGCGGTGCAACGCAACGCTACGCAGTGCGGTACCGTGCGCTGCGTGGAGCAGGGGGACGGAGCTGCCCCGTGGCATTGTGGTTCAGGAAGGAGGTCCCCCCGCAGAGCCGGTGGGACACGGTGCAGTGCCGCGGGGAAGTGGTGGTGGCTCCGGTTCCCCCCAAGCAGATTTCACTGCCCCGGCGTTGGTGCGCACCAGCTTTGTCACCTGCTGCTGCTGCTGGGGTTATTTACAGCTGTGCAGCGGGGGAAGCGGCCGCGTCGTGCTCTCCCCTGCTGAAAGGCTGTAAATAACCTCGGCAGTAGCTCAGGTTGTCTGCTTCAATACCCTGTCCTCATCTGACATCCTCCTTCCAGCAGCCGGCTTTGGCCAATGCCTCCCTTAAGTGGTTTATGTAACAAGCGCCTGCTTGCGCCGCAGTCGTTGCTCGCCTGGCAGCTTTGCCGGGGCCGCTTCGGCGGGGCTCCTGCCCCGGCTCTGTCAAAAATGGGAGTCAGACACGCTGCGGGTGCCCTGCTGCTTTGGGACGGGAGCAGAGCCCTACCCACGGCACAGCAGCCGGGAACACACACGGCCACTGCACCTTCCTGCAGCTGGTGCCCAAGCTCCCGCGTTTGTGCCATTTCACCTTGGTTTGGGGATTTTACTGGGGGAAGAGCTGGGAGGCTTTGTAAATGCTACATCCCAGCAAAGGGGTTTTGAGGCAGGAGGCGATTTAGTGTAAGGCTCTGAACGGTCATTAAGCAGGCCGTTGTCTGCATCAGCCGCACCAGCGCATGGAGGTAAATCAGCATGCAGGTACTGAGCGGTGCTGTCAGACTGCACGAGCAGAAAAGACAAAGTGAGAATAACAGGGAGAATAAAAACTGTGTTGAAGCTCCAAGGTCAATCACTTGTGCTGTGTTTCAGGGCTTTGGCCTGGAGTTGTTCCCAGCAGAAGACCCAGCAGCCTGCAGCCCCTGGGCCGAGGAGGCCAGAGCCGCTTCAGGGGGTGGCTGTTTTTGAGCTGAACCCGAGGGCTCTGCATCCTGTGCATTCATGGAAAGAACTACGGGAACCTCCATTATGCCAAAATGGTTTAAAATGGAGGAAAATGCTGGTGTGGGCATCTTCCCAGTGGCGTGTCACGAATTTCCCCCGGTGTTTGTTCTAGGGGAGATGAAGGTACCAGTGGCACCAGCCCAAGGAGGCACGGCTTGAGCTCCGGCGGCAGCCACTGATGCTTTTAGCGCTGCGAGTCTCAGATTGGCCCCTGTGGGATGTCAGCTCTTACAAAAACAAGGCCAGCTCGAAACTTCCCCTGGCTCAGGACCTGGGATTTGCTGTGATCAGCCCCGAACAGCAGCAGGAAAAGCATGGCTGGAACCAAGAGCTGGCAGCGGTTTCGAAGCAGAGGCTGGCAAACCCCCTGGGCTGGGAGGCAACGCTTGGCGCTCACCTTTCATGGAGGGGAAAAGAACCTGCTCCCCCCACCCTAAAATGAACACAAGCAATGAATTTAACACAGCTCTTAAAATGACTTGACCCCCTGGATCTGAAGGTGGGGCATCACTGGACTGACCAGGAAAACCAAGGCTCGCTGGCAGGAGCAACGGCCTTCATTTACCAGCTCTCCTTCCCCACCAGGATGCCCCGTCAGGGCTGCTGAGGCTTGCCTTTTTGGCAGGAATTTCCTGGGCTTGGCCCCTCCTGCTGAGCATGCCAGGGCTTCTTCACTCTTGTTCCTCAGAGCTCTGAGCCACGCGGTGCAGAACTCAGGAACAAACTGGATGGCTCAAGGAAAAGTCCCATGACCTCAAATGTAGCCTGCAGCACTGCGGACAATAACAAGTCCAGAAATAGGGCACTCTGGAGAGGCTGCCTCCATTAGCTTGTTCCTGATTCCCTGTCCCTGTGCTGTGCCCGATGTGTTACTGCCTGTCCTTTCTGCATCCCCCTCCCACACAACCCACTCGTTTGGGACTTGAGGCTCTCAGACCGAAAGCTTTCCCGCTGCACTGCAGCACGTCACTTTTCTGGAAAGCAGCAATTTCGCCTCCCTGGGCCACATTTCTCTCTCCTAGGAGCCGCCAACCCGCGTGGGCAGCTCGGCAGAATGAAACCAGCCTCGGAGCTGTGGCGCTGTTGAAATAAATACCTGCGTGCTGCCTGCAGCTGGAGAGGGGAGGGGACATCGCTGCTCGTTCTTTGTGCCTTATGTCAGCCTCCACAGCTTAAAGGCAAGATATTCGTGGTGAAACCATTAACGAGATCACTGTGAATGACAACTCTTAGTCTGCCATCCTTAAGCTCCAGAGTTAACGCCCTGTTGAGGAGAGAGGAGAGGGGCAGGAGCCAGCACAGGGCAGCCAGAGGTGGCTGTGCCTCCCCCCTCAAAGCCCACTGCAACCGAGCTGTTTTGGGACAGCAGCGGGCTGGTTTGTCACATGCAAGGCACAGCCCAGCTCCCTGCAAACAGACGTCAATAACGGCAGCAGTGGCGTTGCATAATTGATGATTGCTGGTCACACCACGAAACGGGGCTGGGCACGCTGCAGTTCGGAGGAGCTATGGGGTCTGATGGGTCTGCCCCATCTGATGAGCCCGCCTTCCTTCTGAGAAGTGTTGTATTCGCCTCCAAAACTCCTGCAAACAGCAACATCAAAGTTATATATTTTTTTAGGTTTGATCACCCTGCCCTATTTCTTGTGCCGCACAGATCGCATTTTGGTTTGGTGCTTGTCATTTGGGTCAGGAGGGGACAGCATGGAAAAAGTTCACCATCTTATTTCACATCACTTTGAGAGGGTGAGGTGCAAACACCACCCAGCAGCAACTAAACTAAACCTGATCTATTTATTTTTTCTTACAGGGAGAAGCCAGGAGCTCTCGAAGCTGCTGCAACGCTTAAAGAGCAATCCAGTGCAGGAAGCCAGTTCAAGGCTGTTTGTCCCTGGACTGTTCGATCTTCTACAGCCCTGATAATTCAGTGGACAGGATCAATCCAAGGGCAAAGCATAGCTCAGAGAGCAGAAGCCGGGACAGACGTGTGCATGCTAACAAGTTGTGTGGTTCCTACAGCTTGCACCACACCGACGGTTAATGAGTAATCGATAGAAATCTGCAGCGTGGGCTGAGCCGGAGCCTGCCTGCTCCTGCAGGCACAGCAGGGAAAAGCCAGGCTTCAGCCTCTGCTGCCTTGTGCGGCCAGTTACTTGACAAAGTCAGTGGAAAGGCCAAACAACACGACGATAAAAAAGCTGGAGCCGTGTCTCTACATCACCTGCATCTGCTGCAGTGTCCGCATCCAGCTGTGGTCTCAGTGGTGCTGCGGAGCACTGATGTCCTGCAACACCCCCGTGCTGCTCTCTGCTCCCTTGGGACAGGTCTGTGGGTGCCATCGGTGCTCTCACCGCCAGCTCTCGACCTGTCCAGAGACACTTGTTGGTGCTAGCTCAGGTGGGCATTGTGCCCGTTATTTCCCAACTGGTAAAGAGGGGAAGCTGCAAGCCCAGCTCTGGGGCTTCGTCTCAAAGATGAAGAGCATTAGCACCACTTCCTCCGGCAGGATGGTGCCCAGGCTGGCTGGCCCCCAGCTTGCTCTGTGACCCTAAACGTATCGCACCTCCAACCCAGGGCTCAGTTCCTCATCCAAAAAAACAACATGTGACAGCTGGAAGCCTCGTGAGAGATGCAAAGGAGAGTTGCTGTGTATAAAAAGCTGAGCAAGGTCTCGAGGCACTGCCGTGCAGAAAGATCCTCCCATCAGCGAGCAGCTTCCTCTTAAAGGCAGAAGATTGAGCCGGTGGGAAGCTGAAGTAATGGAAAATCCCCCGTTCAGAGCCGGCTCCTTGTCTGAGGGATGTGCACGCAGCACCAGTCACCATCTGCTGCTGCTCTGAGAACACCGCAGCTCCCCCCATGGGTGGGGAGAACGACCTCGAGCACTGCCTTGGTGAATCCTGGCGCTGCCTTGTCTGCAAAAAAACAGGGCCCACTCCATGCAGCACTGTTAACGAGGCTGCAGTCTGGTATGAGTGAGGTCCGACTCTGCGTGCTTGTTACTTTTCTGTTTCCTCAGTTTACTTGCAATTGTTTGTGCAGAGACACACGTGGAGATGGTTTGAAGCAGGTTCTGCTGCAGGCGTTGGGCAGATCGCCCAGGGCCGTCCCGTGACTGCCCACAGCCGTGCAATCCCGACCAAATTTCCAGCTCAGCACCTGCATCACCCACAGATAAGAGACATTCCCTTGGCTACCAGCTCTGCCTGTGCATGCAGAGATCCATGCTCCGGGCTCTCCTTGCATCAGCCTTGAGTCACGCCGGTGCTGGTGCCTTTGGGCACGCCTTGTTCCCCCGCACAGCACTGGCTGTAGCCAGGCCTGCCGCCATGCGTTCCTGCCCCACGGAGCTCGATGTCCCGCCTCATCTCAAGTGGCTGCATCGAGCTGAAAGGCAACCTGATAACTTCAGGGCACCAGGAATCAAACCTCGGGATGGGTGGTGTGACCAATGCCGCACACCTTAATAAATGCCCAAAGGGTGGAAAGAAGTAGGAATAATTCATCTGCTTAGGGCATCAAAGGCAGCACGTGGGGCGGTGCTGCTGTGGTGGGGATGGGGAGGCTGCTCCCAGTGTCTCTGCCCAGTCCTCCCAGTGGTGAGACAGGAGCTGTGGGAGCAATGGGATGAGCTCCTCAGCATGCCTCAGGTACAGTCATCGCACAGCCCAGCACACCGCACCAAAGCAGTATTAATTGCTTTGTCTTGGAAAAAGCAGAAGAGGAATCTCTAATCCAAGGGACTTCATTTCTTTCTGGGTTCCAGTATTTTTCCTCTTCTTTGGTACGGCTACAACTGGAGCCAGCACTTCTACGCTACCAGGAAATGGTCATTAATCAGCTGCTTCCTTCTACTTTTCTGCAACGTTACAGTTTGAAATATGTCCCTGACAAACTAAGACAAGTGTTGGAGTGAGGCCATGGGAAACATAAGTTCAGTAACCAGCTCCGTGGTGTATAACATCTGTCAAGATAAGGTGGCTTCTCGCTGGCTTTGAAGTGATGGAGGGGGCTGCAGAGCTCTCCCTGAGAAAGTTCGTTCCCCTTCTCCGCCTTCATTAGATCTTAAGGCAGTCCCAAAACAAAACTCTTTTGAAACAAATCTTGGGGTGCATGAGCAGCTGAGCGGATCCTTGCAATGTAACAGCTACTGAAATACTGCTCGGTTCCCAGCCCTGCCTGGCGATGCGGAGCCCCTCGGACCCAAGTCTGAATTTGCCTTTCCCACGGAGCAGTGGGTGCACAGGGAAGGAAGGGTTACAGGAAATGTGGGCTCTGCTCCGAGCAGTGCTGGGAGCCCTGCCTTGATCAAATGATTTTGGCAGGGGAAATGGGGCTGCCTCCTTCCTGAAGCCACACAGCTGGTGCAGCCGCAGCAGGCAGAGGGACAGGCAGGTCCCCCAGCATCTCCTCCAGGCAGCGCTGGGGCTGCTCTCGGAGGGGAGGCTGCAGGAGCCCTTTTCCTCCCCTGGAGAAGACAAGGGATGAGGAATAGCCCTGCCCCCTGTCCTTGCACACTAGAGGGGAGCAGGAACGGAACAACATCTGCCGGTGGCATAGGGCCCCCCGGGTACGAGGGAGCTGGAGCCAGCTGAGGGGCTCTGGAAATGAAGTCATCCTTCTCCTGGGTATTCTGGCTGTTTAGAGCCAGGGAATTCCCTCTGTCCCCCGCAGCCCCAACCTGGCAGTGTGGGCTTCCTTCTCGTGATGCAGGTGACACCAGATCGCGTCCCTGTAACCCTCTGCAGCGTGGCATTTCCTTGGCTGTGGTTGTGAGCCCCCAGTTCTTGCTCAGCCCTTTGGCTTTCCAAAAGAGACGTCTTTTTCTCTCTGGCTCAGCCATCACTTCCTACCAGCCACTGCTTATTTCTGAAGGGTGAGCCTCTCTGTTCCCAGCTTCTTCTGCTGCAGGAATCCACATGGGTCAGAGCTGGAGAAGGGTTAGCTGAGAAAAAAGGAGGCAGCTCTGCCCCTGTGTGCCACTGAACCACAGAATCTCACATGGCTCAGTGCAGAGCGCAGAGCTGGGGGAAAATCCTCGATTCACGCAGGTGTTGAAGGGCAACGAGCCCAGGGATGGAGGTGGTACCGGTGTAGCAGCAGTGTGAAAAGTTGTGTGGGGGCTAAATAAGAAAGAGGGGAATGGCACGGGAAGTGGTTTTCCCCTGGAAGAGATCTGCTGGTGTTTGTGCTGAGGCAGACCTCCTTGTGACTGGGAGCACTGGTTCCCGTGACAGCTCCAGCACCGTCTCCTGATGGGAAATGGGTTTTGCTCTTCAGATTGAGCAGCCTCTGGGGTCATGAGGCTGGCTGCCTCCAGGAGCGTGTGCCAAGGCCGGATGGCCACTGACTCATTTCCCTGGGCAGGCTGTCCTCACTGAGCTGATGAGAGGAGCCTGTACGTCCCAAAGCCCCGTCAGTCTCTGAGCGTGGTGGCAAAGTGAATCAGCACAGGATGGAGCAGAGTGTGAGCAGCAGAACCCACGCAGCACCGCTACCTGCGTGGGACCGTGTTGGTGAGCTGGGTGTGAGCACTGCCACCCCGGGGCTACTTGGGAAAACAGCCAGTGAGGGATGATGAGCAATATAATCTCATGGTTCCTCCATGCAGACCTCCTGTGATCTTCCTCACCGTGAGTCCCACCACCCTCAGGAACCCCTGACACAAGTCCCTGTGGGTGGATGTGGAGCCCCAGAGCTGTCTGAAATAGGCCCAGATTTGGAGCTGCCTGCCAAGGCTTAACGATACCTCATGGGGCATCTTCTACACAGAGGGAAAAGCCAGGGAGCGACCAAATGATCAGAGAGGACAACAAACAGAAAAGAGAGAAGGGTTACACGTGTAGGGGCAGGGACTGGAAGGCAGATGCCCCAGGGAGCTGAGCATCCCCACAGTGCTCACTGTTTCCAGAACTGCTATATTTTGCTCATTGATGCTCTGAAGGATGAAGGAGATGGAAAAAACCCTGCAGTTCATGGGGCTTCCCATCCCCTTCCGAGCCACTGCGGGATATTGGGCTCGGTGGTCCTTCAGTGTAACCCAGTACAGCCTCATTTCATTTTTTTTATTTATTTATTTTTATTTATTTTTTTTAGGTAATTTTTATTCTAAAAGCTCCCCTGTAATTATATAACTTTCAGAAAATATTTGATGTGGGTGCTACTGGCCTGCAAGTCCCAACTGAAACCAAATGGAAATGTTTCTGCAAAGCCTGAAGAATATTTATCAGGCTGATTTTGAGTTCAGTTCATTAGCAATTACCTTGATTTGCTTTCCCCTGCTCCTGCCAATTTACCAGGGCAACGTCTTGGAAAGTCGCCTCATTTGGAGAGAACAGGATGCAATTAGCCAGATAATCTGCTGATTCTCCTGCCGAGCTCTGTGTGCCCTGTCCTGACACGGGCAGTGGCTGTGCACACTGGATCAGACCTGATTTCTGGCGCTGTTTATGCGCTTAATGCTACATAGGCAGGAAGGAAGATGCTGTCCTGCCCTCAGGCAATGACAAATCCACCTCTTGGTTAATTCCCCAAGCTGTAACCCCTTGGCTGAAACCATCTGGGAGCTTTTTTTCCGGGGTTAGCTTCTTCACTGCAGCAACAGGATTCCCAAGGGGATGCGGATACCTATTTTTGAATATGATGGGAACAATTTATTTCTCCGGAGCAGCTCATTTTCATTTTCTCACCGTGTCCATCCTTGCCACTTTATTTCAAACAACTATCTAAGGTCAAGCAACTCCGCCACAAGGTGTGGCACAGCAGGGGCTCAGTCACAAATTACTGGGGGCAGATGGCACAATGCGAGCAATGCCTGAACATTTTAATGGGTAAGGGAAATTCAGGGAATACCCAATGCTGCAGTGTCCTTCGGGAGATGAAGAGGTGTTTTCTACTAAGTCAGTTGTGGATATGCAATTAAAAGAGTGGAAATTGGTGCTGTATCTTGCATACCACATACTTTTCCCACTAACAATCGAGCAAAGACCCCTCAGCCAGAGGGTTTGGGCTGAGGGGACAATGCTGGGGCAGTATTGGAGGCCTGATGCCTGCGTTGTGTCTCCCTTCATTTTCCTGTCAGCAGGGCGGATAGACCATGCTGTGTGGGGGTTAAGTGTGTAGCACATCCCATGCTGGGGAAGGGCCCTGTCTTGGAGGGAGGGGATGCAAGCACCCAACTTTTTCTGGGATCACAGCTGAAGTGTGGGTCAGCCTCTGGGTGGGCAGCGGGTGGGTGGGTGCGGAGCTGCTGGAGGATGGGAGCAGCAAGGAGCAGAGGGGGGCATCATGGCAGGGTGGTTTGTGGGCAGTGAGGGAGAACAAGGAGCCAGGAGAGGCTGGTGAGGAGACAGAGGAGGAGGACGAGGATGGACATCGTCTTTTCCCTGCTCCCATCAGGGGAGCACCCTGGGGGGTCAGTGAGGCCCCTCAGGGACCGTGGGGCTGGGGCCTCCCTTGGTGCTGGGCACAGGGCACGGCGGGACGGACCTGCCATGGTGGTGGTTACACAAACACACACAGAGACTAAATCAGAGAGAAAAAGGTTTATTTCCAGAACAGGAGCTCCTGCGGGGGGGGAGGGGCGGCTTCCTCAGGGAGGGGGCTCACAGGAGACCCCCTCACAGCCCCTCCCAACACTGCCCCCCCCCCCCACACAGCGCATGCGCGCCCCCTTCCCGCGCATCTCGCTCCCTGCCGTCCTCGCGCTGTTGTGTCCCCGCCGGCTTCCCGTTGCTGTTTCCGGCACGGGCCCGGAAGCGGAAGTGAGAGGGGAAGCGAGGAGGCAGCGTGAGGAGATGGCGGCCCGCGGCGCTGCCAGGCGCGGGGCCGGAGCGGGGCCCGGCCGCGGCCCCGACCCGCAGGAGGAGCCCCCGCCGCCGCTGCAGGCCGTGCTGGTGGCCGACAGCTTCAACCGGCGCTTCTTCCCCATCTCCAAGGACCGGCCGCGGGTGAGAGCCGGCACCGGGGCCGGGCCGGGCCGTGAGGGGAGCGCGGCCCCCGGGCTGCTGCTGGGCCCCGCCGCTTTCCCCGGCCGTGGAGCCGCGGCGGCTCCGGGGCGGTGCTGGGGGAGCCGCTCTGCGTGCGGCCGGGGGCCTGCTCTGCTCGTGCGGCAGCGGCGGGCGTGGGGGTGGGAGAAGGAAAGAATGGGGCTGAAAAGGGGGTGGAAAAGCCTTTTAATTACCAAGTCGGAGAGCTGTACGTGAAAGGAAGGGGTGCTTCCAGGTCTGAGCAGTGATCCTACCTCATTTGCTATTTATATGTTAGTGGTGGTCATAGCTGCACGCACGGCATCAGGCCTGAAACAAAACGGGGCAAAAAATAAGTCAAAGGATGGTAGGGGCTCATTCACTTGTAAATCGGTAACCTGGTGTAAAGGTCTGGCCTGAATCTCAAATCAGAACACTCCATTCACTTTAGATTGCATCTTCTCCCCCCCCACACACACTTTTCCCCTGGACACTCGTACTCCTGCGGCTCCATCGTTCACGTCTGACAGGTTTTTCTTGTCGCAGCTGAAGCCTGAGTCAGGGAAGCGACGCGCTAGGATATGTGAGTTTTCTAGTCGGGCTCAGTTGAGTCCTCACGGAAGAGCTTTTGTTGTGGTTTGACCCAGCAGGCAGCTCAGCACCACGCAGCCCTTCGCTCCTCCCTCCCTCCCTGTGCGGTGGAGGAGAGAATCAGAGAAAAGGTGAAACTCAGGGGCTGATAAAGGCAGTTAATAGGACAGAAAAGGAAGGGATAATATTAATAATGACAAAAATATACAAGGCAAGTGATGCACAGTGCAGTTGCTCACCATTCTCTGATCCATGTTCAGCCAGTCCCCACGCAGTGGCTGCCTCCAGCTCCTGACCAAGCCCCAGTTGTACTGCTCAGCTCAGTGCCACGTGGTACGGGACATCCCTCTGGCCAGCTGGGGACAGCTTTTCTGCCCCTGTCCCCTCCCAGCTTCTCGTGCATCCCCAGCCTCCTCTCTGTCAGGGCAGCATGAGCTGCCAGGTCCTTGGCTTAGCATAAGCACTGCTCAGAAGCAACTGAAACATCGGTGTGTTCTCAGCGTTATTCTCATCCTGAGCCCAAACCACAGCACTGTACCAGCTACCGGAAAGAAAATGAACACTATCCCAACCCAAACCTGGACAGATTTCTATATGATAACTTTATTTTGCTTATGTCTTCCTCTGTGAGATGAGAATCTTTATATAACACAGAAACTGTTTCTTACTGCTTAGACCCAATTTGAACATTTTCGATGAAGGGAGGTAGCGCGGTTAGTCGTTGAATTTCTGGCACTGCCAATGACCTTGTGTCCGGAGTCTGGGAGAGACTTGCTGATGCTGAGGCTCAGTGTTTGTTCAGTCCTCTGTGTGTCTATTTTTTAGGCTCTTTTACCTATGGCAAACGTGGCCATGATTGACTACACCTTGGAGTTCCTAACAGCGACTGGAGTGGAAGAAACCTTTGTTTTCTGCTGTTGGAAGTCAGCTGAGATAAAAGAGCATTTACAGTAAGAATCTCTTCTCCTTTTTACCTTTATCGTGGAAATTTTTTTTCTGTCCTCCAGCAAGCTTAAAGGTCTTACATCGCTCTGACCCTGCTGCTGAAAGCTGTGTGCACTAGATTCACTTTCAAGGGATGTCTGTTAACATCTCAGGAAAGACCATTCCTCCTCAGTAGGAGTGTGGTTGTGCAGCGTTTTAAGAGGGTTACCTCTTCGGGAGCTGCCTTTATATCAGCATTTAACTATTCTTGCTTAAAAGCAGGGATTGCCTGGGTAGCCGTGTAAATTTGAGCACCGCCCCTTGCCTTGTGCCGTGCCTCGCTGTGTCACGCAGCACGTAGAAACAGCCTGGGCTGGCAGCACCTCTGCCTCTGGGTGCTTAAAAAAAGCATGCAGTCTTTGCTGTTTTCTAAGAAAAAAAAGGGTTGTGTGTAGCCCTTTTGTTTCTGTTGTCAAGTGTTGGCTCATTGGGACGTCTGGTTTCCTGTGTTCTCATAAGCTTTGCTCTCAGTCTGACCTCCTTCAGTTCATTTGCTGATAAACAGACGTGCCTGAGCCAGTGGATGGTGTGCTTGTTGTGCTAGGATTCTCCTTGCATTTACTTCTGGATGTCCCATGCACCGTGTCCTCTTGAGTTGTCTGTAGGAATAACTTTTTCGTGCCTTTCTGATGTGTTTTTCTCCTCGCAGAAAATCCAAGTGGTGCCGGCACACCTCTCCCAACACGGTGCGCTTCGTGACTTCCGACCTGTACCGCTCCCTTGGGGACGTGCTGAGAGATGTTGATGCCAAGTCCCTCGTTCGCTCTGACTTCATTCTGGTCACTGGGGATGTGGTGTCCAACTTCAATATATCCACAGCCCTGGAAGAGCACAAGTAGGTGGTGAAAGAAATGTGTGCTTGCCTGAATGCTTGTCTGGGCTCTGTCCGGAGAGTGATCTTAAAATTCTGCTCTCGTTTTTTCAGGTTGCGTCGTAAGATGGAAAAGAACGTTTCTGTGATGACGATGATTTTCAAGGAGTCCTCGCCTGGTCACCACGCGAGGTGCAAGGAGGATGACATTGTTATTGCTATGGACAGTGCCACAAACCGCGTCCTTCACTATCAGAGAACCCAGGGGCTGAAACGCTTCCGCTTTCCGATGGTGCGTCTGGAACCTGATGGGTGGAAAAGGGCTGCGGTAGTGAAGTAGCCCACCGAGGAAATCCTCCTTGAGGGAGGGCTGGGGAACTGTGCTTGCTGCTTCTTTTGGAGGAGCAGGTGATAGGAAGTAACTCTTGGTAAACTGGCTTCTTTCTTCTTTAACCTTTATTTAAGGCTTGGTGACACTGTGCTGGGATTCATTGCAGAGTTTGAAGATGGGGCAGGCATTTCTCAAAATTCAGTTTGCATCCTTTTCTCCGTATGAAACAAGGGAGGTGGATGATTCGTGTTGTCGCGGAGATTTGCAAATTGGGGTGCCTATGCCACTGTCACACACAAACCGTTCTGAAGTGACGCAGGGTGGAATAACAGGAGGTGCAAGGCGCAGTACCTCTCATCGCTTCTACCTGAACTGTTTCCCTAGAAAGGCCAGGGGCTCTGCTAATAACATACTAACTGCTCAGTACACATCTGTGGAGGCACTTCAGTGAGATAAATGGACCCTTTTCTTTTTCAAATCAGAAGTAAGACTATGAATATATATGACATATTCATCTCTAAATCGGTTATTGGTGGCCTATTCCCTACCTTCAAATGAAAGCACAAATCATTGTCCGAGACAAAAAAGGAGGAGGAAAATAAAACCACCCCACAACTGTAAAAATCCACGGGGGGTATGAAAGCCGTGAATATTGCATTTAGATTCATTAATATTCTTTCTACATTCGTAGCTTTGTAGCAACTAAAGGTAAGGAACCTCCCAGGGGAAAAAAAGTGATTGATACACAAGCCGTTTCTTGGAGAACTGCACCTTGTATGAATGAGGGCAGTCTTGGCTGACTGATACCCAGCTGTGTGTGACTGGGCTGTGCCTGCTACACTTACCTCAATATAGATGGTGGATTTCTCTGATCTCCAGAACAGCAGCCAGTTTAAGAATTCAATCAACATGGTAGCTCTGGCTTGGGGAAGACTTTTTGGGTTCAGTGCTGTGTGCGACGCTCAGATCACCTGAATCTTTTCCTCTTCCAGAGTCTATTTCAGAACTCTATTGAGAACGTGGAGGTGCGCCATGACCTGCTGGATTGTCATATCAGCATCTGCTCTCCACAGGTGAGTTCTGCCCTTCTGAGGGTCTGCAATTCAACCTGCGTTGCTTCCTTGGTGCTCCTGACGTGCAGGGGGTGCACGTGCTCTTGGTTTGAAAACCAGAACTCTTTGCTGTGCTCAGTGGGATCGTGTGGCACAGCTGTGGGAGCCCAGCCTGTTCCTGCCATCCCCTGCTCGAGGCCAGGCAGAACTGAACAGTAAAGGCACCAGGAGACTGAATGGCTGTTAGGGCACGGGATGAAACCATACTGGAAAGTAAAAATAGTAAAGTCTGTGGAGCAGAGGTGATGCCTAACTGTGGAAAAGTGTCAGTACGTGCGAGCTGGTACCACGTTAGGGTAACAGGCAGGGTTGCTCCAGCCTAGGCTTAGTAATGACTCAGTAACATCCCTCCTGCTTCTGAAGGAGCTGGTCTGCAGCTTTCCTTTGGGAGTGAAACTACAAATTGAGGCTGGGCGGACTGCTTGGAGGTGCTAAAGTTACATGTTTTGCCCCTTCTGAAAACCAGAATCTGTTCATAGTGTGCGGTAGGAGGAAGAGATGGGAAGGTCAACACTCCTACCGGCAGGAATCAAAGCTTTATTCAAGGCAAGAGCATCGCTTTCCTATACTGCATAACTCGTCTCTCTGAGAACTGCTGAACAGCCATTAATTAACTGGCTTCCCTGACAACTTTTTCTGTAATTATATTGTCTTTACATTTTATTCCCGGCAGGTGGCTGAGCTTTTCACAGACAATTTTGACTACCAGACGCGGGATGACTTTGTGCGTGGTCTGTTAGTGAATGAGGAGGTAAGGAGAGGGATGTTAGGAGGGAGATCCTGTCGCCTTGCACTAGAGAACACTCTGACACGTCCCGTCCTGTTTCCAGGTCCTGGGGAACCAGATCCACATGCACGTAACGACAGAAGAGTATGGTGCCCATATCTGCAACCTGCTAATGTATGAAGCTGTGTGCTCTGACATCATCAGACGCTGGGTTTATCCTTTGACTCCGGAGATGAACTTCACTGATGACGAGAATCAGAATTACACCCATTCTAAACACAACATTTACCGGGGGGTGGATGTTAGCCTTGGTCACGGCAGCGTGCTGGAAGAGAACGTGCTCATCGGGCAGGGAACCGTCGTCGGCAGCAACTGCTCCATAACGAACAGTGTTATAGGGCAGAACTGTAGGATAGGTGAGTACGAGAATGGGGGACGGGCAGGGTGTGCTAGATAAGGGCACAATGTGTTGGGATTTTTTTTTTGAACAGGACAAGTACGTTTGGCTCTCAAAGATGCTAGGTACTTACTGAATTCTAATGGGAAAAAAAGGAGAAAAGCTTAATTTTCCAGGGGAGGAAATAGATAAAAATTTTCAGAGTACCTTAATGATGCTGAAAGGTGGGAGGCACTCCGTGCAAATAAATTGCTTCAGCAGAAGGGAATGCATGGTGTTTAATGCCCTAGGATTATCACCACCAACATCCTGCAAATGAGGGGCGTCGTTTTTTGGGAGCTGCCTGGTACCCCTTCCTTCTAGTTCTGGCTTGATTTTTCTTTTTTTTCTTTTTTTTTTTTGTTGTGATTTGGCTGTGTTTGTGCAAAACCAAGATGTCCATTGTTACTGTCAACTTCTGCAATCTCTGTGGGAACAAACTCAACTTTTAGCTTTGGTTAAGTATCTGTATGCCTATAAGGCCATCTTTCTCCTTTCATCTAGCATCTTCCATGCATTGGGGGCGTTGTTTAGTCCTAGGCTCAGTAAGATGCTTTCCAGTGAACTCAGCAGTGTGGGAGAGCAGCAGTCTGCCTTGATGAAAATACTTCTACTTGATGTATAACAGGTGATAAAGTCGTTTTGGACGGAGCTTTTCTCTGGGACAATGTACAGATAGCAGATAACGTGGAGATCTTCCATTCTGTTGTGTGTGATAATGCTGAAGTGAAGGAGAAAGTGAAGCTAAAGCCCCGCTGTGTCCTCTCCTCTCAGGTGAGTTGTGTTGGTGTCTATATTGCTTTCTGCCTTTCTTGGCTCTTCCTAGGCTTATGCATTAAACCATAGCAGAATACAGGGCTGCTCCGGGCCTTTTCTCAGAGATGGGGGATATGCTGCCACTTTTTGGGTATTTTGGCTAGGGTAGCATGGGATGTGGCCTAGCAGTGCTGATAGCTGTAGTTTTGTTTGACTCTCTTGGAATAGCTTGTCTGGAGCTGTTATCCTCTCTGCTGGTGGCGGGACGAGGGAGCAATCGGGGTATTTCTTCACTAAGATATGTTGCACGTATTTGCAGGTAGTAGTAGGTCCTGGCATCACTCTTTCTGAGGGCACAGTGATCTCTCTGCACCCACCAGATGAGGAGGAAGAGGATGACGACCAGTTCAGTGATGATTCTGGCGTGAATAAGGAGGAGAATAAAGTCAAACTGAAAGGTACGAGAGTCTCTGTCTCCACACACTCAGGTTGTGCACAGGACTTTGTCCTCCATCTTCTGGGGTCTTTCCCTCCCTCGCTCTAGACTCTGCATTGCCAGGCTGGAGCTTAGTTGCTGCATTCAGCTTGGAGTATGTGTTTTCCATAGGGCAAGCAAAGACGTTTGGCTCAAGCTGGGCAGTGGGGTGTTGTACCTCAGTATCCCAGCAATGAAAAATGTAGAGAATCAACTATTTTGCATTTTTCCTGGAGTAGGAGCCTCGCAAGAGACAACAAACTGGTGTTGAATGAGATGTTCAGTTCAAGGCAGGTTGCAGGATTCATGTCCTTGTACCTGGAATGCGTCCAAGGACTTTGTCCTTGTGAGATGCTGTTTCTGCCAGCCTCGGTTTGCTGAGGGATCTAAACATGCTCAACTAAACGTTGCTGCTATTGCGGGGGTAAGTCAGTGGTCGCTTGTCAAAGCAAGTGGGAAGATAGAAGTGGAAAAATGTATGCATCTTCAGGAATCCCAGCTCCCTCTCACTGAAGGATATTTAAGGGCAGTAGTATGCAAGTTTCACCTATTTCAGGTTTACCCATGAGCAGGTCCAGTACATCTACCTCCTGATCGCTGGTTCTTTTTCAGGTTACAACAAAAAGGATGTAGGCTCAGAAGGCAAAGGCTATCTTTGGAAAGCAGATGACAAGAATGAAAAGGACGAAGAAGAGCAGAGACAGAGTCTGTGGGGTAAGGAAGAATTCAGTGTATTCACCTGGGCATGGGCAGACTTTGTGTCAGGGAAACTTGCTGAGAGGAACGCTGATAATTGTTCCCAGAATAAGGCCTGGACTCTATGAAGCAGTTGGGCCTTCAGATAACGTATTTGTGTTTGAAGGTGAGGGGTTATTTAGAAAGGTGACAGACCAGATTGTCTCTTCCTGTGCTCTGTGGAAGATGGTTATTGTATCTTTGACTTACAACGAACTTGACGAACACACACAGCTGTCTGTGCTGTGGGTGGCACACCACGGGCCATCAGGCATCCTGTCAAAGGGATAGAAAGGATAGGCTTTGGCTCTTCTGGCTTCTTCTGTTTTTCTTCCTGCTAGTGACAGCCTGCTGACACTGCTCGTAATGAGTCAGCAGTCTGCACAAATGCATTGCTTCTGTCCCTGTCCTTTGCTGTCTGCCTGCAGACTTAAAAAATAATAATAGTAACAATCCCAGTGCCAGCTGCAGTGTTCCCTCTGCAGCAATTTTAACCATCTGGACCTGTGAGTAAAGCCTTTCTTGCAAGGACGGATGGTTGCTGATTTGATTGTGAAGTCCCTGGGACACGTGGCTCCACGTGCATCTGACAGCTGAAGCTTTTGAGCATTGAATGGTGTCTTCTCTTCTTCATCAGGCCCAGCTATGCACTCAGAAGAAGAGAGTGAGTCAGACAGTGACCTGAGCATGGGCTCCGAAGAGCCAGACAGTCGGGCAGCATCCCCTCAGCTAGATGACATCAAAGGTGAGAGATGGGGCCATTGAGAGCAGTGGTAAGTCTGCAGGTAATGCAGACAGTGAGGCTTGTGCTGCTCTCTGTAGGTGTGCTGGAAGGTCTGTGGATGGATGTAATGTGTTTGCCTCCTGACCTCACTTTCTGCATTTGCTACCCTGGTTTTTCATACTCACTGTATTGCTATTGTACGTTAACCCAAGGCAGCCAAGGGTGGGAAGCTAGGCGAAGATCCTTCATCATTCTCACTCATGATCACTGCGCCTTCATGAACGTGGCTGAAGGGGTTCGGATTAAACTGAAAAACAAGCAAACAAACATTTTGCACCTGAAAGTATCTCCCCAGAAGAAATGTAACTAATAAATTCTATCTTTGCGTTCATATCTTTAGTTAAAGGAAGGTGAGGTTTGTCTGAATAGGAAAGGCTACATTGTGAAAGTGTAATAGAAACTGCTCTAAAAGATCACAGAGATAAATAGCTTTGTACTGGTTTGTGTGGTTGGATCAACAGTACCTAGAAGGTCTTCACCTTTATTTGTACGATACCACTATCTCTAAGTATAGTTGATGTGGGTTTGTGCCAGCTTATGGAGAGCAAATAGAGGTCTGCATCATAATGCTGCCTTTGTTAAGGGCACTGTTTGCTTTGTAATGAATGGGTTGCAGAATATGTGCTCTTCCTTGACCTAACTACTTGTCCTTTCTTTCATTAGTTTTCCAGAATGAGGTTCTGGGTACGTTACAGAGGGGTGAAGAGGAAAACATTTCTTGTGACAACCTGGTCCTGGAAATCAACTCTCTCAAGTGAGTGTCCCCTTAAAAATGCTGTCCCTTATTCTGAGCGGTTGTGTTTAACAGCAGATCTAGAAAGAGGAGAAACTGTGTGAATACCCATGTTGATTTTTAAACAATAATTTTACCAATATTAGAGCATGAGAAATGCAGATTAGAGACTGTGACTGAATGATGACAGGAGTTGATGCATCTGTAGCTTCCTCAATCATTAAGCTTTTCCAGCCCCAATTCCGTAATGGGAGATTGAATTGCTATTAAGTAATTATGCACTGGAGAGAGAAAGCCAGTTCTTGGCACAGACTCCTTGTAAGCTCATTCAGGAACTGCTGCTCCTCGCATTGCAACATTCAGCCAGCTGCCTGCAGCTGAGGCTGCTGCGGTGTGACTTGTCCACTCTGTTTGTACAGCAGCAAGTCTGGAACATGTAATCGGGGTGCCTTTTACCTAGTATTTCTCAAATACAAACCTGTTTCCCTTCTTTTGCGCAACCCTGTTCATGCAGCACTCTAGTAAATGTGAGGGTGCTGTCCATGCAGCAGCTCGTTCCACGGTGATAGCAGATGTCCAGGACTGTTGGTCTTACACAGGGCCTGATGCAATGCAAGGTGGCTTTGTTACCTGAATGTTTTTTGGGGGGAGGAAACAAGCACAATTCTGGAAGATGTAAGTCAAATCTGCTGAATCTATGTGAGGAACCAGTCTGCAGAGATGTAGTGTGAAACTCTTTTTTTGGTCTTTTTCCTTGCAGGTATGCGTATAACATCGGCCTGAAGGAGATGATGCAGGTGCTCAGTAAAGTGATTCTGGAGTTCCCGCTGCAGCAGCTGGATGCAAACCTGGACTCCCAGAACTATTTCTCAGCATTACTTCCTGTGAGTGCTGCTCTCTTTGACTCTTCTGGGGCTTGTCTCTTAGTGCGTAGGGGTCTGAACTCATCGGGTTCTTCCTGGCTGAGAAATCTTTTTGCTTAAGCCTGAAGTGTCTTGAGCTCCTTGAGGTCATGAGCCTCTTTTTCTTCCCTAGAAGTGAACTGAAACTATTGTACCTGCTTGACAGAAATCAGCTCAGACCGTCGGTGTGGGGAGCCCTACTTCAGTACCTCTGATCACTTCTGTTTCCTGTGAGTGATAGTGGAAGAGTATAACTTGCAGGAGAGATCAGAGAGGGACTGTTGGAGGATGTCTTTATAGGCCTGCATTCCAGGAATCCAGTTCTAATCCATCATAAGCCCTGTCCTTGGGGCAGCAGGGAGTTCTCTTCTCCCAGTGGGATCTTTTCCAAGGCATTACTTGTCTGCATACTGTAACCGGTGCCATTTTTTTCCAGCTAAATGCAGAGCCATAATCTTGTCTTTCTGTGAAGATACAGAGTTCTGTTGTGTCTCTACAGAGTTGGTTTGTCTCTGGGGTTGTATAATTGGGTGAGAGCGATTTCTGTTTCCTGGCTTTAGGATTTATTTAGGATCTGCTTTAAAAAGCAGGCAGTGTCATGTTAATGGTTTTGTTGATCCAAGCTGAAGCCATTGTAGTGACTTTCTCTTTGCTATCGTCTATTTGTGTGTATTTGGAGTTCGCAAACTGTACATGCTACATAGGTGCTCTTTTAGAGTAAATGTATCTGACACCTGCTTGTCTCCTACAGAATTTAAACTAGTCCTTCCCAGAGCTAAAGAGGAACGTTAGACATCTTCATCGTCCTTTCTGAGAGGAAGTATTAGCTTTCCTGAAGCTGATGGAGAAGGCTAACAAACCAATTATGTAGCTGTAAGCACAGCACTTAATTCATCTCCTGGATCTATGAAGATGCCTTCTGTAGGAAACATCCAGGCAAGCTGATCTGTTTATTAGGTGGCCTGATTGCTTTTGTTCACTTTTCCAGTCAGTTTTCTTAAGTAAGTTGTCCTGTCCTGGAAAAAGATAGTCCAAGGAAGACTGAAGAGAACATTACAGCAGGTGTTAGACTCTGCGGAAAGCAGTATATCCAGGCAACAGCTGGTGTGAAGTTGGTAGCTCTATAGGATGATTTTGTGGTTGGTTGGTTTTTGTTTTGTTCTTTAAGCTATGATAGAGCATCTTTCTGTGTCCTTGATTGGGGTCCCAATAGAGCAAGAGTAGAACAGAATTTCAGTGCAACAACCAGTCAAAAGAGGCTCTAGTCTGAGATAGAGGGTACTATATAAATGAGTAATGTTTTGCATAGTTGCCCCAAAATCCTTTGAAGCTAAAGATCATGGAAGTACGTGAAGAACTTCTGGGTAACTTTGTTGATACATTTGTCATTGTAGGAAAGCTGGTGTTCGTGCTTGCCAGCAGAGGCAGAGATCAAAAACCTTTAGCAAGAAGCAATAATCAAAACGTATTCAGGGTGACTCTGCCCTGTGTCGTGGACAGGTGAAATTTCTTCAGGCAGGGAATTGTGTGATGTGCATTTATGGAACACAAATTATCTTTGGAGTTAGAAAAGAGATTCAAGTGTTGAATCAGTTGACCGTCATGGCAGGCAATGGTTCCCAATGTTCCTGGTTAAAGACCAGCCAGCAAGCTTCTTAAAGTATCCTTCTATGGGAGGATTTGGTGCCTCAGTGTCTTTCCTTGGTGCAGAATTGTTGGTGCTGGCTTTCTGTACTGATGTGAGGCACGCGGTTACCCTTGCATTGCACACAAAATGTTATTCACTGTTACAATAACTGTTTGAGGTGAGTTGTGCCTCTAATGGAAGTAGAGAATTGTCCTTTGAAGGCCTGTTAAGCAGATACCAGTGGTCTTCCTGCACAGCAGCTTGTCCTTGTTTACCTACAGAACTCTGAAGAGGGGAGACGAGTTCTTCAGGCAGAACATGTGTTTGTACAGTGTCTGAAAAAGTGTTTTTTCTGCAGTGAATAACTTGTGGCTGGCTAATTAGTAAAAAGTAGTGTTTTAAGTTACTAATACTTATTATACCCTGAGAATCTCAAGCACTAGCTAGGTATAGGTGAGTGCAAAAGGAAGATGTAGCTAAAATGCGTAGCTGTGCAGCTAAAGTGGCCTCAGTCGATGGTTGTATTCGGCTGAGATCTGCTTGTAATGGTTTACATATGGCAAAGCTATTTTGTATGAGGTGGAAATACTTGAATTCTGAGAGTGTTGAATATCAGAAGCCTACTGAACTTTGTAGGACTGATTCTCACTCTCCTTGTAGCTCAGCTCTAGTGAAGAGATGCTAAAGGAAGATGGGTTGTTTGTGTTAGAGCAATGGTAGAGCAGTCCCAGACATCTCAGGAGGGGAAATTGTGGAAATGCCATTGTTATGATGTATGGTTTGACTTGAAACCACAGTATGTGCTCTGAAGTGTTGGCCCCTGAGCATGAAGCTCGTAAGTGTTGCAGCAATTTAGGAAATAAGCATCCGGTAAAGGATATGCCCATGAGTATTTTTGTTCAGATGAAATGTGGAGGCTTGAGGAATAGTTATTCAGTTTGATGTATGTCAGGTATCTCGTTTGGTTCTTGTACGAGTTGTAAAGCAGAGATGGTACAGAAAACATGATCTTTCCCAGACTATAGACACGATTTGAGGGAATGTGGCTGAAATTGCTGGTAAACTGAAGGCTGTGCCTCTGTTGTCACTGAAGCATCACCAGACAATAGGTGAGGATGTCTAAAAGGAACCACGTGAGGCAATTCAGCTTGTGAGCTGGCCTGTGTCTGCACTGCCGCCCAGCAGATAGCATCTCTGTGTTTCTGTTTGGGAGCCATCATCTTCTTTAAGATGCAAGGGTACGCAAAATGGGATTGTATGTTCAGGGAGCAGGTGGATCCTTGCTTTCACTGGAGAAATTTCTGGTGGTCAGCTCAAATGCTGTTAAGGTAAAACGTCAGAAGGCTTTCACAAACAAGGCACTCACAGGCTTTGTCCCATGTGCTTTGCACACATTTCATGATGGTGGGGGTAAAATAGGCCTGGTCTTGAGACTGTTCTGGATCACAAAAAAAGTGGATCACAAGCCTCTTTGAAGATGAAGTTGATGCAGCATCACTGACCAGATCTGGTTTAAAAAAAAAAAAAAAAAAAAAAAAAAAAAAAAAAAGAACCAACTTGTCAGAGGAATTTGATTGCTTTCTCCAGGTTGTAGATCGTTTGTAGGTCTCTACAGCCCTCTCAGCTATCTCTTCATCTTGCAGTATCTTTTCAATCTAAAATAACGTCAGGCTTCTAATCTTCCAGCTCAGATTTGTGTGAAACTCCCAACGCAGCCTCCGTGGTCGTGCAGTCTCACATGCATCTTTTTGCAAAGAGCTCTGTTGGGCTGAGCCCTCCGTTCCCCAGTAGCACCAATCACACAGTTCATGTTCTCAACCTGAGATGATATATTTTTTTTTCCTCCCTTGCCATCAACAGGCACATTGGATTCAGTCCTGAGGTTGTGAGAGTTCATAGCTCTGCTTTCTTTATAAATTACTTTGAAAAATTTCATAACTTCTGGTTAGAATTGTACCAGCTCGTGATTTAAAGATGTTACCAGTAAGGTATTACAAAATATTTCTTAGTCTGGAAGGAACTTGCTAGTAGCTGTGCTGCATTTGAGGTGAAGAATTCCAAAGACTAAAAATGCGGGAAATGGTTGGAGAAGGAATAGTGCTTAGAATTAAGCGTTTTGCTAAAGGTTAGAATAATTTTTGAAATATGTCATGCAGCTCTCAGCTTTTTGTTGTAATTAGGATCATTCTGTGCTCTTACTGCTGTCCCTTGAGCCAGTCAATATACTACATGGATCAATCCATTTGTGTTAATCTTCCTTTTTATGTGTCTGCTTAAAGCGTGCTAATTCGTGCCTGGCTGCAATAACTGAAGAGGTGACGGAACGTAGTGCTGTTGAGTTGATGAGCAATATTTCCTAGCACAGGCTGTGTCGACAGCCCCCAGTAGCTTGGGTTCTAGCTCCACTGTTTGTCATGGAGCTCTCCCTCCGGCAAGGCTACTGCCTGTTACCAGTTGTTCCGGACAGAACAGTGCTGATGAACCCTGAATGTAGGTGACTGAGAACTTCATCACACCCCAAGTCCGTAAGAAATACAAATACCTGCTTCCCTTCCAAACAGACTGGGTGAGTGTGTTCTGTAAGGAGGCGCAGTGTTGCAGGCACGGCGAGACCATGTATCTGCATGAGCATACCAATGAAATCTTTACAGTATTTTCATGGGATGGCTTGGTCATGATGTGGCCGATGAGGAATTTTTGTATCTTATCATCCTCTCTCTGTTATCTCAAAACTTTTTTATGGACAAGGCTGCATCTTTATTACCTCCTATCCCGGGTTCAGGTCAGTCTGTGCTGCTCTGCAGAGCGTTCCCTGCTGCTTGCTTTTCTGATGTGTACAAGTGAAAGAGCTGTGGGGAACTTGGCCAGAAATACTGTTTGAAGAGGCAGCACCAAAATCATTAAACAAAAGGCTACATCAAATACATACCTTGGAGTAGATAATTGGGATCCACTAACAGTGAAATGGTTTTCTTGCCATTCATCCTCTCTGCCCATTCCATGCAGCAGGCTGTAGGTTCCAAGCAAGTCTGTAGACACACAGCAAAGATGTAACTTGCAATTAGGAGCTTTTTTTTTTCACTGCCCATTAGTACTGAGCTGGTAATTGTCCTGGCACTATTTTTCAATCTTAGCTCTTATTTGCTCTTTTGCTTTGCGGGAAAGCGCAACTGAAATGTTAGCTGCACTTTGGGGAAAGTTTGAGAGCATGCATATACCTCTCCTTATCGGCCTGCTGTGATGTGATTTTCTGTGAGTACCAGACTCCATTAAACACGTTTATTGTGATTGTCTAATATTCCATCTAGAGAAGCAAAACCAAGAAAGCTAACTGATGTTCTTAAAGCTACTTGGCAAATCCACGCCCTGTCCGCACACGAGGCATAATAGTGTCTGTTTAATGGACACAGAGAGACAAACACACTAACTGGCTAGCTGAAGGGTTTCTTAAAATGCTGTCCTGGGTCAGTTTCTCAGTGCGGTACAGCTGAGAAGCTGGGCCGAGTGCACACATCCATCTCATAGCTCAGGAACTCTTCTTCTGTGCTTTCTCCCCGCAGCTGCTGAAGAACTGGACCCCGTTGTTTAAGAACTACATAAAACGTGCGTCAGATCACTTGAATGCCTTATTTGCCATTGAGGAATTCTTCCTGGAACACGACAGTCTTTGCACATCAATAGCTAAAGTGAGTATCTGCTCCTAGCTCTGCGGACCTGTTTTTGCAGGATTTGTGGTGAAACTCATTCTGTTCACATCGTCAGCCTGTCTGCTTTAGAGGAGAGAAATGTGGGGTCACAGTGCAGAGCGTGTATAGGAAACCCATCTATAACAATTGCTTTAGGGAAAAAAAAAAAAGGTTCTGTGTCTGCCTGTGCCTCCAAGTGAGCACCGCTGAGGGTAACTACTCGTTACCAGCACGAAGCCTGAAGGGAGCTATTCTTTTGCAACTTCTAACCTAGATACCCTTGTGTGGCGCTGGAAGAGATGCGAGGCCAGGGACTTGTTTTAGGAAGAGCTGAACTTCATGTGTCTCTGCATGGTCCCTGGGATCTAACTGCCAAATGGTTTATGCTACTTGAGAGTGCAAAACTGGGAATAAGGGCAAAATTTCTTACTCAGGCTGACCTAGTTGTGAAACTGGGAATAAAGGGCAGCTGACGTGTGGCTTATTACCTATCTTCCCACTTCAAGAGCTTTCAGTATATCCCTGCACAATCCTACTTCACAAATATTTTGTCCCTGTGTTCTTCCTGTCATCAGACCAAGTGCATTTGATTTGAATTGCAAGCATTTTCCTTCAGCAGTCTCGAGAAGCCCCTGTCTTTTGGAAGAGCTCTCCTAGGGCCTGCTTAACTCTTGGTTCCTCAGGACAGAGTAATCTTAACTTCTGCCACCAGCGCCTCTGGCTAATGGCAAAGCACTTAGCATGGAGCTGAGCCAAAAGCCTTTGGTTTGGTGAGCCAAAATGTCATTGAATTACAGCAATTGTTTGGCATGTGTCCATTGTTCTAGGAGCTTGGGTTTCCCTGGAGGCTGAGAATTGAAATGACACTTTATATTTGGAGTTGGCAGACAGCTTTGTCAGTGCTCTGCCGCGAGGAGACCAACTGCAAAGTGCCTGCTCTGCCTGAGCACAAAGGCACCCTGAGAAAGCATGACTGCGTCTTACCCTCGCCGCGCTGGGCAGGGGTTTGAGCTGGTGAATGACCAATTGCTTTGACACCTGCCATAAGGCACTTTTCAGAGAGAACTGACAGGACGAGGGAGCCTGGGGCAGGGCGGATGGATTCACGCTCTTATCCGTGTATGTCACTGCAGTGCCTATCTGGGCCTGCATAAGAGTGGCTTATCTGATCTGCTCTGGGGATGTTTTTGGGGTGCTTTAAAAAGAGAAATATCTTGAGAAATATCTTGAACTGATGCCCTCTGTGGCCTCTCGTTGCCCACAGCTCTCAAGAATACTCTGCAGCCAGAGAGCTGAAGGTGATGGGGCTTGAACTGGACTCGTTGTGTGTCACAGCATCCAGCTGCCAGGAGCGTAGGGCTTGGTAGGGGAATTACAGCTATTTTTAATAATAAAATCAAAATTAAATAGACTGATTGCCTTCTGATGAAGATGGAGCTGGAAGACACAGATTACATGCAAACGCTGTGCTTGGACATGAGCTAGTCCCAAAAGACTTTACAAAGAGCCCTGTTGCTCTTTTCTAATCACTGCAGGTGTTGATGACATTCTACCAGCTGGAAATTCTGGAAGAAGATGTAATTCTCAACTGGTTCTCTCTGCGGGACACATCTGACAAGGGAAAGCAGCTTCGTAAAAACCAGAGGGTAAGTCTTTTTGTGTCTTTTTTTTTTTTTTTAAAAAAAAAAAAGCAACATCTGGTAAAAGAAACTTGGAGTTCAGTGCCACTGTCACCTTCTGTGGAGCAGCTGCTGGTAGGCCAGTAACGCACCGGTGTCTTGAGTGCTAAACAACGCAACTTTGTTCTCCAGAGCGGATGTTTCTGTGCGTTCTGCCATAATCATCCTGTTTCCACAAGGAATGGAGGCAGTAGGAGAGGGATGTTGTTTTAAGTGGGGTCTGTAGCGTAAGGCCAGCACTTTCCGGAGGAGCAGCACGGTCTCTCTAAGCCAACACCCATTTGAAATGGGCTTTAGGCCAATGCCCTGTTTGCTGGCCCCATGCAATTCCTTTGAAGCTTTCATTCCTGGCTTACCAGCCCCTTCGCATATATTTTGAAGCGTTTGCTGTACTGAGTGGTTTCATTTGGCTTGTGTTGCAAGGGAGCACATAAACTTCCCCGTTCCATCAGACAGAACTTTGTGCTGCAGTTTGGCTGAGCCCTGGTCCAGTCCTCCTGCCTGGATCTGGAAGAGTTGGAGGGGACGAAGGCCACCTCTGAGGAGCTGTGGCTTTGTTTAAACCTTTGCTTTGTTTATAAACCTTTGCAAAGTCAACCGGTAGTACAGGTCAGCAGTGCTTTCAGTGGCATCCCAATTGTTTTTCGTCTAAACTTGTGTCTTTTCCTCAAATCTGCCTCTGTTTTTATGCTTTATAGAAACATCCTTTCTCTTTCTTGCGTGTGGCAGTGTCCTCACTGACACAATATAGGTGTTGAGCGTTCCCAGCACCTGTTTGCCACTTGTTACCCACCTACACTTCATTCTCTCTGCAGCTCCAGAAGTTTATCCAGTGGCTGGAGGAGGCAGAAGAAGAGTCGTCTGACGGCGACCAAGACTGACGTGGTGGCGTGGCATGAGAAGAAGAGGCACTCTCACTGCCTTTCCGGGCCAAGTGGGCAGGGCAAGATCAGTGCCAGTGCATGGTGTGTAGATGTGGGGCCTGACATCGAAGTGACTGACAATCCCATCATTAATTATGTCGTGCATTCCCAACTCTGCCACTTCCTTCCCTCCCTCACTTGTCTGGTGGCACATCATGTTGGATGGTTGTAGCACAGTGTAATAACCACAAGGGAAAAGCAGGAGGTGATGATATCCAGAATCCCTCCGGAGCCTGGATATGGAATACTCTAAGCTATCTTTTGGAAGCTCCTCGTTACAAAAGGAGCAAACAGATGCAAATGCATCGCCCGTATAAACCTAAGCAATGGGGTTGTGGAAGAGTGGTCATACAGCTAAATTATTAGGAGTCATTATTGCTTCTGGAGCTCAGAACTGCTGAAGAGACACCGGCAAGGTTGGTAAGTGGGAGCATGTGGATGAGGATCTGGAGTGCAGGACTGAGTTTCCAGAGTTCCTGTGCCTGGAGAAGATGCAGTTGTCTTAGGATGCCCAAGGCACTTTGCAGCCCAGAAGGCACTTCTGTGATCCTGATGAAAGGGAGAATCTCTTGCCATCTGCTGTGCTAGGATCTAACACGAGGTTGCACAGCGGAGTTGGTAATACCATGTGTTTCCTCTTTCTTTAGAACAGGATCGGAGGTACTCAGCTTCCCCGACAGGGGTTGGCTAATAGTGGATGCACACTGGTCAATGAAATGCTACATGGTTTACCACATCTTAGATGTGATATGTCTGCTGCTGCTGCCCAGCTGTACATCTCCCCCACCTTTATTTTTTTAGTAAAAAGGGAGCAGAGAGAGCAGAGATGCCTGGCTTCTCCTGCTGCACAACTACACTCGTGTTTTGCTCTGATTGCACCAACTCCTTTAAGGAGAATGCAAGTTCCTGAGTTCTACTCCAATGTGAAAAAGAGCGAATGTTATCTCCTTGAACTGCACGTGCTTTGTGTTTTCATATGATTTTGGTTATATAAGCTTTCTTACTCAAACGTACGCCTTTTATTTAAGAACTTCCCCTCCCTCAGACAGCAGGGAAAGTGCTGCAAACCCGTTGTAAAGGTCAGCAGCTGCGGAGCTGCTCGGCGTGCAGCAGGGAACGAGCGTGCCTCTGGCACTGTGTTGCCAGCACGACGTGTGGCAGGCAGCAATAAGGCCTTTAAGAACAACTTGCTTGGAAATGTCGCTGTGCTGCGTTCTCCTCTGCTCTTACAAAGAACAGAGCAGAAAAGGCCCCGTGGGAATCAGCTTGTGTTCGTAGGTGGGTTACATGTTGGACGTGCTGACCTTGCCTCTGTCCCTTCAGGAGGAGCATGGAATAAATCCCTTGAGAGGAGGGTTGGAATATGCACTGGAGCTGCCCACTCAGGATATTTACTTGGCCGTTCCGTGGTGCCACAACTGTCAGTGAGGGGACAGTGTTGGATGCTGGAGGCCAGGGATGCTGCCTCTTCAAAACTGATGTTCAGCCAGGGCGATCTTGTGCACTCACACCATCAGTTGCCAGGACTGTGCGTAACCGTGCTTGTTTTCTGACATTGCAAACTCAGTCTTGTAAATGTTGGGGAAATAGTTGGTATCTGAATTTTCTGTATCTGCCAATATTTAATTCAGGGAGCAAATAAAAACGATCCTGGTGATACCGGCCTGTTTGCTTTGTTGCAATTGTGTGTGTCCAGTTGTATGTGCTTGAGCAGAGCTTAGAGGTACGCTAAGTAACGCATTGCTACTTTTTCCTCAAGAGATTTCAGGCACATATTAAGCGGGTAAGAAATCAGCACATGACAGAATTGGTATAAATATCCAGTGATAGCTCACGACTTCGATATTTAAAAGTAGAGAATGGTTTGTTAACACTTTTGAGCTTAGAATCCTGAAATCGGTGAGATTTGTTTTCGTACAGGATTGTGTTGCAAAGATGAACCGTAAATCCTATGAAACCTGTTTTCTTAGCCATGATGAGAGCTAGTGGGAATGTTGGCTGTTACGTACTGTGACATGTCCTCATAATGCCAGGGAGTAAGAACTGGTGGAGAGTGCGGGGACAGCTACAAGGCTCTTACTAAAAGCATTTACAAACCAGCTGTGAGACTCGGGGATGCTAAAATCTCCCTGCACATCTGAAGGTTTCCTTCCCTTTTACAATGTGAAGATGGTTTAAAAAATAGGTTTAACATGTAGTTCCATAAGTGGCTTGGTTTTGCTACAGGCTTTTGATTCTTTTTTTTTGCCAAGTAACAATTCCACTTCTGTTTTTTCCACATTCCTCGCTTCTTTGCTCCGTAGTAGTCAAGTTTTTCTTGCTGCGAGCCGCTGTCTTACTCAGGGACGAAGATCAAGGGGGGAATGTTGTTCTGTGATCCAATACCCCTACCCTTTAGGCCTTGGTGTGTGTGTGGTGGGTTGTCTTCAGGTGCTGATAACAGAATAGCAAAAAGGAGACGGTCAAAGTAGAACTTGATAGAACCACCCTTGATATTCTCCAGGGTGGAGTTCTGGCATAGTGCAGCATCCTTATGGGCAGATGAGTGTTTACGTTTTAAAGGAACACTAATTGAATTGTTTAAGCATTGGGTCAGCTCGATGGTTTCTGTTGCTTTCCATCAAGCCTTGTGTTTGGTTGGAAGACTAGAGACACCTCTGAAAGCAACCTTGACTGTGCAGACGTTGCTATTTGTCTTCTTTAGCAATGTCAGCAGTAAGTAGACTTTTTTTTTTTTTTTTAAGGCCATAGCACTCATCTTGCCTGACTTCCCATCTAATGTGGACGGATTGATGAGTTTCAGCTGGTGTTCCTCATGGCAAGCCTGTAACTGCAGTTAACAACAGTGTTTTAGAAAAAGGAAGTAGGTTTTTGTTGCTTAGAGACATAAGTGATGGAACTCAAGTGCACCTACGTCTGCTTGGGGCTGTTCTGAGCAAGTCTCATGGATGCACTAAAATGCCTAGAGCCTGTTTACTCTGTAAGGAGAAGCAGTGCTATCACTGCTGTAATATTTAAATCTAGACGTAAACCAACAGGATGTTCAGAATCTCTTCCTTCTGGACCTAGACTCCTCAGCACTGTCCCTTACTGATAATTCCTTTGTCTCTGAGATCTTAACCCCCGCTCATTAGCAGTGAGTCATGCTTCACAGGACTCCTGGGAGCCGCTAAATCAATCTGTCAGTTGAGTATATTCAATCACTTGGCCTGTTTTAAAGGGAAGGCTGTAACAATGAGATTTGGTCTGCACCACCCCATGGGTGTGTGACACCTCTTACCTTGTGGTTGCACGCGGTCCCTTGGGAGCTCACACTCTACAGATTGGCACTTTTGGTAACGAAGGTGGCTAAGGAGTATGAGGCAGGTTCTGGGGTGAAGCCGCAGCTGTGGTCAGGAGGTGGGAAAGAGGACAAGGTGGTGGTGCTGGCCCTGCTAGAGGGAGACTGTATTTCTTGTGGAAACATGGGAGAGCCTTATGCTTCTTGCGATTTACCTGAGGTCTTCTTGAGTATTTTTTTTTTTCCAATGTAATGTGGGATTCTTAACCCAGTCTAGCAGTGCTAGATAACTGCCAGGAACACCTACAGGACTCAGTAATGTATGAGGAGGTTATTTAGCTCAGACCTGCCTGCCAGCCTTTGGAGCTTGGCACCGTTCCCTGCAAGATCTCTGGCTCTTCCTACCGTGGGTGAGTGTGGCACAAAGGACTGGCAACCTGGTGTCATGCCCCCTGTGATCCCCCTGTGTGGTTCTTTGTGTGCATTCCTTCTATTCCAGGACAGGGCAAGGCTGTTACTGCCTTTCCTGGTGGTGTGTGTTCAAGCGTTTGTTCTCAGCCACAGCTCCAGGCCACTGCTGACGGAGACAGTTCCTTGGTGCCCCTTGGGTGCTGGCGGGATGGCCGGAGTAGAGGACAGCCAGCTCCAGCTGGCCGGGGTCACAGTGCTGATGCCTGCAGGCGAAATAGGGTCTGGGGGGAGAAAACGATGGAGCTGAGAGGCTTTTGGAGCTGATGTGTGCACAATTGAAGAGGCTGGGGTATGGGGGAAGGATGTGCACAAAGGGATGGTGGCAATGAGTGGTGATGAGGCTGAACGCGGAAGGGCCTGAGCAGCAGGGAAGGTTACGGGGTGGTGACGAGGGGCTTGGAAAGGATCTGGGGAGGGCAGCCCTGGGCTCCTGCGGCACGGGGCAGCGTCTGGGGCGCTCGAAGGGGGCGCGGCGCAGAGCAGGAGCAATCCCCCCGCCCTGCTCCGAGGGCCACGTAGCGACACGAGGCGCTCGGGGAAGGGGCTGAGGAGCGCCACAAAGGCCGAGGGGCCCGTCCTTGAGGGGGGGGGCCGGCCCCGCCCGGTCCCCCGAGGGTTGGGGGGGGGGGGTCCCGGCCCCTCTCGGCTCGGCCCCGCGGGGCGCCGGTTCCGGTTCCGGCGGTGCCGGGGCGGCGGGCGGGCGGCCGGGGGAGGAGCCGGCCGAGCCCGAGCCTGCGCCGTGCGGGCGGGCGGCGCTGG
>CM021773.1:16833656-16900395 GCA_011076525.1 Nettapus auritus
GCCGTGCCCCCCGCTGCCTCCATGGGGGCTCCCCCAATTTCTGCCCCCCCATGGTGCCATCGCCCCCCCTGCGCCGTTGGGGGCCGCGCATCTCCCCGGGGTGCGGGGGCGCTGCCCTCAGCACGTTCCCTGCCCGGGTGGGGGTCTGGGGACAGCTGTGCTCTCCCACCATCCATCTTGGGGAGCGCCATCCATTTTGGCAGCTTCCCTCGCCCCGGCTCGCTGGGAGGACCGGGTGGGCTTTCTCCTCCCGTCGCCGAGCACGGGGGGAAAGCTCGGTGCCTGGGGTGTGTCGGTGCAGAAGTGGGGAGCAGCCCTGCCCCGCATCACGTCTCCTCCCGAGCAGCCTTCCGCCGACAGCCGTGCTCCCATCGCTCCTTTTGTGACAATCTCCGGCTCCTTCCATCGCGTGCGGCCGTGCGGAGGTGAGGCGGCTGCCGTGCGCGAGCGGCTGCGGGCTGTACGCGGGGCCTCTGTTGTCTCCTACCTTTGTAAAGTCCGTGACCGCTCCGGGGAACGAGCGTCACGTGAAGCCAGCTCTCGGCTCGTGAGACCCTTTGTTTTGCCCGAGGTCTTCCTACGGCTGACTCTCCTCTGGCTTTTTTGCAGGGCCCCGTTCCCGGGAAGGCAGCCTCCCTCGGCTCCCTCAGCGTGTGACCCTTTACCATTCCTAGGGCTCTGCGATTCGGACGGGTTGTGTGATCGCCTTCCTTTGCGTTTTTCCCCCCTCCCTCTGAAGATGTAGTGTTTACACAGTGTATATGGAGGCTGGGGCTGCAAAAGGCTTTCAGTTTTATAGTCTTCCCAGTGTCTTCTCGTTGCGCCAAATACCTCCCTAGGCTGCGAGCTTGGCTCGGACCGTAAGTTAAACAGGGCTGGGCCTGTTCGGGGCTTGGATGGAAACCCGTGTGGCCGCCTCAGCAGGGGGTGCTCTCCCCTCTGCAGCCAAACCATCCCGGTGCCCAGGTTCCCGTTAGCTCGGGAGGTGCCAGCTTTTCAGATGAGGCTTGAAATTTGGAGTCGCTCCTTCGACCGCAGTCTGGGATGCTCTGCCTCCCAAAATTCCTCCTCAGCCAGCGGAGGGCTGGAGCGCTCGACAGCTTCCCCGCTCCCTCCAGGCCGATGGAAGCCCTCGGCCCTCGTTTTCCATAAATTTCCTCTGCGGTATCAGTTGTCGGCTGATGGTTTCCTGTCCCTCAGCTGTTGAGCAGCGTTGGGTGCTACGAAACAGCTGCCTCTCCGCGGCGCGGAGGGGACCGAGTTTCATTGGTGGGAGAAGCGAATTCTCCGTGTGTGCTGTTTGTAAACAAATGCCTTGGGATCCTTTGAAATGTTGTTCTTGAAGGGAATTCAAACTTGTCTTGAATGAAACATTGCCATGTGGGTGGGAGAGTGTCTGCATAACTATAAACAAAGTTTGGTAATAAATAGCAGCGTCTCGAGCTGCGGAGAGGGGTCTGGTGGCAGCAAAGTTCTGTCTTGTGCCTTTTCATCCTCTGTTTCTTTAAGGCTCCGTGAGGGGAGGCAGATGGTAGATTAATGAAACTTGAAGATCAAGCAGCGTAGGGAGTTCTTGTGGATACCAGCAGGGAGACGGAAAATCGCTTGTGAAGACCCAGCGAGGTTAGATGCATCAGAAACGCAGGAGGGGAGAGTTGGCTAGGACAAATTCGGCTAACTCCTAGGGGAAGAAGCGCCCTGAGGAACGGAAGGCGAGCACAGTGCAGCGGCTGGCAGAGGTCTTTGGGGCTGGAGGCTGCGTGTGAGCAGCCTGTCCCTTGGTGAAGTCCTGCGGGATGAGTTGCACGGTTGGGGCAGCACGTGGAACGGGGGCACAAAGCCCCTCGTGGCGGGGCTCCCAGCATGCCCCATCAAGAAGGAGGTGTTTGGGTCTTCGCTCCTTTCCAGAGAGCTGAAGAAAGGGCTGCTGCTTGGCTGGAGCTCGCAGGGGAACGGCCAGACCAGTCCAGCTGCGGCATTGTCTCCGAGAAGCCCCGGAGCCCCAGGCAGCACTTGAAATATTTCAGGCTCCCTGGTAATTGGTGTCCAGGAGAAAGCAATCAGTTGGTCTGCGGGGAGACACGGGGATGGGAGGGCAGGAGGCACCTCAGCTGTTGGTAAAAGCCTGCACATTTATGAGCGATTAGCGAAAACCAGAAAGATTAATGCTGCCCGTGTTCAGCCAGGGAAGGGCGTTGTGTGTGAGTGCGTTTATCCCTCTGGCCCCTCTCCTCGAGGCGCCCAAAGACCTGCCATGGAAGAGGCGAGCTGTTAACAGTGGATGGCCCCGTGGCAGCTGATCCACGAGGGGGAAAGATCCTACAAAAATACTGTAGATCCTTTGGCTTACGCGTTTCTGTAGTGCTCGGACCTTTTGTGGGGTCCCTGTGGCGTAAGGCCAAGCTCCCTGCGACCCAGCGTTGCTTCTCGCTTCTGTTGCCCAGGTCGATTTGGTTTCTCCCTCTTCCTCCTCTTCCCAGCTGTGCATCTCCAGCCAGGCGTTCCCTTCAGCTCACCCCGTCCCCAAGGCAGCATCGCAGCCGCGGTCTTGGTGTGTGGGATTTTTCGTTCTTTTGTTTATCTTGTTAATATTTGTTTGCTCTGAGAATCAGGGCGGTGATGGAGCTGCCTCAGTGTTTACATCTCCTCGGAAATGTGAACTGAGGCTCCCCAGGGTGGCTGCGGGGCTGTCAGGCTATGCCGGGAGCTGATCCTAGTCGAAGCGCTCAGCCCCAAATCACGAAGACACCGGAATGGTGCCGCGTCTAGGCGGGAAGGAGGAGAAACGAGAAGAATTAATGTACCTGGTCACGGGGAGAGGAGGTGCGAGCAGCGGGAAAGCCGCAGCGTTTCTTTGCCTCAGCGAATAGTCGGAGAACCCAGCCTGTGCCCGGCTGTGTGGCGCGGGGACCTCAGGTGGGGACATCTGGACCCGTGTGGCTTTGTGCGTCGCTGATCCCGGCGCTGGCGACGCGTGGAGGAGCTGAGCAGCCTGATGGAAGGAGCTCAGGGTTTGACTGTGTGCTACACTCTTCTCGGACCTGAAGCTCCTTTCTGCAGATGTGCTTCGCTGGGAAGTATGGAAATGTCCTTCGGCTGCTGGCTTTGGAGAAAGAAGGCTTTTGTCTACAGCTGGAGTCTTCTTATCCGAGGTTTTCCAGGTAAAGTCTGTGCGGTGCTCTGACTACCTGCGAGGTCTGTGTTCTCCACTAAGCCACCCGCGGGCTTTTCAGGGAGCTTTGGGCAAGCTTTTTAATTCTTGTCTGGTTTTGTTCCTAATCCGTACAACGGAAATTTTAACAGAGCTCCTGTGCCTCATCCTGGCCGCTTGTGAGCTTCTTGAGCAGGCGATTGTGTGGGTCTGAGTGCCGCAGCTCTGTGGCAGCGCTCCCCTCTCCGTGCTGTTAGATCTCCTGGGGACCTGTGTGGTCAGGAAGGGAACAACCCTGCTGAAGGGTCGTGGTAGTGCGTAGTTTGTTGGGACGTGGGCTTCAGAGACCTGTAAAGCGTCCCTCCAGCTCGTCCCCCACGAGAAGGGTCGCCTTCTCTGCGCAGAACACATCTTTCTGTGTGCGTGCTTCCCGCAGCTGAACTGCTGACTTCTCATGTGGCCAGGTGACGGGTGCAGCTCTGAGGACGTACACCAATTGAACCGTGGTTTCGTTTGGCTCCATTGTTATTGCAATTGATGCTACTCGTTGCTATTGATAAAGGTGTTCCCACGGGGGCTTGCTGCAGTTTAAGTAAAACTTTTCAAAGCAGTTTCAGTTAAACGAGTGCAATTTGTGCGTCCAGGTAAGTCCTTAGCACCTGGCCTGAAGTTCTCTCTCCCTGTCTTGCCACAAATCCTGGAGTACCTGAGAGCCGGAATGTCTTCAGCACGTGGAGAAGATGCTTGGGTGAAGCGTCTCTTGTGATCGTTTTGCTTATCTTCCCTCAGACCTCTTCCAGGCAGGAGGGAGCAGCGAGGCCCGTTTCTCCTGCCAGGGGACCTCCCATCCTCACCTCACCTCCTCGTCCTGCGTTTGGGAGGACACCCGAGGCGTGGGCAGCAGCAGTGGGGTGGTGCTGCTCCTGACTGCAGTTCCAGCTTCAGAGCGATCCCTGGGTCTCAGCTGTCCAGCGAAAATTGGTATCGAACTAATCATTAGCCCGGTATCTAATCCAGACCTGCTTAATTATCATCTGCTCTCCAAAGCTGGGTGCAAGGCGGTGATCAGGGCAGCGCTCTGGAGGCAGAACAAAGCGGGCCCTGCTGCAGTTCCCAGGGCAGGGGTCAGACGCCGTTGGTATTTGGCGACCTCATCTCCTGCACATGTGTGTTGGGAAACGCGCTGACGCTCACCGAAAGGCCGAGTGATTTATTTTTATTGCAGGATCTTTTGGAAATCGATGCCAGGAGTGACTGTCCTTCTGGCTTAAAGCGTTTGGAGCTGGGGAAGGGATCCTCAGCTTAAGAAGCGGTGTCAGTCCTGAAGCAGTGGTGAGCCGCTGGCGTGGTGCCCCTGCCTTCCCTGCCGGCTTTTGGTAGCGTGAGTTGGGGGCAGTTGCATTTTGCCTTTTTTCTTTTAATTTGGAATTGGAAACTTCGCTGTCTGCACAAGACCTTTGCACGTCCCGTGCTCCCGGTGGAGAGCGCTTCCATGTCATCGTGGATGTCACGCAGGGAGAGGTTGGCGAGGAGCCTGCTGAGGCTGTAAGCGAGCTGAAGCTCCTCCAGAGCCGTGCGGCTCCTTTGTGTGCACGCTCCCTTTTGCTGCCTCTGTCTGGCAGCGCTGGCCCCGCTGCAAGGTGGCCGTCACTTCTCCTCAGCTCCGGGCCAGTCCCTCTCCTCTCGGTGCAGGCCAGCAGGAAGCTTGTCTTTGGGGTGGGGAGAGGTCTGCTGGGTCTCAGAGGGGTTCCCCACGTTGGTGCTGGAGAGGCGAGAAGAGCTGGGGAGATGGAGATCCGTGCTCCTGAACCCACGGTGGCTGTGCAGGCTGCTCCTTCTCTGTCTCTGGAAAAAAGAAACAGGCCCAGCTTTCAAGTCTGTGCCCAAAGCGGCTTACCTTCTGAGGCGAGGTGGGCTCATACCCTGTACGTTTCCTTCCTCGGATGGAAATGTTGCCTGGCAAACTCACCAGAAGCTCAGTCCCCCTCAGCCACGTGAGAGACCGCAGCACCACGTGAGGTGCTGCTCGGGATCTAGGGTCTGCTGCGGGTAGTTTTTGGCCGTCTGTGTGCAGGTTACTGCAGCCCGTGCCCGTCTCCTGGGCTGGTGAGGACCTGGCAGAGCTGCTAACCACCGGCTCCTGCGGTGGGACGTGCCTGGGGTGTCCTGGTGCCGGAGCTGCTGCTGGTCACAGCCAGACAGCGTCCCCAGGCGTGGTGGCTGTGGCCTGTGGCGCCGCCAGGGCTGGAGAAGGTTTTTTGGTGGTGTTTGCTCCTTCCCCAGGCCGTGCCGGGAGCCCTGCTGTTCGGGGCCAGCCGTTACGGCCCCGTAGGTGTCCGGCTTCGTCTGCTGTGGTTGGAGCCGTGCTCGCCGAGGCCACGTTGGGTGGTGGCAGTCTGATGGCAGTCGTAGCCTGGTTTCTTTGCCCAGGGGTGGCGTTCTGAAAGCCAAGTTAGCCAAATTGGGCCTCGGACCAACTGCCCTCGCGCCTTGTCTGTACTATGCAAACAATGAAGCTTTACAACAGCTATTGAACTTGTTTGCAGCTAGAGCTGGTCAGGATTTTCTCCCAAAATACGGTGTTGTGTCGAAGCCAGCATTTTTCTTGGAGAGGTATTGTTTTCAATTATGCTTTTGATGGGAACGTTTCTTAATTTTATCCTCTCACGTTGTCTCTGGAAAAGCAAAAAGGTCAAGAAACCTTTGCCCATCCATGAGAACGAAGCTGTTTTGGTGCAGTTCTGTGTTTTGAAACCATCTGAAGGGCTCTGTTTGGAATTCCTGCACAGGACAGAAACCTGCCTTGATGTCGCAAGCATTGTCGTGAAGTAAGTCAGTGCCCTGGCTGTCTGCTCCGCACCTGGGCACGAGCATGGTTCGGTCTCTGCCGTGAGGTCAAATGCCATTAAAAATGGCTCAGAAACCACCATGGGGAGCTCGGCTTGCGCGCTGGTCATTGTCACGGGAGCTATTGATGGTGGAGGAGGCCACTGCTCAGTCTTCCAGTTCCCACCGAAGTGTGAGTCCCTCTTCTTGCTCCCTGCCTCCTTCACGTGGGATTTCCCCACCTGCCCTCTCTAAACCACTCTGTGGCTGGCCTCGAAGATGTCCAGATCTTATTCTATGTCCAGGTCTTACTTCCACGCTGAGCTTGCGGATGCTCGGGGGAGAAGGGCACTGTGAGTGTAAGCAGAGAAAATGGGGTTTCCCCATTAGCTTTTCTACTACACGGTGTGTTTGGCTTCAGTCCTTTCGGTGAGCATCCGGCCCTCCATCCTGACCTGGAGGCTGTGTGTGGGGAGGTGTAAGGAGCATAGTTAAAATTCCTCAAGTCCTTTTTGAGCCCCTTGAAGGAGTGGGAAGCCTCTCGCACGTCTGCGCGGCAGTTCCTGAGCTGTTCTGAGCTGAGGGTCTCTGTGCTGTGATGAACTGCTACTCCTCCACCCTTGACTGCATCCAAATAGATAGAGCAGTGTTGTGGTTTGGGATATTTGATCTGCGTAAAAACCCATGAAGGAAAGCTGGGCCTGCAGAACGCAGCCCAGGCCGTGCCTGCAGGAAATTGCCTTCATGTTGTCACACCAGCTTTGCATCGCGGCGCGCATCTGACGAGGCAGCAGCCAGGGCTGTGTTTTTTTGGTGTTTCCTATTGATTTCCTCCTCTGTCCGTCCCTTGTTTGTTATTTGGAGCCTGCCCTTCTGACCTGCGTTGGCTGGCTGCTGGTTTTGCACAAGGGGGATGTGGCAACACGTGGCTGTGTTGCTGTTTGTCCCGGCTGCTGGCTCGTTTGGCAGCGAAGCGAGGCCCCTGGGCCGGGTCGGTGAGTTAGGGAAAGCTTCGTCCTGCTGCTGGCCGTCTGGGGAAGATTTTGAACCAAATCCTTTCATGAAAGCTTTTTGGAAGTTGCTGAAGCGAGGTACAAATGTGGCAATTAATCTAATCGTTGTAATTTTGTATGTTTTTTTTATTATTCCATAGTGGCCCTAGGAGGACATGGTGCTTTTAGCTCGTTTATATCGCTGTCTCCACAGAGCTGCTTGGGAAAGCTTGCGGAGCTGAAGCATTCGTGTCCCCCCAAACCCCTGCTCTGAGGCTCTCGGTTTCACTTGTTTCCATCGCTGCTGTTTTTGTTGTAGCAATAACATTGAGCCCGTGCAGGAACGGACTGAAATTCCCTGGAGACTTTGGCAGGCAGAGATGCCTGATGCTGCCCTTCCTGTGTCGTGTAATCCCGTACCGCAGCGGAGGGCTGGGGCTGCCGTCATTGTTGTACCAGTTATTTATCGACGGAGACGTGCCAGAGGCGTTGTTTTTCCAGGCTAACTATCAAAGGCAGCAGAAGCAGCATTTGGGTACCCTGCTCCGCTGAGTCCCGCCTTGGTTATCCCCTCCGTGGCTCATCCATTTTGTCTTGTTTTTGCTAAAGCTTGCTGTCTCGTGAGAACTGGAGGAAGAAAAGATGCAGCGAGTGGCGACTGCAGTGGGAATCTGCGTCTGGTCCTGGCAGAGGACAGGAGCTGTAAGGGGAAGGGCTTCCTCACGTGCCTTGGAGCGGGGATCTGTTTCTGGGAGAGCTGGCACCGGCCGCAGTGTGGGAAGGCTCTCCTCTGCTGCTTTTTGAACTGCCCCTAGTGTTTTGAGGGGAATTCACGTGCTACGTGGCCCCTCTGATGGCTGGCAGCTGTTCCTGGGATACAGTGAGGGTCTGCCAGAGGGGTCTGTGTTTTGGGAGGTCTGGCTCTGCGTTGATTATCTCAGCAGGGATGCTGGTGCTAGCGCATCAGCCTGCCCACAGGACTCGGTCCTCACCTCTGGGCATCGCTCTGCCCACCTCTGACCTGCTGGACACTCATGGTCCTTTCGTGTCTCACTGCCGTGAGCAAATCGGTTGTCCCCCGTGTGCCGAACCCCCTGGTCAGGTTCAGATCTGCACTGAGCAGTGTCAGAAGCGTGACAAGAAGCGTAGCTTGGCTGCCTGACGGGATCAGCCGGGCACAAGACAGCCGTGTTTGGCCCCAGGGCTCAGCAGCTTCTCAAATCGAAGCTTTTTTTTTCCCTCCCCCCCCCCCCCAGAAGCTGTGATGGGTATGCAAACTCCGTCCTGCAGTTTGCATACGGCTAACGAGCTGTCCCGGTTCCTTCAGCCCTGCCTAGCTCAACCAGTATTTTAGTGCCATTCACCCAGACTTGCCCGTGGGCCCAGCTGGGGCCCTGCTGTGCTGGAAACCTGTGCCGGGGCTCGGTGCAGGAAGTCTTGCCACTGCATTGTGCTCGCTTGTTTGAATGTTTTCTTAATGACTCCGAGAAGGGTGGATTTCCATGGCCCTAGCTGCACATCAGTCCCCTGTGGCAGGCCTTCCTGTTGTCATAGGGAGCTGGTAAATGCACCTTTAGGTCCTGAAGGGGCTCATGTGAGACGATTTCCCTTCCAGACGGAGCAGTGGAATGACGTAAAACTCTTTGGGTTACATAAAGCCAGTTATTCCCTGCCCGGGCATCCTGGCAGGAGTTTGAGGGGTGGCAGCTGAGGGCACGCTCTGGCTTGGTCTCCTTGGGGAGGCTTGGATGTGCCAGACAGGTTTGTGCTCTGGTAATAGAGAACTGCATGGTGTGTGTCTGTGCTGGAGCTGGGGACTGTGCTTGTGTCACCTGTAGATGCCAAACGGGCTCCTTGCTGGCCAACATGGTGCTGGCACAATGGTTGTGATGATGTTGTGTGTGACTGAAGGAGAGGCGCTTCCCAAAAACTAGATACCAGTACCACAGCGATTAGGAAGCTCAAAACCAGGGCCTTGTCGTAGCCTGACCTAGCAGCAGGCCCAGGAAAGGGCCCTACTGAGGTAATAACGTGTGAACGTCTGGTATGGTGCTGGGAGAGGTTCATGTGTAGGGTGACCCTTGTGCTGCCTTCCACTGCGCTTTGCCAGCCTTCAAGGGCCTGGGAGCCCTCAGCCTTGGCTTTGGGACCCTCTGCAAGCCCAACGTTTTGAGATGTGTGGTGGTGACTTCTGGAGGCCGCTGGCCATTACCCGGCCTGTGGTGCAGTAGTCGGAGATGGCAGGTGGGAAGGTTTTTGGATGGTGTGTGGCGGGTTGGGCCCAGGGATCCACAGTCAAAGAAAAGCGGCAGCTGTGAGCTGGCCTCCGTCCCGCAGCAGTGGTGCTGCAGAGCACCGTCCTCCTCTGAATTGTGGGGAAAGTTATCCTCCTGTTGGAACGGCTGCTGATCCCTGGTGTGGAGGCAAGTCGCGGCAGGATCTGGGCTGGTTTCTGTACATGGCACCTCGCACAGCCTACTGACTAATGCCAGTCATCACTTCCAGCCAGGCTGCTGAAACACACAAGCCTCGCTGCTTGCAGAAACGCCTTCCTTCCAAATCAACACCGTGGCCTGCCCCCTGCGTCAGTAAGCTTCTGACGCTCCTTTGGAGGAGTCCTTGGCAGACCACAGTCTCCTGGCTGCTTAGAAATCGCCTTGTCCAGGGGAACATCCATCCGGTGTCAGGAGTCCTGTGGGCCAGGCCTTTCATGAAGAAAAGAAAGAGAAGCGGGAATTTCCATTGCGGAGAATAAACCAGCAGCAGGGTGGAGACAGCTCACATTTTCCTTGCTTCTTGGCTAATCAGATTCCTCTTAATTTGCAGTAATTGATTGGCTCCTGCTTTACAGCTCGCTGTCACCCGATGTCTGGGCCTCTAGTTGAGAGGGTTGTGTGCCAGCACTCGCTGTGTTTGGTTGGGATGGGAGCATCTTGTCTTTTCCTTCCAGCAGTCGAACAGTATGTGCTTGTTCGCTGGGTGCTGACTGCAGGACAAGCGCTGTTGGCCTGGTTAAATGATGCTTGCTAGGAGATTGAGCTGCTTATTGTATTGTTCAGGCCTGCGTCTCGAAAGGAGTTTGGTAAAGATGGATTTAGCTGAACTAAATGAAGTATATAAAACGCTACTAAAATATTCTCTGTTCCCCGTCTGGCTGTACAGGGAATTTCTTGTAGCATCCCCTGCACTGACACCATCAACAGGAGGAGACCAGGTGAAACAGCTAGCCTTCCTCTGCCTCAGATTGCTTTTGTCTACCAGTAGACCAGTCATTTAAACCATGACTCTTGTGCTTTGCTTTTCTCCAAGTTCTTCCCAGCTTGCTGACCATTTTGTGGTGAAGCAAATATTTCAGGTTTTGACCTTTATCCAGGACCTGTAGGTGAGGAAGAAAAAGGACGTGTCGCTCACGTAGCAATGGTCAGAAGTGGTTCTTAAGAGGATTCAGACCCCCTCGTGCTCTCTGCTGCCAGCATTTTGGGGCCAGAGGGATGTAGTGTCACTACTTGCCCTTTCATCAGGGTGCTGCAATAGCCTGGGATCAGGGACAAAGTTCTGTCTTTGCTGCTATGCAGCTGCGGCTCTGAAAGGCCCTTCTTTGCGTGAGACCTTCTCATTGTCTTTGGCAAATGTTTTGTGGTAGGACTTCAAGTTTAGAGCTTTATTAACTCCCTGTTGTTTTTATAAGGGTTGTCCATATGGCTTATAGACCTAGTTAGCAGAGATGTTGCTGCTGGTAGCGCAGCTGGACGTGAGCAGTAGGTGCAGCCATCATCTGTTATCCTCCAAGGCCCCTTCTTCCCACCAGCTAGGACGCTGGGCAGGTTTCCTTGGGAAGCTTACCCAGTTGTTTGTGCCAGGAGAGGGTAGCGTGAGCTGGTGTCTTGAGGGCAGGACGCGCGTGGAGGCTGTTTTGTCACCTCCAAGGGGAGATGTGTCATTAAATACAAATTAATTGTTAGCGTGAACCTCGCTCCTCCCCGCAGACATCTGCCTTGGTCTGTGCCTTCCCAGCCCTGCTCAGGACCAGCACAGAGGTGCTCGGGGAGCAGGGGGCTGGTGCCGGGGGTGCTGCCGTGCTGGGAGCCCGGACGAGGGGGTGCTGGTGAGCAGCTCCCTCCTTCCCCAGGTGTGCAAGCTCAGGCCTTCAGACCTCGTTTCCCACCCTCCCCCTCTCCCCGTTTTCCCCTTCTCCTCTCCTTGCTCTCCCGCTGAGTTGATGCTTTTCCAGGAATGAGCTGTACTGCTAGCCCAGCACATTCCACAGCGGCAGCGCTTTTTTGGCAGGAGCTTTGCCTGCCGTTAAGAAAAAGCAGGACTGGCTTGGCGTCCCTCAGCCGAGGGCCAGAACAGGAAGGCCCGGTCCCACCTTCCTCACGGGGCACTCGGGAGCCTCCCCGAGCATCGTGCCCCTCTCCCTGCTCCTGCCTGTGGCAGCAGCAGGACCTGGCACCGTGCTGAGACCCCCGGGACCCTTTACAGCTCCTTGCTATCGGGCACAGTCATCTCCATAGTGTGGAGACCCTGAGCATTGCAGGGAGCCTGCTGCTTTCCTAGCTGGAGAGGGGCAGGTGACGTCTGTGAAGAATCACAGGGAATTCCCTCTGGGGCTGGGGAAACCTCTCCGGCCTTGACAGAAGCGTTGTGAGCGCTGTGCTGGCTGCCCTCAGGGAGCCCTTTGTCCACCCCTCTGCACGGGCCCTGTCCTTTCTGTCAGCCGTGTAGCAGCTCCGTGCCTGCTGTATCCAGACGGAGATGTGTCACAGACCAAGCCTCCTCCTCGCCATCAGTGAAATACAGTGTCGGTGCCAGGATTTTGCCCTGTTTCATACACATCTCCTTCCAGCTGAGGCCTCTTTGGGCCTGATTCCTGTCCCACCTTGACCACAAGCCTGGCTTTTGGTCACTGCCCTGCCTGGGGGCGTCTCAATTCCCCAAAGGTCCTTCCTGCAGACATTTTACCTCAAATCTTCCTTCTCACGAGGAGTCCTTGCAGTTTTTGCACCCTCGTGCCACGCTGTGCAGGCAAGCTCTCAGAGTTGCTGAGGAGCCGAAATGGAGCTACCGGAGCGAGGAGTCTGGCCGGGCTTCTGCTGGGAGTTCCCGTTTGTCCTGATTTCCAATTCAAAGAGCCTGAAAGTGTCACTGAACCTTCAGGGGCCTGGAGAACGCTCCCTTTGATGATGTCTCTGAAAGTCCTTCTGGGGGCTGCGGGGGCTGGAAGCATCGCCTGGGCAGGGCAGGATTAATTCACGCGGAGGTGCCTCCTGCAGCGGGGGTGCAGCACCCTCCCCGGGTCGGAGCCAGGCCTGTCGGGCTGGTTTGCAGTGCCGCAGCCAGATGGTCACTGCGGAGATCAAGGCGGGACGGGCTGCCCGCCCTTCAGCTCCCTTTGAAATCCAAGTCTGTAACTTTGCTTTGATAAGTCCTGCTCCCGGGCAGGCCTGCGAGGTGGGACGGCTCGTTCCTGAGTGCCATTCCTTTTCCAGTCTTTGGGCTAGGTGAACAGTAAGGCTGTCCCATCCTTTCCCACCCAGTGACACCTGTGTGACTGAGACCAAGTCCAGCAGGAGCCAAGCGTCTCCTGGATATGGGGGCTGTGGCGTATATCCAGTGTGTTGATTAGGAGATCTTGGGGAAAACAGTTGCCATCTTAGATGTCTGCGTTGGTCCCTGTCCTGTTGACCATGAAGGGGTTGAGGGAGGCTGGGGTGGTTACAGGCTGAAAACGACAGGGGCTGTTCTTGTGCTTTTACTCTTAGGCACCATGTCCCTGCTCCTGAGGAGTGCAGGTAGTAGCTTGAAATGTGATCTGCTCCCCGAGAAATCCTTGTAAAGCACCCTTGGTTTGTTAGGAGAGCAGAGGTGACCTCCTACTATGTGCATAGCCTTGTTATCACTGTGCTAGCAGGGTGGTTGCTTGGTGTTGCTTGAAAAAGAGCCCCGGTACAGACGGTGCTGCCAGGTTGGTCACGTTCCCACAGGGACCTGGGGTGCTGGGTGTACAGGCAGGCAGGAGCGCAGCAGTTCCTCTGGGGAGGGGGGTCTAACGCAGCTAAAACACCCACAGATCTGTGTTTCCCTTCTTACTCTGCTCTGAAATAGAGGCGCGATGGAAAACACCGTGTCTGAGGGTTTAGGGGGGAAGATAAAATGGGGAACGACAGTCCCTGTTTACACCGAGAGAGACCTTCTCACCCCGGTGCACTGTGTAGATTTGTATCCTACGTTCTCCTCCTCTGCACGGAAGATAAAAATACGGTGAGGAAGACCCGAAGACTTGCCTGGCTTACGGAGACAGACACCTCAAATCCTCTAATCCCGTTTGATGCATGCTGTTTGCCTGTGAAACCCAAGGTCTCGCTGATACACGTGTGATCGCTGGCGTATGTGTTCTTTGGTTGGACCTGCAGCCCTTGAGGGGATTGTATCCCCATGGGAAGCACGTGTCATGTCTGGGCTTAGTCTAACAGGCGAATAGTTCGTGTCTGAAATCTCAGCTCTGTTGGAGAATCGCCCTGTCCAATTTTCTCCTCTGGTGAAATGGCTGCAGAGCTCGTTCCTGCGGCCCCAGCATTTGATCCTGGAGAAGGGAGGGGGATTTAGCTCCGGAGCTGGGAGATGCTCACGTTTGGATAGTAACACATGAAGGTGCTTCCTTTTACTGTTTGGCATCATTAATCTATACAATCGTTTGGAGACGAGACATCCCTGCCCTAAGGCATGTGTATTACAGGTCTGGAAAATGAGATCACATTTTTGGTGTGCAAATCTCTGAAGCCTGTGCTATCAGATAGGAACGGCTCCTGATTTATTTATTCTTTCTGTGGTTCTGTGGGGTGCAGGAGGTGGGTGCTGTTAAGGTCATATGTAAGCTGTGCACTTTTGGGGGCTGTAAGAGGAGGATAACTTCAACACTGAATCTCCTCTTTGTGATCTTGGAAAAAAACGTAAATGCTCTGTGAAGTTCTTTCAAGAATTGAACTAAACAAAGGAACAGATCTTTATTTTTTTATCTACTCTACTGGTTTTAGATCTCCTTTTTAATCTGAAGTTGTCGCTGCTTAGCTGTGTTCTCAACCTCTGCACCTCCCCTGGTAACAAAACTCCTTTTCATCCTCGCCATCAAGATGTCTGACGTGCGTGCGGGGTTGCTTCCCTTCTGCGGCTTCTCTGTGCTGACCCCCCTGCCCCCTCCAACTCCAGATTCAGCTTTTCTGAATCGCAGGACCGCTGTGACCTGCGATTCTCCTTTCTGAGCATCCTCCCCTTAGGCAGATGAGCTGGGGGACGGAGTTGCCAGAGGCCAGCAGTGACCGCTGCCGAGCTGCAGCGTGCATCCAAGCCCGAGGCTCAAACCCTCCCACCTGAGCCTTTGTGAAAGCCTCCGGGATTTCTCCTCTCGTCAGCTGCTGTTACTCCATCTTAGCTCTTTGTCAGGACCCCGCTGCGGCTGGCGGGCCCTGCTCAGGAGGGACCTGAGCTGGCTGAAGCTCGCAGCTCCCTCGTATCCGCAGCCTCGCCTGGGCTGGAGGCCACCAAAGGGAGGCTGGAGCGCGGCAGCTGCGTGCTGCTAACCTCTGCGTGGCCGGGCTTTCTCGTGCGGCGTTCTCCAGGGCTGCTTTTTAGTGCCTCCTTTCTCTCTTTCCCCACCTTCCCTTCATTCCTAGGACGTGACCGTGTGATGTAAAATACCCTCTCGTTTCCTGAGCCGCTCCGGTGCTCCCTAGAGAAGGCAGCGTCTACCCGCCCGGCTCCGCGTCCTCCTTGCAGGCTGCCAGCGGGGAGCAGGAGGGGAGCTGGGAGCGTGGCACCTTCCCAGGCCGCGGGGAGAGGAGCCGCTGGCTTTTCCGGAGAAGCCGGCGAGAGCGTCGGGCTGGGGCGAGGGCCGGAGCTGGGCTTCCTCCCCTCCCTCCCCGCCCTTCCCCCAGCTGCATGGGAGCAGATGTGCTGCTTGTGTCAGCCCTGGCAGGCCCCGCTCTCCTTTCACAAACGCTCTCTGCAAAACCCGAGCCTGGCTCCTGCAGCAACCAGAGCCTCGTCCCCTCCTCCCCCTCGGCCTGGCCCCGCGCAGCCGCCCCCGTGTCACTGGGGATGGAGGCTGAATCATCCGCCCCCTCGGCCTGCCTCGCAGTAACCCTCCCTCTTTCTCTCTTTCTCTCCCTCCCTCCCTCCCGCAGGTCTCTTTGTTGGAAAATTCAATGCAGATGAGCATTTGGGAGCGCTGGGGCTGCGGGCCGGGCGCCCAGCGCGCGGTTTGTCCGCAGCACATCAGCGGCTCGGCGAGCGGAGCTTTGCCGCCGAGGGGAGGTCGGACGCGGGCTCGGCCCGGCCGTGCTCGGGCTGCCTCCCTCCAGCAGGGAGCTTTCGCTGGCCCTGTGTTCCCTGCCACGTTACGCACACCCCCGGCAGGGCTGCGAACCCGGGAAAATGGGAAACCGTCGTGACGGATGGTAAACTAAAAGCAGTCCCTCTGAAATCAGCTTCGGGCAGATGTTTTCCCTGGGTCGCGGTGGCTCCTGCCAAACGGAGAGGCTTTTAGGGATCCGAAAGAGCCAGAACACTTCCCAGGGCTCCTCTTTTGGGATTCCCATGCCCAGACCCCACAGCGGAGGGCTCTTCCCAGCAGATCCCGGGGAGGTTTCCCCACATGGCTGCCTCCCCGTGCCGCCGTGCAGGAGGAGAGACGTGGCACCGCGCACAGCTCCCCCAGAGGCTGCTCGCTCGGCGGCTCCTGATACGAACCTGAAGTCCTGCTGGTGCCAGGAGCGTGTCGGCTGTGTCGGCCGAGGCTGGCGAGGAATGCCGGACACGAATAGCTCGGCACGACCCGAGGAGTGACGGACGGGAGCAGAGCTGCCGAGAGCTTGCAGCTCGGCATGTGCCCGACCCCAGCCCAGCGCTATCAGCTTTTGCCCTGCGGAGTCTAAATATATAAATGGTTGTGATCCGTGCTGATAAACAGCACGACGTGTGGGGAAGGGGGTGCTTCGTGGAGCCAGGCGGGGAGAAAACTGCTCCGGGGGAGAACTGACCCTGGGGATGTCTGGGGCAGGAGTGGGGGAACGAAGCGACGAGCCACCCGCGCTCAGACAGGAGCTGCTTGTTCTCCGTCAGGTCCCGGGCAGGAGAGGGCCGAGGGTGCCTCCTCTGTCCCCACCGCAGGAGGAGCGGCTCCGTTGTGCCTAGGGTCGGTCACCCCGACCCCACGAGTGTGTCACCCTGTCCCCGCGCCCGCAGACGGGACTGTGCGTCCCGGAGCAAGCAGCGCGCGGCGCTGGAAGTTGGCCCTGCCTGAAGCTCTCTCTAGGAATTGGATGGAGTCCAGGCTACTGGCGACAGCATGAATGGATGCGAGCGCGGCCAGGCCAGGGTGCGTGCCTTGGGAAGCGAGGAGACGACAGCGCCTGCCTTGGGAAGGGCCGGCCTGGGTGCCGCCGGGGACGGTGCTGGGGGGGAGCCTGCCTGTGCTGGGTGCTCAGCCTGGCCTGCGGGGCCTTCAGGCGGAGGCTGGCACGGGAATACTGACGAAGCGTTAGGCTGGCAGGGTTTTAATCCACCTCACTGCTCCTTTCCTGCTTTTCCCCACTTGTTGGAGGAGAAAATGGCGCCCGTGCTGGGAGCGGGGCCGGACGGCTCAAGCTGCTCTCCCGGCCTGTCCTTCTGGGGACGGGTAGCGTTTGCCCGTCCCTTTGGCAGCCCCCAGCCCGGGCAGGGTCGGTGAGCCCCAGCTGCCCGCAGCGGCGAGGCGGCGCGCTCCCTCTCGCCCCAGAGACGCCGCTCCGCCGAGCCTGCGCAACCCGTGGGGCTGGCGGGGTGGGGCAAGGCTGCTCCCCGCGGCCGGGTGCTCATTTGCCTTTTGCTGGTGCCCTGGCGAGGTTTTCCTGCCCCGTTTTCGGCGACTGCTCGGGTCGGCGTGCCCGGCACCGGGTCCCGTGGGTGCCGGCGTGCTGCGGCCCCGTGGCGGTGGCCGGGCCGCGGGGCCGTCGGGGGCGATGGGTCACAGCTCCGGGTGCCACAGCTGCCTCCTCTTCGATTCTCCGTGAGTTGGGGACTGGCTTGGGGACCTTGAGAGCTGCTGATGGGATCCCACCTCTGGGTGCTGTCACTTAGGCTCTGCTGCTTTTGTAAGATGCGATTCCCCTTTGTTTCACATTCCTTCTTTTGTTTTGGTCCTTTTTTTTTCTGTTGGATTCTTTTTCCCCCAGACGTAATCCATGCACTGCTTAGTTACTGCATGCTTTCTTTAAGCACAGTGCATCAAACTACTTCAAATATAATCTGGAACTGGAAGTTAAGAAGAACCCCGATCTGTAAGATGTCTTTGCATTAAAAATGCTTAAAGTGTCGTCATTTGAGTATAAAGGAGTACGAGCTTGCTCAAAAAGCCTCTTTTGCCATTAAATCTGACTTATCAGAGATGGTATTAATCGTATCTGGTGCATTTACAAGTTGCTTTTGATTGCGTGCTCACTGGGGGAAAATGTATTTAGGTGCCTGGTGATATTTAAACTAGGAGGAATTTCATGCTCAAAGCAAGCGGATGTTTGTACTGCTGGGGGAAAAGAAATCTCCGAGCTCCCTTTGCTGCGAAGACCGATGATAACGAAGCCGTTTGTGTAACGCAGGAAGATGACATTGTGGCACAACTATAAAGCTCGATGGGATGTTGAAATGTGATGTATGTAATTAAAAAGCGACAGTAACATTTGGGAGGCAGCATGTTTAATGCATTTCACTTTCATCTGCTGGAAGTCTCTGGCATAGGCGGTGATGATCTCAGATCTTTCTAAAGAGGTTGAAATTATGTGTTTCTTTAGAAATAAGCAAACTGGTGGAAATATGTTTCTGAGGATTTGTTTTTTGGACTGATTAACATATCTGAGGACAGAACAGCTGCGTGCACCTGGGGGAGGCTGTTCTGCCCTGGTTGTCTCCCCTCCAGCCTGGCAGTCATGGCTGGGGACACAGAAGGGGCTGTGCAGCCCCTCGCTGGCGCAAGGAGGAGGGTGCTGCCCCTCTCTGCACCCCCAAACCTGGGCTGTTTTCGGGCACAAGCACCCCGTGTTCAAAGCCTCCTTTTCCCCTGAAGCTCTGGCTCCAGCTCTAACTGCCTGCTCTCCCCTCCGCAGGGTGGTGAAAGAAGAAATCTCCGACGACAATGCCAAGCTGCCCTGCTTCAACGGCCGCGTGGTGTCGTGGGTAAGCGAGTCCCTTCGTTATCTTGCTGCCTGTTTCTTCTCTCTCTGAAAGCCACCGAGTAGTGCCAAGTACAGCACGGGGACTGCTCCGCGCTGTCGAAGTGCTACAGAAGCTGATGAACCGGATTGCCACGCTCCAGCCTCTGCTGGAGGCTGAGCCGCGTGCTGCTGGGTCCCCAGGGCCGGGCAAGACGTGGGATGGTGCCTCTGCGGAGAGCTGGCTGTGAGGGATGCTTGGCAGAGGTGGCGGTCCCAGCCTGTAACCCGTGTGCCCCTGCGGCAGGGGCAGCTTCCCAAGGAAAGTCCCGCTCCGGTGCCTGGCGCAAAGGGCTTTAAGTGACTCTAGTGCTGGTGAAGCCGACCGGATTTGGCTGCCTTGAAGACTAAAGGTACTGCCTGGGCAGCTGCAGGACAAGCTTCTCCCTCCGTGCCGTGCCATGCACATGCTCTGCCCCCTGCCCGCATGCCTGCCTCTGTCCCACAGGGGACCCTCTGTTTGGGGGGGAGAGGGTGTTCGTTCTCCACAGCCCTTTTTCCCCGCTGCTGAGCCGCAGTTTGTGCTGATCAGCGTGTGTGCATCTACAGGAACAGAACCAAGTCCCGGGTGCCAACAAATAGCCTGTAAACACTGCAAAATCTCCAGCCTCTTGCAAATCGGGCTGGGTGAGACCTAACTACTTCTGTCCCTGCATCAGACAGCAGGGTCTCCCCACTGGTGAGGGCGCTGGGGGCTTGGGGCTCCCGCTCGGAGCGGCCGTGCTGCGCTGCCCTCCCTCTAGTGGCTGCAGGACCCCTGGCCATGGCCCCAGGCATCTCCCCACTCCTCCATTTCTGTTTTCACGTGTTCTGCCAGAGCATCCCAGAGGCTCCAAGCCGTTTCCATCACTTTATTTTTATTTTTTAGACCAGGCATGCTTTTCGTTGCGCTTCACATCTCCATGCAGCCGCCCGCTTTCCCCGCAGCGGCTCTCTGGGGCCGAGGGCTCAGTGCGAGCAGCACGGGCCCAGCACGGTTTGTTCAGAGCTGCCCACAGAGCATCAGCCCGTGCTTCCATCTGCCAGGGCACCGTGCTGCTGCTGCAGCCTCTGAAACCCTGGCTGCTCGTTGTGCCTGGGTTAGTGCCTCCTGCACGAAGGGTGGCAGCAGTCTGAGCCCCCCATGCTCCGCTGATGAACACTTTTAGCCCCCCCTGCTGAAATTCTCCCCATCTGTGAGTGCTTTGGGGCTGGGGGAGCACTTGCTGTGCCGCTTGTGCCAGACAGGCTGGAACGAGGCTATTCTAGGAGCTCGGTACTAATTTTAGCTAGAGGGAAAGATAGGGGCTTGGGTCTGAGCAAATATTTCCTGACGGTGAAGGAAGCAGGAGGAGTGTGGGGTGGTTGTCAGTACCTTCCCCGGAGGAAATCCCAGCCCCAGGAGGAAGGCAGGAGCCGTCCCCTGCTCAGGACCACCTCTCTTCTCCTCTCCCCAGCGCTGTTTGGCAGCTGCCTGCGGCTCGTTCCCTCCGACCGGATTTATTTCCCTGGTCTCGACTCCAGCGCAGAGCATTATCGCTTTTCCCTAGGCAGTGCCAGCCACTTCCAGCATCTCTTTTCCCCGTGGCTGCCGGGGAGCAGGGACGAGGCCCTCGGGCAGTGGGATGTGGCCTGGGAAGGTGCCGGGAGCGGAGCTGTGCCTGTGCCTGGGGCTCGCTGGAGGCAGGGAGGCTGAGCTGGGTGTGAGACCAGAGCTGGTTCGGCAGTTGCGGAGCAGGAGCCGTCGGGCTTGTCCCGGGGCCTGCAGGACGGGCTCCGCAGCTTTTGCCAGCCCCGGGCGCTCTCTGCCCTGTCTGCTCCCTCTGCTGAGGCTTTCTCGGGGCTGCTCTGTCTTCCTGGCACCCCGTCTGTGTTCCCAGCGCCTCCCTGGCAGCAGGCCGTTCTCCTCTTGCCCCATGGTGATCTTTGGGGTCCCTCCTCAGCAAATGCAGCTGTCGGCTCCTTTCCAGCCAACACAAATGTGTGCAAACGTCTGGGTTCTGAAGACGTTTGTATTCTGAAGGCATTTGTCCCCATGCTCGCCTGTGCTGGACAGGGAACAACCACGGGGCAGACAAGCACAGGAGTGAAAAGACGCATAAAATAGTCCTTGAAGATGGAAGTTGATCTTCCCTTGCTGTTGAGCTCTAGCCTTTCCCCAGGGACTTGCTCCTTGGCTTAAGGGAGGGCTCCTTCCTGGGCTCTGTCAGCTCTGCTTTGGAGGTCCCTGAACGACTCTTGCACATAAAATGCTTTTTGTTGCTTTCCTGCCCTGATGAATTAGCCCAGCACGGTGCAGCTCAGAGGTGAGGAGAAGGCAAACCTGCACAGGGAGTGATTCTGGGGGAGCCACTTCCCCGTGAGCTCAGCTGAGCAGTTGCATCCCTTCCATGAGCCCGTTCGTCCAGGAGAAGCTTCGTCTAATTCCCTGAGCCCTGAAATTGGTGGCTTGTCTGAGAGCTAGAGACACACGTGTAGGTGTGCCTGGGCTGCTCAAAGCACAGCCAGTAGAAATAGTTCCTGGTTTTTGACCATTTTTTGAGTTTCTGCACCAGGGAAGGCGCTGAGCCTCCCAGCAGCTGGCTGGAGGCACTGCCCAGGTGGCTTAGTTGGGCACAGGCTGAAAGTTTGCACGGTGGAAGCCCGAAAAAAATCACACTGCAGTATTTCAAAGCCATCCTCAGCCCTGAGCTCAACTCCCACGAGCTGGGAGTGTGAAAGCCCTGCTGGGTCCCTGAGCCTGACGGCCAAGCTGCGCTGGCTGAAATGGAAGAAGGAATGACCGGTAGCGGTCTCTTCCGATGGAGGAAGAACTTGGGGATCCTCTCCTCGCCACGAAGACACGTGCTGGGGTTACCCGAGCTTAGGATTTGTGCAGTGGGGGTGTGCAGGTGCTGTCGGTCTCTGCGCAGGGCCGTCGGCCGCCTGGGCCTCGCTGCTGAGTCAGGAATTGCCAAGACACAGCCGGCTTCTGGAAGGTGTTCAGGGAGAACCGTGCTACATGCTTGGCCTGATCCATACCCATTCCCGGGCATCTGCTGCTGTCGCTGTCAGAGATGGGATCCTGGGCCAGACAGGCTTTTGGCCAACGTGTCTGGCCACTCCTGCAGATGTTTTCACCCTTCTCAACCGTTTCATCCTCTCTCTCATCCCTCCAGCTGGTGTCTGCGGAGGGATCCCATTCGGATGCGGGCTCGGTCTGTGCCGATAACCAAACAGAGCTGCCGCCTTCCATGGAGCGCACGGGAGGCATCGGAGACTCCAGGCCCCCCTCCTTCCAGTAAGTTACCTGGGCTCCTGTCCTGGGTCCCGAGGGACCCGTGGTGGCTTTGCTGTAAAGCGGGGTGGGAAGAGCAAGGGCTGGGACGCTGCTCCCCAAAGTGACAGGGACCACAGGCAGCACAGGGAGGGTGGCGGGGCTGGGAGCAGCTTCCCAGTGGAGCTGTGTTACTCGGGGAGCAAGGACGTGCTGAAAGTGGTGCAGGGAAGCTGGCACAGGGGTGACGGTTTCCCCTAGTCCTCTTCCTTACGCTCATAGGTGTGCTGTGATTGCTCCCCACCACCTCCGTGCCTGTCCCTCAGAAGGGGAAGATATCTGAGGGCTGGAGGCTCGTGCTCGCTGGTGGACAGAGCCTGCTGAGGCTGTTCCTGGTTGGACATTTGTTCCTTTATTTCCTTGCAGCCCTAACACTGGGGGGAGTCGGGAAAACTTGGACAATGAGACAGAGACAGACTCAGTGGTGTCATCGCAAAGGGAACGACCCCGTCGGAAAGATGGGCCTGAGCATGGTGAGTGCTGGCAAGAGCTCTGCTGGGCTTGGCTGGGTACGGTGCAGGGCACCAGCTGCAGACACGGGGCAGCTCTGAGTGCTCTGTAGAACATTCCCAGCACAGGAGGGCCTCATGTTGGGGGCAGGATGTGGCCCTTGTGTTGCATTGCTGATTAAACCTTTGGGGGCAAAGGAGACATCTCCTGTAGATGTCTCAGGGGGAAGAGAGAGACAGCAAAGCCTCACTCCTTAGTTGAAGAGTGGAGTGTGCTGCAGCCTTGTCATGCTGTGCTGGTCCTTGCTCTGCCTCAGTTCAGCTGCAGCAGTCTTCTACAATTTTAGCAGCCTTGTTCCTAGTGGCCCATCCTCTAGGAGGGTAGATTTGGCGCAGAAAATGGATCTGATCCCAGGGGGGACTCAGAGCCTGGCTGTACTAGGTGGCGTCTGATGGCCAGATTAATTCTGAGAAGGTTGCCGTGAGCCCTGCGGAGGGGAAGGGGGTGTTTCCCTGTGGCCTGTCTCAAGCACGCTGAGTCGTCTTGTTTCATAGCACCCAGGGTGAACGGTACAGTGAAGGGAGAGCGGCGCCGAGACCTGGGCGGGTACGAAAGCTCCTCCACGCTCATGAGCAGTGAGCTGGAGACCACCAGCTTCTTCGATTCAGATGAAGATGACTCCACGAGCAGGTAGGAGAGCTTAGATCGTGGCAGAACACTGACTTCCCCCTGCCTCTCAGCACAGAGATGCCATTGCAGGGCGTAGTAATCCATAGTAATTCTCCAGCGTCCGTGCTCAGCCTTGCTGTCATCTCAGAGCTCACCCAGCAGCGTCCCCCACAAACAAGCCCTTCTCCTCTTCCCCTGCAATTCTCTGCTCCCTGTGCCCTTTTCTGCGACTTGCTGCCAGAGCCACCACCAGCAGCAGAAGAGCTGACTCTGGCTTTTGCCTCTAGGTTTAGCAGTTCAACAGAGCAAAGCAGCGCTTCCCGTCTAATGAGGAGGCACAAGCGACGCCGGCGGAAACAGAAGGCTCCACGCATTGAGCGGGTACCCGGGGGCTGTGGATCCCGAGGGAGGGCCGTGCAGGGCAGATTGGGCTGCCTGGTGGATCTCTCCTCTTGGCGCTCCAGGGCTGATCGGGGATTCAGCTCTGTTTGCTGTGGGCAGGTTGAATTCAAGCAGTGAGATTTCATAAAACGCTGGAGACCCTTCAGTGGGGCCAATGTAGCCCAAGAGATTCCGGCTGTGGAAGGGCCATACGGGCTGTGCTGGTGTGGTTTAGCTCTGCAAGGCTCCTATTATGAGGCTGGAGTTGTGGGTTGTGGCTGTGGTGCCACGGGGGGTTGCAAGGAGTGCAGGCGGAGGGGGCTGGGGCTGGGCATGGTACCAAGGCGCCACAGGACATCTCGTGTTTCGCTTCTGTTGCAGTCATCGTCCTTCAGCAGCATCACAGACTCCACCATGTCCCTGAACATCATCACTGTCACGCTAAACATGGGTGAGTGGGAGGTGTGCCTGCAGTCCTGCCAGAGCGACGTGGGGTGGGGGAGAAGGAACTGGGGAGGGGGCAGAGAGAGCACATGCGGGGAGGTGTGAGGGACGGGTTCCTTAGGAAAGTGGCCTGCCTTGAAGCGCTGGTATCTCAAGAGCTTCTCTGCATCCCAGGAGGTCTCACTGGGAGGGAGAGGGGTGCAAGTGCCCATTATTAGTACGTTTATTTGAGGTTAGGGCTGCCTGTGCCTGCTGCTTTCTGGTCTCTTACTTCTTTCTCTTTCCATCCCTGCAGAGAAATACAATTTCCTGGGCATTTCCATTGTGGGACAGAGCAATGAACGCGGGGACGGAGGCATTTACATTGGCTCTATCATGAAGGGCGGTGCTGTGGCAGCTGATGGCAGGATTGAGCCAGGAGACATGCTCTTGCAGGTACTTCACGCCCACGTGCTTCCATCTTTGGGACTGGGAGAGCAGCAAGAAAAGACCCAGAAGCCTCCCTGCGCGCTTTGGCAGGCTAAACCCAGGAAGCTGCTCTTGGAAGAGGGAAGCTGAGTCACTGCTGAGCTGAGCGGGGAGCTCAGCCTCTGCTCGCATCTCTGGGACTCACCCCTCTGTGTTGTTTGCAGGTGAATGACATCAACTTTGAGAACATGAGCAACGATGATGCCGTGCGGGTGCTGAGGGAGATCGTGCACAAGCCGGGGTAGGTACCCAGGCTGTTTCTTACCTTCGTAGGCAGCTGCAAGGGGTGTGCGAGTCATGTCTGCCAGCAGGTGTGCAGGAACCCAGAACCTGGGATTTTGGCCTTGCTTTGATTCCTAGATTTTCATACCCAAAGCAGGAATTGGAGCCACCAGAGTGGTGACAAACTGGGGTCTCTTTTTCTGGGGATACTGTGTTATCTCTCTGCATAGCCTGGCTAACAGGAGGGTTACTGCTCCATTTTGTCCGTGCCTCTGAGGAAAGCTGTAGCTGGGGAGGGACAAGGACACGGTACTGGCAGCTTCTCCCCATCTGTCAGGGGAGAGCCAGCATACAGCAACGTCAGCGGGTCACGGAGGGGTTTGTGCCACCAGGCTCTCGTTCTAACTCATCCTTTTTGCTGCAGGCCCATCACCCTGACGGTGGCCAAGTGCTGGGACCCCAGCCCCCGAGGCTGCTTCTCGTTACCCAGGAGTAAGTGGATAGCTGACCCACCCTTAACGCTGGTGCCCAGCTCATGTGAGAGCCCTGCCTTAAGCACTTACTTGGCTGTTGTCTTGTTCCTTCTGTGTGTGTGTGACTCCATGTGGCACTGAATCGGGGTGTGGTGGGGTTTCAGCTCTCCTCTAGGGAGGCTGCTATGTCCAATTCCCAGGCCCAAATGCCCACAAGCCCAGCCCTCCTTCCCACATCACGCTGGGGACGCGTTTCACTGGGGCAGGGAGGTCACTTGCTCGGGGCGCCAGAGGAAAGAGAAACCCCTCCCTGAGCCATAGGGGGATCTCTCCCTCTGCACCTGTCCTGCTGACCCTCCCTCTCTTCTTTCTCTCCCAGTTGCTCCCCAGCGGATCTGGGCTGGGCCAGACTCTCCATGCTCCGATCCGGGTGAGTCCCGGCAGATGCTGGGGATGCAATGGGCTGTGCTGAGTCCCTGTCCCTCCCCTAGAGGCTGATTTGACGAGGAAATAATTTCTCAGAGCTGCTAACTGACTTTTTCTTTGTTGCAGGTGAGCCCATCCGGCCCATTGACCCGGCAGCCTGGGTGTCTCACACGGCAGCGATGACTGGCACCTACCCAGCGTACGGTATGAGTCCATCCATGAGCACAATCACTTCCACCAGCTCCTCCATCACCAGCTCCATCCCAGAGACCGAACGTAAGTTCTTGTGCCTCCGTGCTCCTCCCGCTGCACGGCTTCCACGCCTTCACTGTGCTCTGAGGGGAGCAATACATCTGCTTGGGGACAGCTGGGCCGGGCCACGTCTGCCCCGCCGAGGGACTGGGAGGGAGACAGCTCTGAGCAGGCAGGTGCCTGGATCAACACGAGTTCTGGCTGGGTCAGTTTATACCACATTTTTCTGTCTTCTACTTAAAGAGAGTAGAAGATCCTGGATGCAATCCAGGAGCTGTGGCAGCTGCAGAGAAAAGGCTCAGAGAGCAGTCAGGGAGTTACCAGCTGAGAGCGAGAGGCCAGAGGGATTACATTTGTCACTGGAGCAAGGCCCTCCCAGACAACAGCCAGGGCAGGATGGAGGAGGCTGCTGGGAGCAAAGACTCTTGCAGTGGGCTGGGGGCCTGCTGAGCACAGGGTCCTTTTGGTTTCTTTCTCAGGGTTTTGGGTGATTCTAGTATGCAGAACCCTGAAGCAAGGGTCTAGAGAGTTCAAGTGGGGCAAAAAGACAGGATTTTGTTTTAAGCTTATGAGGAGCGATGAATTCCCATGCTGGACTCTGTGGGCTCAGCTGGCAGCTTTTGGATCTCAGCTGCTTGAGGCTGGCTGGAAGGAAGGAGACTCCAGCTTGGGTTGGTTTTGCACAGGACCTGTGCAAAAAAAACAGCTGGCCTGGGAAGGACAGCACTGGACGGCTGGAGGGGGGTTACGCCAGCATGCACCTGGGGCTGTCTGCGATGTATTGTTCCCTGGCCCATTCCTCCCGTGTGTGTGATTCTTCCACGTGGCGCTGTTGTCTTTTCTGCCCCCTCTCATCTCTGCTTCCTTTCCCTTTGTCCACACCGCAGGCCTCGATGACTTTCACCTGTCCATCCACAGCGACATGGCCACCATTGTCAAAGCCATGGCCTCCCCAGAGTCGGGCCTGGAGGTGCGTGACCGCATGTGGCTGAAGATCACCATCCCCAATGCTTTCATCGGTAAGAGACTGTGCTGCCTCCAGCACAGGCGGGGAGTGGGTAGCCTGTTTCCCAAGCAAATGCTCACTAAAGGAGCATCTCCTCGCTGTAAACTGACTTGTAATCAGGCCACAGTCACAAATTGAACCTATGGCTGTCACGGTTAGATGTGGCTCACTGCTTCAAGGGCTGCTGTTTTCCTCTGCCGTGCTGTATTTAACTCTGATGTTTGGTGGCAGGTTCGGATGTGGTGGATTGGCTGTATCACCACGTGGAGGGCTTTACAGACCGCCGTGAATCCCGCAAATATGCCAGCAATCTGCTGAAGGCTGGCTACATCCGACACACCGTCAACAAGATCACCTTCTCTGAGCAGTGCTATTACATCTTCGGGGACCTCTGTGGAAGTACGGAACTTGGCTCTGCTCTGGAATGGGTGGGAGGGAGGGGATGGGGGCGGGACAGGGTCCTGCAGATCCCCACTGGTACGGTGGGGACACAGCTACAGCTATTCCACCAGGCTGGGCCCCTTGTTCTGCGGACCCTGGTGAAGTGTGGTGAAGAATATCCCAGCTCCCTAGTCATGCTGCTGGAGCTGTGAGGCTGGAAGTCACCCGCTTTGTTACCTTGTCACCTGGGCAAAGCAGAATCTGAGTCTTTTCTGACTCTTTTCAGGCTCTGAACTTCCAGCGCTGGCAAGAGGCTGGTGCTCAGAAAACTGGGTTCCACTCAAATAAGAGGGTTGGGGGGAGTAACTGGTAGGGGAAGATGTCATTCTGGTGTGGTCCTTGCCCCCAAGCTGGTTTCTCAGTTTCAGGGACAGCTCTGCCTTGCCCAGCCTGGCTGTTGTGCAGGCAGGAAGCACAAATGGTTACATGGCCTAGCGGGGAGAGCACCAGCTTCTTTCATCTCCCTGCCTTACCCCGTCGTTATCCCCATTAGGGTGGACACTGGAGCTCCTTCATCACACGTGGCTCTTTACACTTGGCTTAACCCTCTGCTCTTCTTTCTTGCAGACATGGCTAATCTGTCCCTTCACGATCACGATGGCTCCAGCGGTGCCTCCGATCAGGACACTTTGGCTCCGCTCCCACACCCAGGAGCCGCACCCTGGCCTATGGCTTTCCCGTATCAGTATCCACCGCCTCACCCTTACAACCCCCACCCCGGCTTCCCTGACCCAGGCTACAGCTACGGAGGGGGCAGTGCAGGCAGCCAGCACAGTGAAGGTGAGTGAAAAGGACCAAAAATGTGCCTTTGTGGGCAGGTGCCTTGTTCAGTACAGGGTAACACCAGGAAAAGATTGCTCCCTTAGATAAGCCCCTGTGCGTGGTGGGAGCCAGAGTAAAAGCCCTTATTTAGGTGCCTCCCAGGAGGGTTACGGGACTCGGAGCTCACAGACTGAGAGCAGGGGCTGTGCTGCAGCGTGCCGTAGTCCTTTCCTGCCTAGAGGAGGCTCCTTTTTACTCCTGGCCTCTCAGAGCTGTCACCTAACATTGCCCCGTGCGCTTCGCAGGGAGCCGGAGCAGCGGTTCCAATCGCAGCGGCAGCGAGAGGAGGAAGGAGAGAGAGAAGACCGGGGAGTCCAAGTCAGGCGGCAGCGGGAGCGAGTCGGACCACACCACGAGGAGCAGCATGCGGCGGGAGCGCGCGGCCAGCGAGCGCTCGGTGCCCGCCAGCCAGCACAGCCAGCGGAGCCAGCACTCCCTGGCTCACAGCATCCGCAGCCACCACAGCCAGCAGTCGTACGGGCCGCCCGGCCTCCCCCCTCTCTTCAGCCCCCCCATGTTGCTGATGCCACCACCGCCTTCAGCCATGGGGCCCCCCGGGGCGCCGCCGGGCCGCGACCTGGCCTCTGTGCCCCCAGAACTGACAGCCAGTAGACAGTCCTTCCGAATGGCCATGGGCAACCCCAGTGAGTTCTTTGTGGATGTAATGTGAAGCGCCCGTCCCCTGTCTGTCTGCTGCCCCTCCTTCCCCCCCCCTCCGTCCCCGTCGTTTGTCTCCTAGGACCAGCCCTGGCTTCACCCCTTGTTTTTTTGGGATTTTTTTTTTTTTTTTGGTCTTGATAACTAAAAGAAAAAAAAGGGAAAAAAAAATAAATGGAACTAAACCTTGATTCTAATCCCTCCTCCAGCGGGGTGGACGGGCCTGGCAGGCCTGCTGAGCGCTGCCAGCCCATCCCGCCACCAGACTTGTGTATTGCCGATGGTAATTCCCTCCTGCCGTCCTCTCTAACCCCATTAATCCGCATCCGTCCCAGCGCCCTGTGCTGCTTGCCCGTGTGTCGCTGCCGCCTCTCGGTCCTTCCGCCCTAAACATCTCTTCTTTCTTTTCACCCTTTTGTGTTTCTTCTATCAAGCAGCAAAGAATTACGGGGTGTTTGACTTTCTCTGAGCCTGCCGCCCGCAGGGGGGAGAGCTGGAGCGTGGCGTGGCCCGACAGGAGGACACGGAGCTCCAAGGGCGCTGGGCGCGCATGGCGCTGAAGATGGCTGCTTTTCTCCCCCTAGCGGAAGACGCCCTGAGAGGGGAGCGGGGCCCAGCCTTACATGCATTTTCAATCCCGTTGTAGTTGCCTTTTGGCCAACGCGTGAATGTTCCAGGGCTTCAGTGCCTCCGGGGGAGGGGAGAGATGCTGCCCCTTCCTTCCTGCCTCCCCTTTGGGCCAGGTCCGTGCCTGGCGCTGCCCTGTAGGTGTTTTGTGTGTCTCGGGGCTGTGGGGGTGAAAGCTCGCCTGGCCTGAGGGAGCCTCCACGGGGACCTCTTTGCCCTCCTTCCCAGGATGCTGCTGCCCCTCTCGTTTGTAGGGGTTGTCCCTCGGGCAGCTGTGTCCAAGCTCATCTTGCCATCACCCTGCCGCTCAGCAGCATGACCTCTTCAAGAGCTGGGGTGCAGCCAGGGGGAGAGGGAGGGCACCAAGGGTTTGCTGTCACACTTCTGGGGAACATGGAGGTCCCCTGTGTTCGTCTGCCAGGAGGGACAGCGCTGGCACTGCCCCGCTCCATCCCGCCTGCGTACGGTACCCGGGGGGAGCTCTTTGGGCTGGGGCCTAGAGCACAGGGGTGCACGCAGCGAGGCGAGTCCACTTGTTCCGGCGCTCCTTCCCCTTCTTCCTTCCTCTTACGGATCCTGGAGCCTTTCCTCTTCTCTCTGCCTGGGGTGTGGGAAGGAGAGGGGCTGGGGGCAGCCCCCGTGCCAAGCTCGGTACGTCGGTACGTTCAGCTCCACTCGGTGCCACAGCTCCCTCCGCGCGCGTTGCCTCCTTTGGTCTTTCGTGTTTGCAGTTTTATACTTCAGAGATGACGTGTATTTTGCTCCTCCGGGGTCCGCATGGCCCCCACGACCCCTCTGCCAGCCTCATGTGCCATCCGTTCGTCTCCCCGCAGCCTCTCCTGTCCCCATGGGGTCAGCTCGCCCAGCGCCCGCTGCCCCGGACCGAGGTGGCACCGGCACGCTGCAGCCCGTCCCCTCTCGCCCCTAATGCCACCCAGCAGCCTCCCCGGCCACCGCTCGCTCCCTTGCCTGCCCGCTGGGTTTTATACGAACGAATCCAACCTCCTTGTTTTTATTTATAAACATAGTTTTATTGGACTCCTGCTTTGTGGTGGTGTTTTTTTCCCCCCGGCCTCCTTCCTCTGTCCTCTCTGCGGCCAGCTCCCAGCGGGACGGGGCTCCCCGTGTCCCCCATTTTACGGAGGGCCCCCTTTTTCTGTGGGGTCCCCCATTTCTGTGGGGTCCCCCATTTCGGGGGGGCTCTCTCGGGGGGCTGCAGGCAGGCTCTGGGTGCCCTGCTGGGGACAGGGCGAGCCATGGGGGGCTCTCAGCGCCACGGGGGGCGGCGGGGACCGGCAGCACGGTGGCTTGCAGCCCCTCCGGGTTGAGGGCAGCCCCCCCTGGACGCACTGCTCTCGGGGGGAGCCCCGAGGCTCCTCCAAACGCCCCACGGGTGGGCACGGCGCCGCCCGCCCTCCATCCCCCGGCCCGCCGCGGGACTACAACTCCCAGCAGGCACCGCGCGCGGCCGCCCGCCCTCGCCGAGCAGCCCCGCCGGCCGCCCTGCCCCTCGGCGCATGCGCGGTAGCGGCGGGGCGCGGGCGGGGCATGCGCGGCGGCTGCTCTGCAGTGATAGGGGGGGCGCTGAGGAGAGGGGGGGGGGCGGCGGCCGCCATCTTGGGCGGCAGAACGGCGGGCGGGTGGCGGCAGGTGAGGGGGCTCCGCGCCGTGCCGGGGCTGAGCCGCTCGTTTCTCATCTCCGGGCGCCTTCCCTGCGCTGGGAGGGCTCGATGTATCGCCTGGGGGTGGTGGGTGGTGGCTCCCTCAGCGCCCGCCGGGGGTGGGGGGCTGCGGGCCCGCGGCTCTGACAGGAGCTGGGGGGGGGGGGCGGGGGTGTGTGGGGGCGCCCCGCGGGCGGGCTGTGCCCCGTGGGGGTGGCAGCGGGGCTCCCCCGGGCGGGCTCTGTGTCAGTGAGGGGCTGCGCCGTGACCCCGGCCTCGCCGTCTGGATCCGGCTCTGGGCCGTTTTCTGCCATTTATTTATTTATTTATTTTTATTTTTTGGCGTGCGGGGGCGTTTTGCGGCCGTGCTGCGGTGGTCGGGCCCTCTGGCGTGCGGGTGGGGACGGAGGAGCCCTGAGCGGCACCGGGCGCACAGGGAAGGTCCGCGCCCGCGGGCTCGGGCAGCCCGAGCAAAGGTCTGGTGCCGGGGCCGGACAGGGACTTCCCCCCCGCTCCTCCACACGATACAGCACGAATCAGCAGGGTCACGGCTCCCAGCCTCTGCCTTCCCCCATGGAGAACCCAGCGCTGCTGGTGCTGAACGGCGCTGTGCCGACATCGGCCCCGCTCCAGCAGCTGCCCCGCTGCCTCCCCGCTTCCTTTCTTCCCTTCCCCAGGCTTCGGAGCCTGCGGGGCTGCAGGAAGCGCAGCCTCTGTTTATCGTCCGCCGCAGCTGATTTCTCTCCCCGGTAGGAAATGACTCTTTTCATCTCGTCTTCTCCCTCTTAGCTGCGTGCTTCCGAGAGCTGTTTGCTGCTCGCTTTAGGATGACAAAGCTGCTGTGGAGTTTTTGCCTGAGGCTGCCAAAATCTGAGCCTGGAACTTTCCCAGATAGGCAAGTCTGGATGATTTTGGCAGCTGGCAGGTCTGGGCGTTATGGATTTCTAACCCCATGTGGGCACGATTCTTGTTGGGCGACGTGAATGCTGTCAGAACTGTGCTTACTGCTTTTTCCTTTAGTAAAAGCTAGGCTGTCCCTGTGAGTTTTGCTTGCAGGGACAGCCTCCCGTCTGATGAGATGCTGCCAAGCTGCCTGCTTCCATATTTTCCCTGTCAGAGGAGAGGCATCGTTTCTCCTCTGTAGGAAGTGCCATGTTACTGACATCTAGTGACAAGGTACCCAGCGTTCCCTGGGCTGCGGGCTGGCCATATTTCCCTCCAGGGAGAGCATTTAAGATATCCTCGAAGGGTATTACGGCCGGCTTCTCCTCTGCTTCTGAGATAACACAATTCTGGTCTTTGAAGTGTCAAGTCTTGAGGCTGCAAAGAATTGCATCTCCGGCTTTTTGAAGCACAGACGACAGGAAATGCTCTCTGGGGGGTTGATAGTATCTTGGCTTTTTTTTTAAGGAATGGGAACAATCACTGAGCAGGATTTCTTTTTGTAAAGAATCTTCATGTGACCCTAGTTAAACTTTTCTCAGCGTTATCGCTTCTTGGTGCTGGGATGTGCCGAGGCTATCTGGTACAGCACAACGCCTTCCATCGGTTCTCTGAGCTTATAACGCTGAAGGCCGTTGGTGTGTTTTAGGGATGGGCTTAGCGTAACTCACGGATGGACAGAAGTGCCGCCTAGGGTGCCAACACATAGCAGGTAGAGTCAGCCGCTTTCCTTCAGCGGATGACCTGCAGAATCAAAAGCTTTGAATAAGCAATGTGTTATTTTGATCTCAGCAGGTTGGCAGCTTAGCTAGAAGCTTGCAGGCAGAGGCACGGAACGTGAAAGGCAGTTACCTGCTGCACAGGAACAGCAGAAAGAGGTACGTTGGAAGCCGAGGCACCTGGGCCGTTGGTGGTCTGCGGTGAGCCACGGCTCACATCTGCAGCCTGTTCTGACAGCAGATGAATAGAACAGAAGCTGCTGCTCAGAATTCTGGAGTGGAAGCTGCTTCAGACTGACTTTAAAGCTGCCTTGGAACAAAGCCACTAGAGGTGGAAGAGGGAATTGGGGCCATTCAGATGAGGCTGGGCTCCAGTAAGGCAGAGGGGATGTTAAACACTGTCTTGGTGGCATTGAGGGAGTTTGCCACGTTTCCCTCTGTCAGGGTTTCTCTCGTTGCCCACCAGGCTGCCTGCGTGCTGCATGGCACACAGGAGCGGCTGTAGGAGGACAGCCTGGTAGGAGCTGAACGTGCTTCTCCTGCTGCCCACCGGTTGTGCGGATTTATGGGATTGGGTTTAAAATAGGAACAGTTCCTCTGAATCCGATGGGTTTATCTCAGGAGCTCTTTAGCTCACGGTATGCCTCTTAATTAAATCACGCAGCCTGTCTCCCCCAGGATGAAGTGATTGCAGCTACTCCTTAAAACCAGGCGCAGCCCGTGGCCTCTTGGAAGGTGGCTAATGCAGCCCTCTGAGCAAAGCTCAGGTGCTGGGATTAGCTGGTGGGGTGATGACACTGATGTAAGCCTTAAGCCTCTGGTTTGGTAACGCCAGTGCCAGCCGGGCAACGTTGGCTTCCGAAGGAACTCCAGTTTGCTCGAGCATCCTGACTAACCCCCCTCCTGCTTCAACTGCTGTCGCTTGTCCAAGACCGTAGTGACTTTGGAATGCAGGAATGGCTGCAGTGGACTCGCCCTCAGTCCTCCGAGTGAGCGCTGGCTTCTTCCTGGATGAGAGCTGGAGCAGCTCGTGTACCTTGAACTGCTTAGTTGGGTAAGCTCATTAATGCACGGCGGACTTATTACTGTTAAGTCAGAACCCAAACTTCCTTTTAATAGACTGCTAAATGGGGTGGTTGTTTTACACCAGCTTATTGACTGACTTGTGGTTGCTGCTCCCCAGCCGCGCTGTTTGGTTAGATATAAGCACGGAGTGAAGTTTGTGCTGGGAGGAAACTTCTCGCCCTTCGGTGGCAGCGACAAAGCCCGGGGTGGCTGGGTCTTGGGCTGGCTGCTGAGCGCTCTGCATCATTCAGCCCCTGTGCTAAAGGGCAACTTTGAGGAACTGTTGGGGTGTTACAGCTGCATTTTCTCTTTTCCTGTAGCAAAAATACCAATAGATGCTCAGATTGTATGGTGGCTGCGTTCTGCTACAGCACGCCGGGCTGTAGGCACGCTGCTAGTGACATGTTTCCTCCAGAACCTCATTCTTCTGAGGTTAGAGCAAGCATCTCTTGCCTGGACGTGAGGCTGCAGTTCCTGCAGGCGTGTTGCCTCGTTCCACTGTACAAAACTGAGCGGCAATTCACTGTTTTTCCCGAGCAGGAAGTTTGAGCAGATCAGCTTTTGTGTTCAATTCTACAAATGCAGTTACAAAAGGCAGCCAGCTGTGCTCCGAAGCCTGCGCTGCTCTGCTGGTGCAGGAAGGGTTGCTGGGCTCCGTGGTGTCGCTTGAACGCTTCAAGTTACGGGACGTGAGCACTGGAGGAGATCCCTTGTAGGGATGTCTGCGTACGTCTGGGATTTAGGCTGGAACTCAGGCTTGTCCTTCGTACCCTAATGATCGGTGACCGCAGTGCTGCAGCGGTGCTTCTCTTACTGGGGGGTTCCTGGGCAGGGAATGTGCGAGGCCTGCACACGGGACAGGGACTGGAGAAATGATCCTGCTCCGTGTGGTGTTTCTGGGATTGTTGCAGATTCAGAAGGGGGAAAAAACTGCAGAGGGAACAAACCACGCTTGTCACTCCCTTCCCTTCACTTCTACAGCTCTACGAGGTCAGGATCCAAGCGGAGGCCATACGAGTGGAAGGCTGGGCTCCTGGCGTGCCGAGGAGGGAATGACCCAAACCCTGCTCGCTGAGCACTGGCTTCGTGCATCCTTCAGAGGCAGCTCCCAGCCCCGCCGCAGGATGCGGCCACGCTGTGCCTGTGCTGCCTGCACACACACATTCCTAACGCGTGGCACGGTGCAGGTCTGCAAGGGCAAAGTCTGCTCTCAACAAGAAACCGGCTGTAGGCCAGGCCCAACAAACAGAGCATTTTCCATCTACGATGGAATGGATAGACAAAAGCCTTTTGAGATAGCGTGCTTCTATTGCGTTTTTCCTTCTCCCTGGCTGCTGGGGCTCGGTGTGACATGTCACGGAGCTCTGAGGGGGGAACATCCCCTAATACACATCCCCACGCTGCGTGAGCAGTGAAACGGTTGGAGAAGAGGACATTTGTTTCCCTTCACAGGGTGCGCATCTCCACGTCAGTCGCCGCAGGTCCAGCTAATCCTGTTCCTTTGAAGTTATGCAGCTAGGGAAATGCATTCAAATCCACATCCCCGACATTCTTCCTGTTCCTTTTTTGCTGTGGGCTGTGTTCAGGTTGTAACTTCTTCACAGCTGCCAGAAAGTTGTGTTTTGGTGCCGTCACTTTCTCTTGAGTGGAAAAGCCTTTCCACGTAGCCTTGCTCCGTGTGTTTATAAGCGTGTTCAATATGTGGTCTGTCTGCGATGCTCCTCAGGACGCTTCTGCCTGCTATTTATGGCTCGAAATGGAAGTGTTCTGGAATGTGAGTGCTTGGCAGCAGGGCAGGAAGCGTGCTGGCCTTAGCTATTTGCAGGAGCGGCGTTCAGAGGTTTGATCTCCTACCCTGGTGGCTAGCTGCTGGAAGAACGAAGAGGCTGTCGGGAGAGGACCGTTGCTCCTAAATTAAGGTGATTCGTCACCAACGGGTGCAAATTCAGTATTCATACGGACCTTCTCTGCACCCGAGGTAGAATAAATCCTCTGTACCATAGCCAGGAAACCAGGCTGCAGCAGCGTGGAGCGCGTCGCCGTACCTTGGAGCTTGCCAAGCACAAGGAACGTGGCCGCGCAGGGCTGAGAACACAGCTGGCAGACCACGAAGCCAAAGGCTTCAGCTAGTCACCTTGGCTTCCAGGCACTTAAAGAGAACCAGTTAAAAAGCGACGGGCTTTGCTCTTAAACTGTCGTGCGATGAGCTGTTAGCCTGAGGAAACTCAAAACAGCGCCGGGCGATCTCCCGAGGAAAGGCTGGCTGTGGAGAGGAGCGCGGTGAGTCACGGAAAGCTGATTGAGCAAGGCTCTTACTGGGAAGCTTTCTGAGTCATGTTGTGCACAGCCAGCACATGAACCCGGCTCCGCGGTGGGTTTCTTATGCTGGGGCCTTCTGGTTCCAACAGCCGTGAGTCACCGAACGTGGGTCTCGGATCAATCCGAGCGCTGTTCCCTGCAGCTGTTAACCGTTGCAAGCACTGGGCTCTTCCCAGACCAGCGTTGGAAATGAAAACTCTTCATCATCCTGAAACGTGGGGGTGATCTTACCGGGTCAGGAGTGCCCCACTGGAAACTCACTAGCTGCCGTGTACCCTTGAAGCGATTGAAACCAGCATCTGCGAGACTCATAGCGAAACACAAAGGAGAGAATCAAAACAAAGCAGGCTTATTTTCACTGCAGCAGCTTCAAGGAGAGCCACTGTCATCTTAAAGAGCCCTTCTCTTTGCTAAGCTTTAAGCAACTTTCTCGTGCGTGGTGCTCTTTGTATAGCTTTCTTCCCCTCGGTTCATATATCTGGGCTGGTCCTTCCACATCTTGAGTTTCCCAGGTCTGATGAGCTGCTGGAAGTAGCTGTGGTGGGGAGGGAGCGGGATGCTGGGCTTGCTAAGAAGCCTGAATCTCGTCACGTTCCCCGAACCTCCACCGTGGATGGGCTGGTGAGGGCTGGGGGAAAGGACGACACCGCTGCATCAAACTGGGTTAGGTAAATTGCACTGAAGTGTGGGGTTGGGCTCAGTCTGGAGAGCTGCAGAATTGCAGGGTCTCCAGGCTGGAGGAGAGTCCTACGGAGGCAAGCTGCTGCTGCACGTGAAATAATGCTAGTGAGCATTACAGTGGTCTAAAAAGAGATGAAAGCAGGATTGTTACACTATCTATACCATGGTTTGTTTACATCTCCAGTCATGTTTGGTTTTGAATTTCCTTCCAGAAGGAAAGCTTTGAGAGGAAGGCACTGAGAAAGACCAAAGCTTAGAGCGGCTTCCTTGTGGAGAGCAGCTGAGTGAGGTGGGAACCTGCTGCTCTGGGAAGGAGGCAGCGAAGGCACTCGAAGATCTGCGCAGTCCCGAGTGGCCTGGAAGGAGAGCGTGAGGGCTAGTGCTTCACTCCTTGTTCCTGTACACAACACAGAGGCTGTTAAAGCTGGGGGAGGAAAGAAAAAGCAGATGTTAAACAAGAAGGTTTCTTTGCACAGTGTGTTTTTGCCATGGGATGCTGCTGATGCACGGATTTAAGACAGGGCTGGGCAGATAGTCTTAAGAAGAGCCATTGGGTGTTCTTAAATAAACATGCCATTGCTGGGGGATCTCCTGGGGAGTATCTTCCTGACCTGTGCCTCCTGTTATCTCTGTCCCTTTATTGCCAGCACCAGAGGCAAGGTTCTGGGCTGACAGAACTGCGGGGTGAACCACCGCGGCTCTTAGCCTAACTAGCGCAGTTTGCTTGGGTAGGAGCTCACTGCACGTGGGAAGTTCAGAGCCCAAGCCCAGCTCTCGGTGTACTTGTATGATGAAGCGTGGCATTTCTTTGTGTTCACAGAGAACTTTAAGACTAAAAGCATTTGTTTTGCTCTATCTACTCTTCATCTAACATGCTTTTGCTAATGTAGAAGCAAGCAGTAGACTCTGCTGCCTGGTATTGTGATGCGGTTAGAAATTCTGACGTTTCTGTCCGTAACTTATCACAGAACACGTTCTAACCTAGTGCCTAAGAAAGGATAACCTCATTATCTCTATCACCGTTGAAAATACCTGCATCTTCCTAACAGAAGGCTTTTATTTGTTGGCAAGAAGCTTGATCAGCAATCAGTAAACAGTAAATAGTTAAACCAAGGCTTTCAGGAAGCAGCTGTCGTGCTTGCAAGATGCTGTCTTGTACGCTGTGTGCCTGATCCCGTTGCTCATCAAAGCAGCTGTTTCCTTTATGCTAAAAATAGCGGAACAAATAAGTTAAGCAGCATTAAAGCCCAAGAGGGAGATTACTTTTTTTAAAGACTAGGATGTGCTTTCTAGGAATCTTCTGGAAAGGTTTTGCAGGACTCGCACGATCCGGCTTTGGCCAGTTGCATAAGCTGCCAGGAAACCTTTCTGTACAACGTAGGTCTGAAGGAAGAGGCAAAAACTGCTTCACGTTTGGTAGCAGTGGTCCAGATCCAAACGTGGAAGCCACCGCTGCAGCAGTCCGAGAAAGACATCCTTGTCTCTTGTCTGAGATGGGAAAGAGAAAGAATTAGGGAAGAATTTCTTAGAGCAGGCAACAAGTTGCGTGCACTAAGGGTTCCTGTTTTCGTCGTTTGGCTCATGTGAGTGGCCTTTCAAATGGCTGCTGAATTACAGCAGCGGCATCTGCCAGGCTTGTTGGGCGTCTGTTCAAATACACGTTCGTGTTTTGGGTTCCTGCCCTGTGCTCTACCCTTTGGTGGCCTTCTGCGTGCCGGTGAGGGCTGTTTTGTGTGGGGAGCCGAGGGTCTGTGACACGGCTCTTCCTTCAACTCGACAGCCTGGTCTTGTTCTCTTGGCCACCTGGGTTGTCTTTGTCTTCTGGCATGGGGACGTGGGCCCCACGTGGGGCACTGAGAAGCTTCAGAAGACTTCTTGCTCTGTAATCCCGTGGGACTCTCAGGCCCCTGTTGGTAGGTTTGGTTTCTGCGTGATGCTACAAGACACTTGTCCTGGAAGCAGGTGGAATGCACCCTGAAGCTGGCAGTCACTAATGGAAATACACATCAGTTGTTTCTAGGTGAGGTTTCAGAACCTGGCAAAATGAAGACAAGCATCCAAGAGTTAAAGTGTCACCGGTGTGTTAAGGTCCTAGTAGAACTGTTTCACAGGTGCAAAAACAGTCTTCCAAGCTATTTTTAAAACTTCTCTGTGTTAGGTGGAGTCTCAGGCCATCAAGAACTGGTGATGACAGTGACGTGAAGCCACTGACAAGCAGCAGGAGGCAGCCTGGTAATAGCCAGAGACACAGCCAGCAGAATGTGGGAGGAAAAGCCAGGAAGCTCACTGAGTTTTGGGATAACGGCACCTCAGCTTCTCGCTATTTTTGACTTGATGACTGTTTCTGGTATTTTCTTCCCATGTAATGAGTGCAAGCAGCCATCTGGAAGCTGAAGACCCATAGCAGAGAAGTGTATGTGTCAGGCTGAGGGCTCGTTAGGTACGGCTGAAAATGTAGCTGTTGGTGTAAAGACTAATGAAACTAGAAGTTTTTGGGTCTTCCTGAAATTAAAAGTAGTGGCTGCACTACCTAAAAAGCCTTGTTGAGTGCAGAGCTCACGTCTGCAGTGCCGCCTGCAGATAGGCAGCTGCTGGAGTTTCTCGAACGTGACCGTTAGAGGATGCTTTCTCAGGCTTCTGTGCTGGAAGTCCTTCTGCCCCTCAGCGCGTGTTGCTCTTCTATTATTTTTCTGACCTTTGAGATGATCCGAGGCAAGGTCACTGCAGCTGGGTTTGCGCTGTCCCTGAGCAGCGGCGTATCGCTTCGCGGTCAGTGTCTGTTCCTAGGCTCGCCCGTCCCTATCCTTCCCACCCACCCCAGACAAATGGGTGTAGGCTAATCTCCCCGGCAGCACTGCGGAGGTGGCTGCTTATCTAACGCTGTCCAGTGCTAAAGCTGAGAGAAATACCTCCGTGGTGCTTCCCAGGGTACAAGCCTTGCCCTGACACGTTTGTGGCGCTCTTTGGGCTAAGCGGGCCTAGCGGTTGCTTGAATGGGTGTGAGGGCTTGGACTGGGGGGAAGTGGGAGTGTGGGTGACTGCAGGAAGGGGATCTGGTTAAGAAACTGTGTAATTAAAAGTAAATAAATAAAAAATCTGCTTCAATAACGTCTGTCAGCTTTGAAGCTCTTTTCAGACCAATCTCTGCAGAAAGAGATCAGTTTGAGAGGGTAAGCTCTAAGACACTAGTCCCCAGTCACAGGGGCTCGCGGTTGAGATCTGCGCCGGTGGCACCTCGTGGGCAGCCTGCTCTGTTCTGGCTCTGCAGCTAGCTTCTGTACCTCCTTACCAATACAGCCCATACTGCGAGGCAGCCATGATCCCAGGCAGGTGTGTAGAACTTCATCAAAATGCTGCTTAAATAATCGTTATCTGTAGACTTACTGGTTGGAAAGGTGTTAGGAGCACTCCCCTTGATCGCTCCTCATCCAGCAGAGTGAATTACCGGAGCGAGATCAGTGGCTGCTGCCCTGGAGTGCATTATCTCCTTAAGTTAAGCAGTCTGTCTAGCAGGCAGTGCTAAACCAAGGTGGACCTGCTGCTAATAACACCCTGCCACGCAGCGATCTGGTCGGTGTGCCGGTCGCTGTGGGGAGGCACACTTTATGGGGAAATAAAGGCTCTCCGATCTTGCAGTTCCAGCTCTGTTTCCCTTCGCGTTCAAGGGAGAGGCCAGGCACTTCCAGTTCTTCAGCCTTCGGTTCTAGTCCTGTGTAAGGAGCTCTGTGCTCTCCTGCAAGCATGAGGCAGGCACTGAGTGTCTGCCCTGCTGGCCTCAGCCCTGGCCAGGTGTAAGGATATAAACTAGCAGGGGAGCTGGCAACATCAGGCCTTCAGTAATATCTCTGGTCGTGCTCTTCCCCTGCAGTCTGCTGGAGTTCATTCCTCCTGTGGCACCGAGGTGTGAGCTATCGGGTCTTCACCGCAGGCAGTGCTTTCTGTGGAGATGTGTGACAAAAGCTCCCGGTGCCCTGGCTGGATGTCAGCCCGTGCCCGCTGTACTGTTCGTTGCCCTGCAGCCTAACGTGTGCGCTTTCTTGCTTCAGGTCTTAAGCACCATGGGAAGAGAAGACTAAAGTTCCATCATGATCGGAGGCTTATTCATCTATAATCACAAAGGAGAGGTTTTAATCTCTCGAGTCTACCGGGATGACATCGGGTAAGTGCTTCTATTGCATCCGTGGTCTTTGCATTTCTGTCTCACTGTGGTGCGGACGACAACCCGGAGCTGCTTTGTTCTGCATTAGCTGTGCATGCATGTAAGACTGCAACTCAACTTGCTGCTCTAGGCCTAGTTAAGAAATGGCTAAGTTCTTACTGAGCCCAGATCACCTACAGGTGGTAGTAAAGGATAGCCTGCAGGCGAAGCTAGGACTTCCTTTTGGATGGTAGAGATCTGGGTGTTCCTCCAAATGCTTCACCAATGCGGACTGCCACTGCAGAAGTCTACCTAACTGTAATCGTTAAAATGTTACAGAGGAGTCATGTGGGAACTGTCTGCCGTGCATTGGAACCAGGGCTCTGAGCTAGTTTCAAACACAGATAACTAGAATCGAGAACAGGCATACAGAAGACTGCCTCTGCTCTTTCCTTGCAGTGTCAAAGTGCCAGTAACGCCTCTGTACACTTAACATTCTGTGCCCCAACCTTGTACGTCAGCCTTATAAGTAAAAAAGCTTACATCTGTTGGGTAATTCAAGTTGTGGGATCTCTGAAAGCCTTCAGTAGGTACAGGTATGTCGTTGCGCTTCACACAAGTGTTCTGTTGCTCGCTTAGACTGGATATGAAGGAACCCTGCGAAAACTGGTGTTCTGTGAGCAGTGGGTCGTGCTTCAAGGAGCCTGACACCACGTGATGCTGCTGCTTGGAGTGAAAGCCTGAAGTGGCTTTCTCACACAGCAGGACTGTCACTGGTGGCTATCATTAGTGTGAGGCATTAGGTGGAAGGAAATTGAAGCAAAGTTAAAATGCAGCTGATGGAAGCGGGGTCACAGTAAGCATCCTCTCAAAGTGCAAGAGATACTTTTGCCCGGTTTAGGAAAAATATATTTTTACAAGGTTTCCAAAATAAATAGTGGTAGGATGTGCAATTCATGGCAACAAGTAATCTCACAGCAATAAACAATCAAGACAGTCTGAAGAGAGCTTCCCTTCTGGACATGGATTGTCTAGTGAAGGTTAAAAATGGTGTAGAACGAGCAGCTTGCCAAGGCTTTCACAGTTTCATTGATGGAGTAGCACTGGTCAACACGGTGCCTGTAATAAGCTCACGAGGTGATACCTTAACTCTCTCTTGTTCTAAGTTGACTAAAGCGGAGTAAGGTAGCAGTTGTTAGGATGGCCAAATTATCCCAGATCTTCCACACGGAGCTGAGCCGAGGAAGCTTTGTACTTTTGTACTTCGGAAGCAGAAAACTGCTGGCTCTGAAGTTCTGCCTCTTCTCTGCTGTAGTAATTCTTTCAGTCTTTTGAGTGTCTGCTAGCTGAAGGTCTTCAGAGCAATTCGTGTGCCAGATCTGACTTGGAAATTCCTCTAATTAATGAATAGTATGGTGACCGAACCAAATGAGGCTGGATTGTGATAAAATTTGAGAACGTTGGATGTGGAGCTAGGGTTGATGTTGCTGCAGTTTGTGGCAATAAGATGTTTTTTGTGGCACTTAGATTGCTCTGTGCTTGAACTGATGTTTATTAAGAAGGCCTTTTAATTTGAAGGGCCTTCTGGCCACAGAGATGCAAACTGGAGAGTGAAATATTTCTAATGTAATGATCTTCCACTGCTTTTATCTTGGCTCATCCCTCTTGTGAAGTGACTGAGTTGTTCGGCAAGTAATGAAGTACTTCTTACTGGCTGGCCAGGCAAAACTAGACAAGTGCATTTCCTGCCTGATCCAATCTTAACTTTTTCTTTTGGAAAAAGGTTCGAGTACTTCAGGAGTGAATGTTGCCTAGAATAAAATCCTTGGTTCAATTTCTGGGAGTGTCTCAGTGTCAGTCTCGTGATAATTGGAGCTGGTGATGGCTGTTAACGGAGCTTGCTCCCAAGGCGTTGGATTCCTTCTGAAACAGGCCTTCAGGCCTGGCTTACAATTTTTGGATACATAACCTTCTAAAACAAGTTGTCTTAGAACAGTTATGTCTTGTAATCAAGTAACTGAGAGTCTTCAGCTTTATGTATGTTATTTCCTCTAATGAATGCTAGCATCAGAACCAGGTGGACCTGAAAGCTCTGAGCACCGTACCCAACTTCCAGAGAGGCAGGGAAAGGAACGGCCTTTCCCTGCAGCTTGTACTCTCCTCTGTAGGAGTTCCATCTCAAAAAAATGAGCCAATAGATTTATAGAACACCTCAATCTTTAATTCAGATCCGAAGAGCAGGGGGTTGAGCCCGTCTAGCTTGTTGGGAGGTAGGCGGAGTGGGAAATGAGCGTAGCTGCTGCCTGTCTTCATGGGGATTCGGAGTGACTGACCTGTAAGGCGTCTTGGTCTTGGCACTTCCCTTCAGTGCCCTGAAGCTTCAGGCGGTGTTGGGAGAGATTAAAAGCCTGGTAATGAGAACCGCTCCCCTTTCACTGTTCAAGGCTCTAAATAAGCACATACTAGCTCAAATGCTAATGAGCAAAGTGGCAGTCAATGAAGCAACACTTGACTTTGATAAAGGCAGAAAACAGTCCCCACAAAACTTGGACTTTCTTTGCTTGCGACTTAGAAGAATGGCTTTAGTGCATGTAGTGCATCTGTCTATACAGCAGCTAGCTGCATGCGTAAGCAGCCTCTTAAAAATATAAGCAAAGCACTATGCATTTAATTCAGGAAACGATGGAGGGCTCGATTGTGACCTTACGTGCCTAGTTCTTTGGTGATGTAGTCACTGGGAGAACCTACCTGCATTTCAAAATGTAGCTATTTGATTTTTTTAAAAAATAAGCTATTTGAAACTGAGCAGCTTACATGACAAACTGCATGCACTTTCAGTGGGATAGGCGTTTTGTTTCGGAGCTTCTGAGACATCACTTCTGCTTCATAGCTCTTGATCATTATGGAAAAAGTGCAAGCTGGATAGAGCAGTGCCTGAACCTGCAGGACGTGCCATATCTCCCCAGATGTGCTGAAGCTCTCTCAAACTCGGTGCATTTCCTGCTGGCTGGGCCAAGCCAGAAAGCATCGGCCCAAACAGCCTCAAATGAGAGCGCTGCCATAGCAGTGCCCGCTCAGACTTGCAGCCCTGCGGTGAGGCAGGCTGAGGGAAGAAGAAACCTGGTCCTCTGTGGTCCCCAAGCTGTGCCTCAGATTGTTTCTTTCTTTTTCCCCTTACTGAGGCCTGCCACGTGTGTTAGAGCAGTGTGGATACCAATGATGTGATGTGGATCCCACTCATCGGGACTGAACACCCAATTAGTCCTGAAATTCCAAAGAACACAAGTCTCAGCCCCGGCAATCTGACCATGGCATGGCAGTGCTGCGCCTTGCGAGGGCTCCATTGCTGCCACAGCTTGTTACTTTCCAGCCAGGCCTACCTGGGCCTTTTGCGCCCAGGAGCAGGGGGAGGGGGTGCTGTTCGGTCTCTCCTGATCTCTTTGGATTCATTGTGCCTTGTGTGTGTGTTTCTAACCCTTTCTCTTGTTGCTGTCACTCCTCCTTTCTCCGCTGGCGCCATTTCTGTCCATCCCATCTCATTGGCTGCTGTAGCAATAGGTAAGAGACGCGGGTAGGCCGTGACCGGCACTGCACGGCGGGCAACTGGTGTGCTGGAAAAGCTTCACTCACCTGAGGCTTCTCCTCGAGCGTGCACCAGTCTGACTGCTGGCTCTGCTGCTAGTTCTAGCGGGTAGAACTCGAGGCCGGGAGGGCTGATGCTCCAGAACAAGCTGAGCTTTCCTTGTGAGGCTTACTGAACGGGAGGAATGGGACTTCCAGATACTGTTATTTTACAGTAGACCAACTGCTTTCTTATGGAGAAATTGAGGTAGAAATCAAACAGCGATTTAACTCACAAACCTGGAGCAATAAAACCTGGGAAGTGTTTGAAGGCCAGGATTTTGCTTATGGGGGAGGGTGTTTACTGATGAGGCTTCTACGTGTCTACCCGGACCTTCAAGGAAAAAACACCTGCCATGGCAGCATACGTTCCCCTGAATATCCTTTGTTTTCAAACTGTCTGCTGGCCTGTTGACAACCCTCAGTGCTCATGAACATGTGTATGCCTTTATCCTTGCTTGCAAGGATGTGACTGCTGTCTGCTCTCAAACGTGGTTCTGCATATTCCTTCCCGTGGGCCTTGACACTGCAGCGAGGAGCCCCCTGTTCTGCATAGCCTTAAGGAAGGGTATGGGTAATAACGCACAACTAGATGTGCCTTGGCGTGGTGGGTAGCCTACTGCTGCAAGCCTCAGTTTTGCAATATAAAGCCCTCAGTTCTTCCTGTGGTCTTAGTATCAGTGTATTTTTACCTAATTTGGGGAGTTCATCCAGCTGCCACGAGTCAGGATCAGGAAGTGTGGAAGCAGTTGGAAACCAGGATGTCATGGGGAGGTCCATATTTATTTAGGAGGGCTTTGTTCCCTCTCGCCACTGTATAGACAGTGAAACAAGCTTGGATTAAAGATGTTAGCAGCTAGGAGAAACTCGTACAGCACCTTTCGTGCACTGCAGAACTTCTTTCCCATTGTAACTGGTACTGGATCTTCCAGTGCACGTAATGCATTGCTACTAGCATGGGCCACCATGGGCACCCTAATTTTGTCTGCCAGAGACCTGCTCTGAAGCATAGCAGGCTTGAGAGGATGTAACTGGAAAGCCCACAATGTTCCTCGTCCTGCTCACTGCTTTCAGCCTGCCCTCCAGGGTACTTTGGGAAATGGAGGTGAGATGAGTGTAAACTAAAGCTGCCTTCTGTGGTGTACCCGGGCACTGACATCCACCGGGTGGCCTGGGTAGGTTTTGCTGTCTTTTCCTCAGTGGTATAGCTGGGGGGAGCTGCTGTTAAATAATATTATGGGAGACTACAGATTAGTTCTGGGGCAGGGGTACGAAGGCCTGGGCATGCAGAGCAGGTAGTAACTGGCAGTTTGGTCAAAACACGTGCCCCAGAGCCTGTTGTAGTGTTCCTTCCTGGCTACGGCAATTGGGAGTGCAGCAGAATAAACTGAAGGGAAGGTTCCTTTGCCATCTGGCTCCACGGGGAGGTTAGCGTGCTTCTCTTTGTGACTGCAGTTAGAATTGCCCTGTGGTCCAAAGGTCCCCAGAGACCGGTAACTCCTCCTGGAGTTGTGCAGGATTTAACATCCAGCTCTGCTCAGAGCCTTCGGTTGTCCCTCTTGGCTGCGACATCCCAGGCGCCCTTCCTCAGTGAGCTGGGTTTGCGTAGTTCACCTCGCATAAGCGGAGCTGTGCGGTGAGCTTGTTCTCGTGGGCGCTGCGCTAACTTACCTTCGGTGGTGGTCTTGTAGGCGGAATGCCGTGGACGCCTTCCGCGTCAATGTCATCCACGCACGGCAGCAGGTACGCTCGCCCGTCACCAACATCGCCCGCACGAGCTTCTTCCACGTCAAGCGCTCCAACATCTGGCTGGCTGCTGTCACCAAGCAGAATGTCAACGCCGCCATGGTGTTCGAGTTCCTTTACAAGATGTGCGACGTGATGACCGCCTACTTCGGGAAGATCAGCGAGGAGAACATAAAGAACAACTTTGTGCTGATCTACGAGCTGCTGGACGGTGAGATGTTTCCCTTCTAATCTGCTGCGTGATGTTGCACTTGGTCATTCTGTAGCTTTTAGCTTAGAAACCAGCAAATTGATCACTCCGGACAGCTGTCCATCACTTCCTATCCAAAATACTATGGGGAAGTCAGTTTAGCGAGGCTGTTTTTCTTCTCTTGCTAAAGAATACTCTAACCTCTTGTCCAGAGGCTTAACGTACGAGCAAGTTAGTGCACAGGCGTTGCTTTCCTTATAGCTGTGGTTAACATGCCTGCTGTGTTTATATGTTGCGGCTCTGGCTTGTGGCTGTGAGCTAACCATCTTTTACTCTTCCATAGAAATCCTGGACTTTGGCTATCCTCAGAACTCTGAAACAGGGGCCCTGAAGACCTTCATCACTCAGCAAGGCATCAAGAGTCAGGTAACCAGAGGGATCTGGGGTACAGCGCTGCTCTAGTCCAGCTTGTTTGAAAAAGCACAGTCTTAATTATGCAACTAACCACTTGACCTGTGCTGGGCGAAGATGCCCGAGTAGCCTGAGAACTCCCTGGCCGGGATGTAGCTCAGTGTCACCTCATTCTAGGTGTCTCTGTGCTTGCGTGACCTCCCTGGCATTTGGTAAGGTGTGAGAGGAAAGGCCCTGTGCTGGGGCGGTGCTGGTCCTCGCATGTAAATGATCTCTGCCTTCAGGTGCTGCTCTGTGTCAGCTTCTGACAGAATAAGCACATCTGCCTGCCGAACCAGAAATAGCTGTCCTGTGTGCGAATCTCACTGAGCAGGTCTGTTCTCCGCCAGCCTCCAGTGCTGTCAGGCTTTGGTGCCTTCCTTGTAACGAAGTATTCTTCAGCCTTGCGAATCTTGCAGGCAGGAAACTGACGTTACTCTGCCTGTGACATCTTTGCAGATCAGCAGATGCATCAGTACAGCCTGGGCTTTCTCACGTTAGAGATTAAATTCTCTATGGCACATTCGGTATAGCAGTAACCCTTGCAACAAAGTTTACATAGAGATAGAAGATAAAGGACGCCTGGAGGGAAAAGACAGTTGAATTAGGCTGTTCTTGGGAATGTTTTTTGAACTAGTTCTAATCCTCCACCAGGCTAGTCCTCAAAACTAGGCTTCCCATCTCAGGCAGCTCACGCTCAGCCTGTGTGAAATCAAAATGCTACTGTAGTTAGTGCTGCTTGTGTCCCCGAGGGATATTGCTCACCTTGTCCCTCTAATGTAGCTGTGCAACTCCTAATGAGGACTTAGGTGAGAGGACTGAGTTTTAGGCTCTGTAGCAGGTGAGTCCGGAGTTTTTCTGGGAGTCAGTCTGTGCTGAAGCTGTTGGCAGAAGTAAAGAGATCTGGGTGAAACTTAAGACCCAAGGTACAAACAGGAGTACTGAACGAGCTTGCCTGGAGACTGTTCTTTTTAAGGATGAGCAGAGGTTAGAGGCTCTGGAGGCTCTGTTCCAGCTCCTTTCATTAACGCTGACTTCCTAAGGACTCCTTTTAATCTGCTAGTAGCAAGCCTCGCTGCATCTCAAGAGTGAGGGAGAGAGAAAACTGCCCCGAGCAACATTTTCTGCTACCACAAGCAGTGTTTTGCAAGAGGGCACGTGCGTATCAGTGGCCAGATGTGAGTGCATCCGGTCTGCGTCCGCCATCCCGAGCTTTCATGTAAATCACTTTGGCCTTCTGCAGTCTGACATTCTGCAGTCAGCACTCCAGATAGCTGAGTCAGCTCCTGTTCCTAGGAAAACTTCAAGCTAACCACCACCCTCACTTCCTTCCCTACCACTTTTTTGTGTTTCTGACTGTTTTAACAAACTCTTACACCGCTTGTGCGCGAACTACTGTCGCAGCACCTTACCTCATTCAACAACAGGTTTAGCACTTCCCCTTCAAACAGGAGTTCTGGTCTGCGGCCCTTCCTAACAGCTCGTGGTTCTTGTGCTCTGTGTGGGAGTTCTTTGCGTCCCAGTTCAAAGAAGAGCAGAAGTGATCCTTTCCAACATGGTACTGCAGGGGAAGCAATTGAAACAGTACTTTCTGTATTGCCTGCTTTGCCCTTTATGCTGGTTCTTCCAGCCTCAAACTCTTCCTTCACTTACAGCCAACTTCTGACAGATACCTTGGGGTGAAAAGTGGGGCTGGGTCATCTGTCAGCCGTGTTGCATTGTCCCTGCCCAGTTCATGGGGGTGCTTTCCTTGACCTTTGTGTCCTGCTGACTTTAAGGAACAAAACCTGCAATTATGGCAGAATTTCAAAACTCAACTTTTTGACTTTGTTCTCAGTGAGGAATTGGAGGTGTTCTGAGCTGCTGCCCTCTGAATGCCCACCCTGTGTGGCTGCAGTGGTCTTTCCAGGGCTGGTGGTCTTGGGATAAAAGATCTGCTTTGTTTTTGAAAGGTAGTCCAATACTGCTGCATTATTTGCTAAGAAAAGTACCACCGTCCTCTGGGAATGGGGTGGTGCAGCACACCAGAGATTTTAAAAGGTGCTGGTGTGCAACGTGGTTTCACTTCCAGTCCCCATGAAGTAGCCCACTAGTCAAACAGCAGGGCTGAGGCCGTGCTGATCTCCTGTAACAGAGCTGATGCAGGCATTGCCTCAGATCTCTTCCTCCAGGAGAGGCTAAGTCTGCTCTTAAAGCTCAGGGTGGAGCCGTGCTGCGTGCTCAGTTCTCAGCCTGCAGCTGCTCTCTGCATCTCTCCAGGCTTCATCAGCTCACAGCATGTCACTTTCATCCTCTCCAGGTGCTTTCTGTGAGTGTGATTTTTAACTCTTCATTGCAGCATTTCCCCAAGCCTTAGACAGATTGTAATGCTCGTGTTACCTGCTGAAGGTGGGAAGAGGCCAACCAACAGCTGCCTGAGCCTGGGGAACCCGGTGGTGGCTGTCTGCCTTCAGCCCAGTGAGTGTGCTGGCAGCTGAGTAGTCAGGAAGCTGAATGTTCCTGACCCAGTAGAGCTGATTTCTTACAGCTCAGGCAAGGTCCCGGTTCTGAGAAATGTCAGACCAGGGTACCTTCGATCTATCTTGAAGGGAATGAAGCATTGAACAAGGCAGATAAGGACATTGTGTGGTGGTTTTTTGGGAGGGGGACAGAGGAGAGAAGTATTTTCTACTGCACTGAGCACTTATCTCCTCAGTTCCAGTGCAGTATGAACTGCCCTTCCTCTTTGTTATGATAGTGGCTTTGCTCAAGGAGTGACCAACTCTGGCAGAAGGTGTGTGAAACAAAGCCACTGTGCTGAGATGGTGTGCTGCCACCCTGTGGGCCCAGGGCAAGGCTGCTGGGGCAGGACCCGCCTTGGTGCTCTGCAGCCACTGGATTAGACGGGATTAACAAGACACAACTCCTTACAGGACCCACTTTTATTAAAACATCCTTATTATTGCGGTCCCGAGTGCCGTGTGCTTCTCACAGTGGCACAGTAAGCAGCCAGGAATGCTTTAGGAATGGCAGCGTGCGGAGTCGACTGCACAGCACTGTCACTGGAGTGGTATTTGGCCCATCTGTCGCTCCCTTTGCCTCGCCTCGTGTTTGGGTGGGACGGGCTGAAGTCTGAAAAGCCATTTCACTGCTGGGAGCGCTGGGCTTCCCGGGCTAAAGGTCAGAGCCCCTCATCTTGTTTGTACTGATTACTTAATTAGTAATGAGCTGGCCTGCTTTGTTCCTGTCCTGAGATAGCCTTAAGCCTAACCTGCCTCTTTCTCCCTTCCTCCTTTTTCTCGCTACTGACCTGCTTGCCTGTCTAACCCTGTGCGCGCCACACTTGCTGCTAAACATCTACCTCACTTTCTGCGTCATCGGACCCCGCCTGTAGCATCAGGTAGGAGACCTCCGGTGCCTCTCCACACGATGTCCCAGGAGACTTAGAGGATGGACGCTTAAATTCATGTGAAGTTAATATTGGCGTGCAGCCGTTGTCCCAGCGGCGTGCTAATGACCGCAGCCCTTGGTGACCAGCTGCCTCGCGGCCCTGGGGTCTGGTGTTGGGTGAGGGTGTGAGCTGCCCTGTCAGCTGCCTGGCACGTGGGTCGATGGGATGTTCTGCCGATGGGATGTTCTGTCGGACGTGATTCGAATGTCATCAGCGGGGCCCATGTCTCCCCACACCTAAATGTAGCCTAAATGACTAGCTAATGAAACAAAGACAGCAGGAAGGCTTCTTCCATGATCAGTGTTTAGGTGTACAGTTTGCTGGGGGGAAAGGTGTTGTGACTGAATCATGGGGTGTACGACAACACTTAGGCTTTAAGTATCAAAAGCAGTTGTGTACAGGAAGTGGCAAGCGCTTACTCTTCTAAATGAAGCTCTCTTAGTCCTTCAGTGTATCTGGAGATTTAAGATGTCATTTCTTCCCTTCAGACTAAGGAAGAGCAGTCCCAGATCACCAGCCAGGTGACTGGACAGATTGGATGGAGACGTGAAGGGATCAAGTATCGTCGCAACGAACTCTTTCTTGATGTGCTGGAGAGTGTGAATCTCTTGATGTCCCCCCAGGGTAAGTGGGAGGCGTTGAGCCGGCACCTTTTTCCTTTCAAGGATCACTGGTGGGGATTTACCTGTGTGCTAACTGTGCTCTTCTCTACTCCAGGTCAGGTTCTGAGTGCCCACGTCTCTGGCAGAGTGGTGATGAAGAGTTATCTGAGTGGAATGCCAGAGTGCAAGTTTGGCATGAATGACAAGATTGTCATCGAAAAACAGGGTAAAGGGACTGCAGATGAAACGGGGAAAAGGTAAGAGGCCTGGGGGTAACTTGGGGTAAAAGCCACTTGCCACCAGGGACCCTTACAGAAAGGCAGCACTTGTGGTAGCTTTTTCTGATCTGACAGAAGCAGCTTCTTCTTCCCTTCGGTTACTCCTGCTGACTCTTCTCTGGGGAGGCCAGTTGTCATGCGAGCGCCCAGCCTGAGGGCCTCAGTACGGAAGGGTTCTCCATAGCAGGGCCGGCGTGAGCAGGTGGAACATCATTTTTGGTGTCTGACTTCACATCTATACAGAAACAAGTGACAGGAGCTGTGAGGTTCTCTGGGCTATCATCTTCAAGATTCAAATACGGTGCTAAGTGTGGAGTTCTTGCAGCTGGAAACGCTTCTCCGAGATGGATTCTCCCAGAATTTGTAGCAGTTCTAGTCAGCAGAGAGACTTGGACATAGGTTGCAGGAGTAGTAGTGTTCCCTGGGAGCAGTGAAGGGGCCCCTCTGACCGTAGCCTCTCCTACCCAGCCTGTTCTCGCAGACTAACACTGCCTAAGCCCTGCTGCTGGCATATGGGTGGCTGCGTGGGCTGGCAGCTCGTCCCTTCTGGGAGCACAGCTGCCTTCCTTCCCAGCTGTGCCTCAGCCAGTACTGAAGAAGAAGATGGGTCTCGGGCCTTTTCCAGCCTTCCTGCTTGGGATGAAGAGAGAGAAGCAAAGGGACTGCCACTTTTTTCCCACTGACTGTTTGTGACTCAGCTCTTTCTTCTTTTTTTTTTTTGGCTGACCCCTCAGTGAATTGGGAAGGTAGATAACCTGCTTCAGCTGTGTGCGCTCCGCTCTCCCCCCGTCTCTTGCTTTGTGTGACCTGTGCATGTAACTCAGACCTCAGACACTTTCCGTGATGGTTCCTGTAAATGGAGCTGCGCTGCTGTTTGCCTTTTCTCTCAGAACCAAGCCAAGAGCTATCACTGCACTGTCACCTTTAGGCTGTCTTTCTAGTACATGAATCCAGCTAACAAAATGGATGAGCCTCAACTAGGGGAAACACCCTGGTGAGAATATTATCTGGGTAGGTCTCTGAAGAGTCAGCAGTGCTGTCCCAGTTTGTGTACTGCGAGTGCTCTCACCTGTAGATGTGCTACCTTTCTGAGTTACGGAAGCAGGATGGACGTGGATTCTTGCTGGGTGGTTCTCTAGCAGGCAAGAGGTTGGAGGTGTCACGGCCCAGAAGTATTCAGCAGAGGTGCCCAGCAGGAACAGTTGCTGCCAGTTGCGTTTTGCCTTCTGGCACGTGGCAGTGCCAAGCCCTGAGCAGTGCTGCCCGAGACCTGGACTAGTGCTGGGCAGCAGGGCTTTCCCAGCAGTGTTCCAAAGAAACCAAGGAACTGTTGTGCTGATACTGACTGTCATCTGGGCAACAGGGTAGGAAAGACGAACCCCTGCTATAAAGCACAGACCGCACCGCTGTTCTATGGCAAACAGCCGGTCAGCCTGGGGTGAGCCTGCTTCCCCTTTGTGCAGGTGATGGTGGCTCCTAGGACAGCTGAAGCTGCCTGTGGTGCGGAGGCTGTCTCTGCGCACTTGTGTGGTTTCCCTGTTGCTCACAGCGGTTGAGGCAACCTAGAAGTCACTGTCCTACATTGCAGCACTCTTTCTGTACTGCTGCGTCTCCTGTTGCTGCCTAATTCTCATTTTCTGATCCCTCTCAGTAGCTGAAGGGAGTTCTTAGCTAACTTCAGGACCTGTCCCCAAGGATATCTTCCTTGCTGCTAGGACCCAGCACAAGCTGAGCGCTGTCAGGCTAGGCTAGTGCACCTAAATGCACAGATAGCTGGGGAGACGTTTTGTAAAGCGAGAGATTAACTTCAGTGGCACAGTGTTCTGGTCCCTGGCAAATCAGTTACCATGCTGGCTGGAGGGCAAAGCTTCTGTCTGGTATCAAATGAGCTGTTAGCGCTGTGGAAATCAGCACCTGAGGAGATTTCTGCAAAGGAAGGCCCGAAACTTAGCATCTCCTCGCTGTGTGGCAGTGGGATAGCTTTGTGGACAGGAAAGTGTTCTCCCCTTGGAACTGCGCTGCGAGACGACCTGTGTTGGCAGAGCTGCCCTCGCGGTACCGAGGTGCTGCCGGCAGGCAGACCCCAGCACGGCGTTGGCTGTGACAGGAGGGTCGCATCTCTGGGGAGAGGAGGGAGAGAATTCTTTCAAAACAAATGCCTTGAAATACGACCTTGGCAGCGGTGAATCGAGGGAAGTTTGAGCCAGGAGGCTGCTGTCCCCTGCATCTCTCCCTGCCTCCCCAGTTCCTGGACACCCGCAATGGCACCATGCTCTGTAGAATAGTTTCTGCCTGAGCAGACTGTGCACTACGGGCTGCGGCTTGCGCTTGTTTAACGTCGTGCACTTGTTGAACTCTGCCTTGTGTTTCAGCGGCAAGCAGTCCATCGCCATTGATGACTGCACTTTCCACCAGTGCGTGAGGCTCAGCAAATTTGATTCTGAGAGGAGCATCAGCTTCATTCCACCAGACGGAGAGTTTGAGCTCATGAGGTACGGCGTGGGGTGTTGGCACCTGGGTGCTGCTGTGTCGGTGCTGCTGGTGTTGGGCATACTTGCAGCCCTTGAGCACCTAACAGCCATGCACTTGCCTCCTTTCTTTTAGAGTGGGATGTGTAGATTGTCCCACAAATCCTTCTCTTACAGATGTGGTAGAAACCTAGCTGTCTGGTTTTCTTTTCCTGCCTGTTAGCCTGCTGGATCTGGTTTTTGTTTTAAGTTCTTAAAACTGGCATCCATGAGCAGGGTCACTTGGCAGGAAACTGATACAAAGCTTGGACTAAAGAAGTTATTACTGCCCTAGGGCAGCTCAGATCTGACTGCTGCTTCCTTTCTGGCTGGTACTTCTAGGTAGTTCCCTGTGCAAAGGGTCTGTCTCCTTAGGAAGGCGGTACAATTTGAGAACCGAAGGGAGTTAACTCCTCAAGAGTTTGACGTTGCTTTTGTGCCTGCAGATACCGAACCACTAAGGACATCATCCTTCCCTTCCGGGTGATACCCCTGGTGCGGGAGGTGGGCCGGACCAAGCTGGAAGTGAAGGTGGTGATAAAATCGAATTTCAAACCTTCCTTGCTGGCTCAGAAGATAGAGGTAAGCTGTGGCTTATTGTATCTCCTTACGTCCCCTGCTGTGCTGTCCTCACAGACAAGTCCTCAAGCAGGACGAAAGTGAACTGGATGCCCCGCAGATGTGGTGCTGCCGCCCTGTAGAAGGGAAATGCCATGCAGAGGGGAAGTGGAAGCTATTTTCAGTTGCACGGTCACCCTTGGCAGATTCCAAAACACCCTTGTAGATTCTGAAAATGTTTGAGTCTTTACTTCAAAGCAAGAAATTAGAGTTAGACAAGATGCCTCATGGTAGCTGATGATTTCTGGGGCCCTGGTGTGGAGAGAGAAGGGCAGCTGCTGCCCCAGACCCCTTGGCCTGCCCTAGGAGGAGGCAGTTTTTTTCCTGTGAGATGGCACAGAGTGCCCTGGCTGCAGTCTCAGTTTCCCTGCTCACCACGTTCTGCCTTCCAGGTCCGGATCCCAACACCCCTCAACACCAGCGGAGTGCAAGTCATCTGCATGAAAGGGAAGGCGAAGTACAAGGCCAGTGAGAATGCCATTGTGTGGAAGTAAGTGAGCGTGCTGGGCGCAGGGCGCGGGGAGGCAGGAGTGTGCAGTGCTCCTGTCTGCGCTGAGCACCTGTAGTGGAGGGGGGATTAAACACGGGCACCTCCTCACTTCTGGGTTTTCCCTGATAGGATAAAACGTATGGCCGGAATGAAGGAATCCCAGATCAGCGCAGAGATCGAGCTGCTGCCCACTAATGACAAGAAGAAGTGGGCTCGGCCCCCGATCTCCATGAACTTTGAGGTGAGTCGCTGCCTTCTGGGCGCAGCTGGCCGTAGAGAAGCTGTCGGTGCAGTCCCTTCTGCCCTCGTGGGAACTGCACGGCGCTGAGTACTCGCTATCCCACGCTGTTGTGCGGCTCTGCTTTATGTGAAGCCAGCCAGGTGGCAAAGCTAATGGGGAAAAATCGCCTTTAAAGCCCCTGGAGTCTGTCACTGAGCATGGTGACAACGGGGAGGGGAACGGTGGCTCCTGGTGTCTGCTTTTAGGTGCTCCTTGGTCTGTTGTGTACGGAGAGCATCTCACCCCTCTTTTCCAACGTTATCCGTTGCTTTTCCCTTTCCCAACAGGTCCCGTTTGCGCCCTCTGGGCTGAAGGTGCGTTACCTGAAAGTCTTTGAGCCAAAGCTGAACTACAGTGACCACGATGTGATCAAATGGGTGAGGTACATCGGCAGGAGTGGGATCTACGAGACCAGATGCTAGCCCCGACGGGCTGGCAGGCTCCCTCTTCTCCAAGCCATCCTCCGCGTCTCCTCAGTCTTCAAGTACATTCAGAGAACATCGGCCTGGCCCCTCTCCGCGGATCGAGAGACCCTGTGGCTCACCTTGGGAGCGGACTTGCCTGCCCCTGCTTGGTTTCCACCCGCGCCGCAGCTGACGTTCGGAACCCGGTCTCGTGCAGGGCTGCGGCCAGCCTCCCGCTCCCCGTCCCAGGGTGGGGAAGGGCTAGTCTAACTCCCATCCTCTCGTGATCTTTCTAGGGAACGTCCACCATTCAACTTCTCTTCTGTTGGTGTCTCACTACTTGCATCATATCCTAGTATTTTTGAAGTTCTTGTGCATATGTACTCGTAGAGTAGACCTAAACATAGACTGGACAAATCTGAGTTGAAGTTACCCTGGCTTCTGTACTAGCTATTGCTGTTGTGGTAGATGTTGCTGGCCAGTCTGAGATGCCTGAGGTGGTGAGTTTTGTTGGGCTTCCACCCGAGGAGCTGGTGGGCTCGCTGGATCTCACCACCTTCCTCCTTCTTGCAAAGTCTTCAGTATAGAGTCCTGCTGTGGGAAGGTTTGTGACCAAAACAGGATGAGGGTTTAGACTCTTGCTGGTGTGTACGTGGGTGGCGCAGCATTTCGGGTCCCTAGAGCACTTACCCCCTCCTGCTGTTGGCTCGAGCCAGTCTTTCCTTTCTAAACGAATTGGAAACGTGGCCCCTCTGTCCCGGGCTCCTTTCCCAACGGCTTGGAGCTCCGGGGAGCGTGGCTCAGCTGAGCTCCGCCAGGCTGCGACCGGGGTCTGTCCTCTGCAATCGAAAACACGCTCGGCAGTAAGCCCTGTGCCCCAGCCCTCCCTCTCCGCACTTGTACCGAACGCTTCTGGGCCGTAGGAATGCTGCTGCCGCCCACCCTCCCGCTTCTGGTAGTGTGGTCTCCATTTTGTACACCCCGTGATTTGTCCAGCGCTGAACCTAATAAACTCTGTAGAACCGAGACGGCTGTGCGTGCTGCTCGGGGGGGGCTGGGGGGAGGAGGAGGAGGAGGAGGAGGAGGAGGAAGGGTCCCGGCTGTGCTCGGTGCCCCCTATCCCCGGGGAGCCCCCTGCCCCCGGGAGCCCCCTGCCCCTTCCCTCCGCTCCCCCATTCATTTGTGGAGCGAGGCCGTTCCCCGCACTGCGCACGCGCGGCCGCGTCCCGGACTCCATTTCCCAGCATCCCCCGCTCCTCTCCCCCTCCCTTTTCCCGGCGGCCCCCGCGGCTCCTTCCGGGCGTGTGGCGGGGCCGTGAGGCGGCAGCGGGCCGGGCCCGGGCCCCGCTCCGGCGGCGCCATGGCGTCGTGCGCCGACATCCTCCGCAGCGAGTTCCCCGAGCTGGACGGCGAGGTCTTCGCCTACGTGACGGGTGAGGGAAGCCCCCGAACCGTCCCGGTACGGTGCGGGGGGGGAGGCGTGGCGGAGGCGGCTTTCCGCCGGCCGTGTCGCGATTCCCCCCCCCCGCTGTCGCGACGTGAGGGAGGAGGGGGTGTGCAGCGCCGTGTGCCCGCAGGGATCCTGCACAACAGCGGCGCGGACTTCGAGACGGTGGACGAGCTGGTGGAGGCGGTGGGCGAGCTGCTGCAGGAGGTGTCGCCGGACGGCAAGGACGAGGGCGCCGTGCGGGAGGTGTGCCAGCGGCTCTTCAACGCCCTGCAGCTGTAAGGGGCCTTCCTCGCCTTCATCCTCCTCCTCCTCGTCCCCTCCTCATCCTCCCCTCACTCCTCTTCCTCGCCCGCAGGGACGAGGGCCGGGCGCAGCGCTGCAGCCAGGTGCTGCTGGACGCCCCCATCCAGCTCTCGCAGATCACGGATGGATACGGTGAGTGCTGCCCGGGGACACGGGGGAGCTGTCAGCCCCCAGCTGTCATCCCCCCCGGGCACCCCCTCGGCTCTCTGCCCGCTGCCGAGCTGCAGGTGGAGCCCCCCGGCAGCTCACCCAGCGTCTCCTTGCAGATTCCAGCGTGGACCTGCTGCCGGGGCTGCTGCTGAAGAGAGGCCAGGCGTCGGTAGGTGGAGGGCTGCGTCCTCACTCGTAACCCGGGGGGAAGAACTCAGGGTCGGGCTGCATGGCTGCGCTCTGCCCCCTCCCTCTGTGCCCGTCACGTCTCCCTCCGGGAGCAGCCAGGGCAGGGGTCGTGTGGTGAGGCACGCAGCCGCAGGGCTGCTGCTCCCTCGTGTCGGCCTCGCTTTGAGTTGTGATGCTCTCGGCCTTGGCCAGGTAAAGAGGCTCCGTGGGAGTTAGCAGCTCGTTAATTTGACTAGATACGTTTTGCTGTAGCTTCTTAACGAGCTTCAAAGCGTGGTTGTGTTGCTCAGAGGGCAGCTTGTCTGACTTCCCGAGGGACTTTGGTTTCTCCAGCAAGGCTTCGGATTGAGAAATCAGGCTGTACAGGGTGACTTTGCTGTACGTGGTGAAAGAAGCCCTGAGATGCGATCAGATGTCAGGGCGTCACAGGTGGGGAGTTAGCACGGAGCTGCTGCTTCCAGAGAGCTGTGGGGAGGCTGTCAGCCCAGCCTTAAAAGTGGCTGGGGGTTGTAAATAAGATCGGGAGCAGAAAGGTTTGGAAGTCGTTACGCTCTGACGTGCAGGAAATCACAACGTCCTTGCCAACGAGGTGTGTAGCTGCTCAGGAGCTGCCCGGGTTGCCCTCTGCTGTGGTTTGGGTACGAGGAGGATCATGCATCCAGGACGGCGGCGGCTGCACAGGGCGGGCAGTGTCTCCGCTGGGTGGTCTGCTGCAGAGCTCTCCTCCCCGGGGCTTCCCGTCGGGCTCAGAGCCGCGTGCTTAGAGCCGAGACCTAACGCGATCCCCGCGTGGCTGACTGGGAGTCCGGAGGCAGAGCTGGCAGCTCTTGCTGGTTTTGGCACGGGAGTTGTTGCTCCTGGGTTCGCCGTCTGGCTCGCGGGTCCGCAGCTCAGAAAGGATTTTCAGAAAAACTGGAAAAGGTTCAGAGGAGGCCTCGGGAGGCCTCGAGTTTTGGAGGACACGTCTTACAGGGAGACTGAGGCAGCTCAGTATCGTTTACGGAGTGACTTAACCTACCTGTAGGAACCGGCCACAGCTCCAGCAACAAGGCTTCAGCCTGGCGTGCAGGTCTGTACCGTGCTCCGGTGGCTGCAGAGCTGTCTGGAGGTGCCTGGGAGGGCCCTTGGTCAGCCACAAGTATTTGACTCGAGGCAGGAATAAACTGGAGCGGGCTGGGAGCCTGGCAAAGGCCAGAGGCCGGGTTAAAACGCTTGGCTTCTTTTTGCCTTCGGATTTAATTAAATACTCTTCGGCTCTGTCCTGATTGATCTGCTGCGTAACCTGAGGGAGTTCCAGGCTGGCTAAAGTTTAACACGCCAGGGAGGGGAAGTGCTTAATGGTCCGGGGCTGGCAGAGGAGGTGGGACAGCAGGGCCGTGTTGCAGAGGTGCCTGGGCTGAGCCAGGTCCCTCGAACCAGAGAAACTGCCCGTGGGAAAGAGCACTGGGGTTAGGGTCAGCCAAACCCCCTGCTTGCTGAGGCAGAACCGCTGCATGCAAGCGGTTGATTTCGGACTTCATTCCTGAAGTGATTTCCTGGCCTGATTAGCTTCCTCAAAACGCGCTCGAGTCTGTCCCAGTTCCCCTGTCCGACCTCCCACCCGTCTCCCTTCCCGCCAGGCAGGTGGGCTGGCTGATCTCCTTTCTCTCCGAGTTGGGGTTTGGGGGCTTTTGCTGAAGATGCTCTCTCTGTAAACTCTCCTTGTGCCCCAGATGGTGGATGCCAAGAAGCTGGAGAAGGCAGAAGCCAGGCTGAAAGCCAAGCAGGACAGGAGGATGGAGAGGGATTCCACAAAGTCATCTGGCCCCCTGTGAGTACGGAGGGCGCCTCCAACTCCCCGCCCGCTCCGCCGAGCGCGGCTGGGACCTGTTGGGGCTGAGCTTTCCCGCTGAGCCCCCTTCTCTGCCTTCTGCCTGCCCGCAGGGTCCTCGAGGAGGCAACTGCCAGCCAAGCTGCCAGCAAGAAGGAGACTCGCATGGAGACGTCAGGCAAGAACAAGTCGTACGACGTCCGCATCGAGAACTTCGACGTCTCCTTCGGTGAGCGGTGAGTGCAGAGGGGCCGGTGGGACGGACCCTGCTGGGGTTGCAGACCGTGCTGAGGTCCGGATCGGAGAACTCTGTGGTGCTTCTTGGCCCCAGCACGGCCTGGAAAGGTGCCGGGGGCAGGTGGCTGTTTGTTGCCTCTCTCCCCACGGGGCAGGATGAGCAGGGAGCTGTTTTTTCCCTCCCTCCAGCGTCCTGCTGGCGGGAGCAGACCTGAACCTGGCGTTTGGCCGGCGCTACGGGCTGGTGGGCAGGAACGGGCTGGGGAAGACCACGCTGCTGAAGATGATCGCCAGTCGGAGCCTGCGCATCCCCTCGCACATAAGCATCCTCCACGTGGAGCAGGAGGTGGCGGGGGATGAGACGCCAGCCCTGCAGAGCGTGCTGGAGTGCGACACCACTCGTGAGAGCCTGCTGCGGGAGGAAAAGGAACTGACGGCCAAGGTCAACGCCGGCAGGTGAGGTATCGCTGGATTGCCAGCCCTTTTACGGTCTTGACCGTGAGGGCTTGTTCTGAGATCTCTTCCAGTGGAGGACTCCGGCAGGGCTGGGCTGTGTCCTGCTCCCCTTAGTCCTACCTGGGGAAATCAGCCTCCCGCAGCGCTCGGCCCCTGACCCCAGTCCATGCTACGTGTTCCTCTTTGCTGCAGGGGAGAAGGGACGGAAGGCGCCAGGCTGTCAGAGATCTACACGAAGCTGGAGGAGATTGAGGCAGACAAAGCCCCAGCGAGGTGAGACAGCCCTGCAGGCACTGCTGTTTGCTGGCAAGGCGAGATGTGGTTTTGCAGCTTGGCCCTGGGATCCAGCGTATGGGGACAGGGGCTCTTTTGGGTTAGGAGTACTCGAGCTTCCCCCAGAAGCTGGAGGTGTTGGGTATTTTTGCCCCAAATGGCTTGTGTTCTTGCTGCTGCTCCTCCCCAGGTTCCCGGTGGCTGGGGAACATTTCTGGGATGCTGGTGGTAGGAACTCTCTTCTTGGCCAAAAAGCTGAAAGCTTCTTGTGAATCTCTTGGGAATTCATGGGGCTGCCGTGCCTTGCCGGGCTGCATTTCCCAGCCAAACGCTGCTCTTGGGCATGAAGGGAAGTCTTCGTGCACCGGGATGGCCTGGAACTAGACAGCAGTGTCCACGATGACCGTGGGTCAGGACGTCAGGCTGCTCTGCAGGTGGATGGTGTGTCCATGTTCTGTTCTCTCACCTTTTCCCCAGGGCGTCTGTCATTCTCGCCGGGCTGGGCTTCAATGCAAAGATGCAACAACAGACAACCAAGTAAGTCCCCAGGCTGTGGACGTCGAGACTTAAATGAAATGGCTTCGGGGAGAAGCTGCCCCAGCCCTGGGGGGGAGCAGGGCTCTCTGCCCTGACAGCAGAGAGAAAAGGGCTGTGGGGAGCAGGGAGCCAGGCAGGCAGGTAGTTCTGATTAAATTCGAACCCTTGCATACAACCTTTTCTCTCCTCAGAGAGTTTTCTGGAGGCTGGAGGATGAGACTGGCCTTAGCCAGAGCCCTGTTTGCCAGGTTGGTGTCCAGGTGTTCATACCACGGGGTTAACCCTCGCTGTCCGAGGGCGGGTTTGCTGCCTGGCCGTTCTCTCGACTCAGCCTCTCGGGGTGGGGAGCTTTCGAGGCATCACGGCTCTGTCTGTGTGGCAAAACGTGCTTTGCGTCGACCCTGCGCTCTTTTTGCTTCTGATGCTTGTCTTGTTTTCCCTAGGCCAGATCTCCTGCTGCTGGACGGTAAGTTGATACCACGAGCCTTCCACCCCTGCCGCCGGGCCTGCCCATGCCCTTGCCGGGTTGGGGAGGCAGCGTGGCCTTTAGCTGCCTGCTCAAAATAGCCCTGCGTGACAGGGCCGGTGCTCGCAGGGCTGTCACTGCTCCTGGGGATGGCGTGGAGCCATCCTCAGCCAGGAAACCTGCTCGGGCAGCCGCTTTGGCTGACCAGTGTTGGTCTTTCCTATGTAAAAAAGCGTAATCCAGTCCTCCCAACCCCTCCTAACCTCAGCGCCTTTCTCTCCCCTCAGAGCCCACAAACATGCTGGACGTGAGGGCCATTTTGTGGCTCGAGAACTACCTGCAGGTACGGCGCGGGGCAGCGCGAGCCTCGGCCACGGCTCCTGTGCGGTGCTGGGGCTCCGGCCCGGTGCTGGGCTCACCAGGCAGGGGATGGGGACAGCCTCCCAGGCCGCGTCCTGCCTCGCTGCGTGGTGGCGCCGGGCCCTGTGCTCGCTGACGCTCAGGCTCCCTCAGGTCTCCCTCTCGCTGTCTCCTCCAGACCTGGCAGTCGACCATCCTCGTGGTGTCCCACGACAGGAACTTCCTCAACGCGGTGGCCACGGACATCATCCACCTGCACTCGCAGCGGCTGGACGCCTACCGGGGGGACTTTGAGAACTTCATGAAGACCAAGGAGGAGCGACTGAAGAACCAGCAGCGAGAGTACGAAGCGCAGCAGCAGTACCGCGAGCATATCCAGGTACTGGGAGACACCGGTAGGGTTTGGACACCTCTTCCAGCCTTAACCCTTCCTCCCTGCTTCTGGTGAGCCTCCTGGGCTGCCCCGCTTCCAGTAATCTCTGCTCTTGGACTTTTCATGCTGTTCAGCCTTGCAATGACCCGTGGCTGTGGCTCTGTTGTTGCAGAAGGCTGAGCAGCAGCGGGGTGCCTGTGGCTGAACGAGCCCGGGCTTTCTCTGATCCTTTTTTGTCACTTGTAGGTTTTCATCGACCGCTTTCGGTATAACGCGAACCGGGCGTCCCAAGTACAGAGCAAGCTCAAGCTGTTGGAGAAGCTGTGAGTGCCTGTGCTGCTCCTGGAGGTGGGGAGGTGCTGGTGGGAGGAACTGGATGCTCCCAGGTGGTCCCCAGGGACCCGGCAGGCACTGTGTGTCTGGAGGGATGGGGCTGGTTTGGACTTTGGGCGCTCTGCCTCTGGTCCAGAGGCTTTGCCTAGGGTAAGGCTGGTGTGGAGACAGTGCAAGGCAGTGCAGTTACACGTCCTCCCTCTTGCAGGCCAGAGCTGAAACCTGTGGACAAGGAGTCTGAGGTGATGATGAAGTAAGTGTCCCCATGCTTGGGAGGGACCTGGCTCCCCTTCCGACCTGAGCTCCTCCTGGCATAACCACTGCTCCTCCTCTGGCACCGAGCCTGGATGGGCTCCCATGTTCTTCTGGGGCCAAGGCTGTGTCCCCTCCTCGTGACCGTCCCTCGCAGAGGCCCTGCGTGCTCGGGAGCCCCCTTTGCCACCTGCAGTGGTTGTCCCAGGGGGGCTGGGAGCGGGGTCTCTGAAGTACGTGGCCAGCTCTCACCTCTTCCTGCCTTCCCAGGTTCCCCGATGGCTTCGAGAAGTTCTCCCCCCCCATCCTGCAGCTAGATGAAGTAGACTTCTGTTACGACCCGAGTCACTACATCTTCCGTTCCCTCTCTGTCTCTGCCGACCTGGAGTCCCGCATCTGTGTGGTACGTGGGGCTGCGGAGTACGGGTGGCTGCCAGGGGCCTTGTGCGTCCCCGCTCCAACTCCCTGCTCGAAGCAGGGCCGGCTTCAGTGTCAGATCAGGCTGCTCAGGTCCTTGTCCAGTTGAATTCTGGATGAAATATTCCTCCCTGGAGACATCCAGATGAGGCTGGGACCAAGTAATCCTTGGGCTCGAGGGCTGGGGAGGGAATGTGCTCCAGCAGTGCTGTGTGTGCAGCTCCCCAGCGATAGGAACGCAGCTTCCAGGTGGCTGGAGCCACTGATTCAGCGCTCATCCTGCCCCCCGCACTGCGCCATTATCCAAGGGAGCTGAATTCCCTGATCACTGCCCTGTTCTCCGAGGTACCTTTGAGGGTTTCATGTTCTCCAGTGCTGCTGCTGCTTCTCTAGGTTGGGGAGAACGGCGCTGGCAAGTCGACCATGCTAAAGATCTTAATGGGGGAGCTGGCGCCAGTCCGAGGGATCAGACATGCTCACAGGTACCTGGTAGGAAGGGCTGGGGGCCCGGGGGGAATGGTGCAGCTCAGGGCTCCTGGGCTGTGCTTTGGGGTGATGAGGATGGGAGCAGCACGGCCCCTCTCGTGCCCCCTTCCTGTAGCTGCAGCTGGGAGTGCGGCGGTTCCAGCGCCCGCTGCCAGTTCCCCATCTCTCTCCTCGTTCTGCAGAAACCTTAAGATCGGCTATTTCAGCCAGCACCACGTGGATCAACTGGACTTGAACATCAGTGCTGTAGAGCTGCTGGCAAGGAAGTTCCCAGGTGGGTTTTGGAGATCCGGGGAGCTCTGGGCCACTTGAATCCCCCCTTGCCACACAGATTGATTTGTTCTGGGCCGTGGCCCCTGGGCAGAGGGCCTGTCACCTCAGTGCTCAAGGGATGCCTTCTGCCCTGGGTGAACTCTTCACGTCGAGCATGAGTTCAGGACACCAGCCTTGAGTAGCTGAGCCGGTTGTGCAGCTCAGAGCAGCAGCAGGGGTAGCCAGCCTGCCGGGAGCTCCGTGCCCGGCAGATCTCACGCTGGTGCTCCGCTGCAGCCGTGTTTTGGAGGTAGCTGCTCCCGCTTTGCTGTGGCTTCCCTGCCAGTCACAGGACAAGCAGCCGGCCCTCCTTTCTGCCACCTCCCAAACCCCCCAGCTCCCCTCTCCATGAGTGTCTTGGCCAGGAGGAGCTGGGGGCAGCGTCACCCGGAGCCGGTCACAACCGACCGCTGCGTGGCCCCTGTCTGATGGTGTCAGTCAGCCTTTCCACGCAAACCCCCTGCTTGGGCACTGCCTCCGAGCAGCTGCCGAATTCCTCGGCTGCCCGGCCTTGATGCGGGCCAAGGGCACTGCAGGAAGCGCCAGCTGGCCCCGAGGCCCTGGGGTTCTTGTGTGCCACAGCTGTGTTGTGCTGTGCTCCCGCAGGGAAGACGGAGGAGGAGTACCGGCATCAGCTGGGGAGCTACGGCGTCTCGGGGGAGCTGGCCGTGCGCCCCGTGGCCAGCCTGTCCGGGGGCCAGAAGAGCCGAGTGGCCTTTGCGCAGATGACGATGTCCTGGTAATTCCCTCCCAGATGCTGGAAGTTTTTATAGGGCCGCGTCCCTGGAGCCCGCTTCACCGAGAGGAAGGGGGAGGAGATTGGGGAGGGAGATTGTCACCTGGTGGGACCGCGGGGGAGGAGGCAGGCAGGCGGCTTTCTCCTGCTGCTTTGAGCTCCGAGGGTGTCCTTGGAGCTGGGCAGCTCAGCCTAAGCCTGTCCCGGCGCAGTGCTCAGAGCTGTCTTCTCTTCCAGCCCAAACTTCTACATCCTGGATGAGCCAACGAATCACCTGGACATGGAGACCATCGAGGCACTAGCAAAGGCACTGAACAAGTTCCGGGTAAGGCTCCGCAGGCGAGATCTCCCATTTTTCTAACGCTTCCTGCATCCTCCGGCTTGGGTGACTCAGTACTTCAGCCAGAAGCAGGCCATAAAATTCCAGTGGTGGTTTCAAGTCCAGGAGATGTGGTGGGAAGTCCGTCGCGTTTCTGCCTTAGCCGTCTGTCCTGGTGGCTTGTTTCACTCGTTGACTTTGGCTGAGAGAAGCAGCAGCAAGCCAGAGCACAGCTTGTCCCCCATCTGGGCCAGCCACCTACGGGCCGTGACCGCTCCCATGCTGCGTGCAGCGCCCAGCCCTGCCTTGGGGCCCTCGTGGCTGTTCCTCAGGCAGCTTTTTGTGGCTGGGAGCTCAGCCTCCAGGTACCGCTGTAATGAACCTGGTTCTCGCTGTTCTGTACTTGCCCACGTTAGGTCATTTTCCCTACAGCAGAAAAAAGAGGTTACTCGGGGCCTTGTCCCATCACCTTTTGGCAGCCGTTGCCTCCAAGTAGAATTTCCATCCTCAAATTTTGACAGAAGTCCAGAGAGCCAGCGGCAAACCCTGCGCTTGCCCCCAGGGAAGGGAAGCTAAGCGCTTTGCTGTGCACGTGCCTCCTCCACACCAGATCTGTCCATCCCTGCTGAAGACAGGAAAGCCCTTAGGCTAGGCTGGAGTTGGTGGCTGCCTGTGAAGCACCGTGCCTTTCCCCACTGAAGTCCTGTGTGCTGGCTGGCTGGGTGCAGAGGACCACGTGCAGGGTCTCCTGCCACCAGAGCCCTGCTCTGTGGTCCGCTCAGTTCCTTTTCTCTCCTGGTGTGTTCGCAGGGCGGAATCATTCTGGTGTCCCACGACGAGTGCTTCATCCGCCTGGTGTGCCAGGAGCTGTGGGTGTGCGAGAACGCCACCGTCACCCGCATCGAGGGCGGCTTCGACCAGTACAGAGACATCCTGAAGGAGCAGTTCCGGAAGGAGGGTTTCCTATAAGGGAGGCGGGGGCCCAGACTGCCCGAGGAGGCTGGAGCACGAGGCTTCGGGCGCTGCAGCCTCCAGCCGCGCCGAGCCTGGCGGAGCGCCGAGGAGGTGGCACGGACCCCAGGCACGCCATCCAGCTGCCACCCGAACTGCTCTCCCCTCCCGGGCGCGGGCGGCCCCCGCTCTGCCCTTCTGCCCGGCCGCCCGTGCAAGGACAGCGAGGGACCGGGAGCCGCGGGCGCTGCTCCTCGTGGGCGCTGCCTGCTCCGTGCTCCAGGCCTGGGCCGTGCCTGGAGCTGCTGCTCCGCTGGGATGAGGAAAGGAGGTGTCCCCCCACCCTGGTTGTAACTCCGTGCTCGCAAGGGCAGGAGAGGAGCTGTTCTCCTTTCTTCGCTTACACCCCACTGCCTTTTTCTTTCTTTTCTGGTTAACTGCTGTGCACTGGTCAGGTTCCCACACGGTGTTTCTCTCCCCAGCTCTCGTTCGCTCCCGTCCCCTTTGCTGCCCGGGCGGGAAGCGAGGCCTTTGCTGCTACAACCACCCCCAGCCTCTTCCTCGGCCCCTGGAAGCGCCGGGGGCGAGGGTTCGCTTCGCCTGTCCTCCCCTCGGGGCTCGCCTGCGTACCCCCGGGGTGCGCTGCCCTCGCACCCGGGTACCCCACATGGGTGCCAGCAGCGGGGTGCGAGCGGGCCCCTCCAGCACGGAGGTCGCGGTGTAAATAAAAGCAGAAAGCTGCACGTGTGCCTCCCTCTGTCCTTGGGGCTCTTTGGGTTTAGGGGCGGGGGGCTCGCTGCCAGCTTCAACCCTCGGGGAGGGGGACACGGAGGGGTGCGGAATCGGCTCCAGCCCGTGGATGGGGGCAGGGGGAGCTGGGGGGGGGGGGGAACCCAACCCCACCCCGGGGGGGCCGGCAGCGAGGCGCCGCCTCCGCCTTCCCCGCCGCCACCAGGTGGGCCCGCCCCTGCGGCCGGGGCGGTGCTGGCGGCCTCGCTCCGACCGGCGGCGGGTACCGAAAGAGTGGGGAGGGGGCGGGAGGGGAAGCGGCCCGGCTCCGAACCGGTTCCGATTCGGCTCCGAATCGCTCCGCACCCGCCGCGCCCGCGGGCGTTATGAGCACCGGCGGGGACCCCCGCGGCCGGCCGAGCTCTGCGGGGAGCAGCCCCGTGCCCAGCCCCGGCTCCCCGGGGCCCGAGGAGGTGAGCGGGGATCAACCGGGACCGGGGGATCCGGGGGGGGGGACCGGGGAGGACCGGGGGGGCTCCGTGTGCGGGGTGCGGGGTGCTGGGGGGCGGTGCGTGGGCGCCATCCCGGCGTGGCCGTGGGGGGTGAGGGGGGGGGGGGGG
>CM021773.1:16900795-16921713 GCA_011076525.1 Nettapus auritus
GGGGGGGGGGGACACCCCCAAAACAGCCCCTTGCAGCCCCTGGGGGGCCCACCCGGCACCGGGAGAACCGTGGGCACCGGGCAGCCCTTCCCCGCGGGTCCCTCCCGCACCGGAGGGCGGCGGCTCCCCGGAGTTTTATCTCCCAGACTTTGTCCCCCCGGAGCCCTCCCGGTGGTGCCGGGGGGTCCCGGGGGGGGGTCCCGGGGCGCTCCCCCAGCGCCTGACCCCGGCCGGTCCCGGTGCCGGGGCGGGGATCCCGGGGCCGTGAGTCAACGCCGCGCTGTGGGGCTCCTGCTGTGGGTGCGCCCCTGCCATAAACGGGGTTTTTAAGGAAGGGGCTGTCGCCGCCGGGCTGGGTTTAGGATGGGGTTAGGGGGAGGATGGGTGCTGAGGTGACCCCCGTGTTTCGTGCCGGGCTGGCCGTGGCGCTGGGTTGGGGTGGGGAGCGTCACCAACAAGTGTCGTTTGTCGCAGCCGCTGCAGAAACGGCAGAGAACCGTGGAGGATTTCAACCAGTTCTGCACCTTCGTTTTGGCTTATGCGGGTTACATCCCGTACCCTGAGGAGGTGAGTGGGCTTTCCGGGGTGTCCTGCCATTACAGACCCAGCTCCTGCTCCTGCGCTGGAGGTCGGGGAGGGTCATTCTCCATCCCCGCTCCCTTTTTCTGTACCCCAAATGTCTGCGCTGTGGTCTTTGGTGCTAGCTCTGCCTCTCCCCTTCTTGCAGAACGAGCCCTGGACCCACGGCGGCAGCATGAGCCCCCAGAACAGCACGGGGAGCACTCAGGACAGCGATAGCTGGGCCTCCTCGCACTCCTCCGACTGCCAGCTCCTGGCGGACGACAGGAGGAGCAGGAACGCCGTGGCCAAGGGGGCTGTGGACAGCAGCCTGCTCGCGGACTGCCCTGCCTTCCCCGCCGGCTTCTATGACATCCGGCCCCAGCAGACCAAGAGGAAGAAACCGCCAGCGAAGAAACTTGTTTTGGAGCAGGAGGTGGAGAAGAAGGTGCCGCCGAGCGCTGGGAAAAGCTTGGTGCTGGAGCAGGACCGGGTGAAGGAGCCGGCTGCGCTGGAGGGACAGGTGCCCCCTGTGAAAGAGCCACTCCTGGAGCCCCCCATCGACCCGGCCGGGGACCCCCAGCCCAGCGCCCCTCTGGAGGAGCCCCTGAAGGAGGAGAAGGACTGCCTGCATGGAGCGCAGGGAGCAGAGAAGCCAGCGGGAGACGATCCGCAGCTAAAGGAGCACGACCAGTGCTCCGGAGGCAGGAAGAGCCCCAGTTCTTGTAGTACCTTGGACCAAAGCGAAGGGGAAGAGACAAGCAGAGGGAGCTCTCAGCTTAGTGGTGAGTGTCTGGGGAGCGGAGCTGTGCTGCGGTCAGTGCCAAATGTCGTCCCTCCCTCGGCCAGAGCTTCCCACGAGGGCTGCAGGGAGAGCTTGCAGGTGGTCCGGCCTCTCCTGGTGAGGGGCTGTAGGGAAAGCCGTAGGGAACTGGGAGAGCTGCAGAGCAAGGGCAGGGAGCTTTGGAGACTCTCTTTAGTAAAGCAAGTGGTACAGGCCTGAAACGGGGAGTGGGGTGTAAGGTTGCCTTGCTGACCCGGTCTTTTTTTTTCTTTTTTCTTTTCCCCCTTTGCAACTTCAGCAGTCGAATTCTCAGCGGCTCCCAACACCAAAGCAGAAGGTGAGTGGGGGCTCTCCTGCTCCACGCTGGTGGAACAGCCCGTGGGTTTAGAGGTGGTGCTGCGCCCTTGGAGGCTTTTCCCCTGGGGGGCTGGTGAGGTGGGTTCTGAGCGGTGTTTTTCTCTCCCCGGCCAGACGACGACGCCTGGGATCTGATCACTTGCTTCTGCCTGAAGCCCTTCGCGGGGAGGCCCATGATCGAATGCAACGAGTGTGCCACCTGGATCCACCTCTCTTGTGCCAAGATCCGCAAATCCAACGTGCCTGAGGTTTTCATCTGCCAGCGATGCCGCGACGCCAAGCAGGAGATCCGCCGCTCGAACCGAGCTCGGACGGTGCCCCGCAAGCGGTTCTGTGACTGAGGCTCTTCCAGAGCAGGGAGGCTGGGGGGCCCCTTTTTAAAACGAAGGCTGTAGCTCAGTCTGGCTAGACAATCAATGCACAGTAGTGGCAGGGGACGGGCTGGGCCGCGGTGCTGGGCTGTCCCCCTTGCTCTTCTGTCTCCTGGGGTCGCGTTGACCACGGAGCTCGGTTACCCCAGAGGTGTGGGGGGAGAAGAGCCATGCACTAGGTCGCTCAGAAACATCTCTGTCCTTGCACAAACCTGGCTCAGTGCCTTTCCCCCAGGCCAGCCGAGGAGAACCAAGGCCAAATAGTTTCCCTGTGGTGTGGTGGAAGCTTACACTTATCCCGAGATGTGACTCCCCTTCCTCCTTTTTCCTCACCGTTGTCCTTGCCTTGGACCTCGGGGTGGGCTGCGATGGCAAAGCCCCGGTGACCCAAGTCCTCTTCCAGCACACAGATGCAGCCCAGACGGGCTTCTTCCTTGCAGTGTGCTCTCTAGGATGTGAGGGAAGGAACATTGCTCCTGCCAACACCTGAAGCAGACTGGGCTGCTCTTTCCTGGGGGTTTGGTGTCCCACCTCTGGCTCATCAGCCTCGTAGGCTGCGCAGGGGAGGCCCTGCCCCTGTCCGGTGGTGCTCCTGATTTTGGTTGCTGTGCACAAGGCCCCAAGATAGTCCGAGTAGATGTTAGACAAGTTGCTCTTGCTGAGGAGTCCTCCTTGGTTCAGATTCTCCAGTTGCACTGAAGTCTCCTGTCTGAAAGGGATGTGGGATTTGTGGCAGGAGACCCCAACAGTTACCCTCAAAACTGGTAGGGCTTGGGAGCCCTCAGGAAGGGGAGCGGGGGAGGTTTGGTTGTTTTTCCATGTTTTCCAGTTTAAAATAATTGAACCTTGTACCCCGTGGCCACCTCCTGCCTGCAGGTGAAGCATCGGCTTAAGCAGCAGCTGGATGCTGAGCCCTGAGTCGGATGCAGCCCAGGTACAGGAGGGCCTTGCTTCCAAGTGCTCCCTCCTGCAGAGAAATTTTTGGTTCGTTACTTTTTTTTTTGTTTTTCCTGGACACACAGAGTGAAGTCTGCTATCTTGTCAAGAGCGGGCCCTCAGCCCCTTCTGCTATGCAACTGCTGCTCCGGAGGCACGGGGCCTGCCCGCTCCAGGCCTCCTTCAAGTTTCAGAGTGGAAGGAAGGCTTTTCCCCGTCACCCTCCTTCCTCTGTGAGCGGTGTGTGTGCGCTCTGGGGCCCCGCGTGCACTGACGGTCTGATCCCACCTCCTCCTCCTCACAGCCCCTCCAAAGAGCCTGGCCCACGTGCCTTCTGCACTTTCCAGGGGGGGACGCAGACCCCGCTGCTGTCCCGGTGACACCTGGCCCAGGACAGCCCCGACTTGCCAGTCCCATCACTATTTCTCCTAACTGGGTCCTTTCCTACTTGCACATCTGGTTACTGTGGGACCACGGCTGGGGGAGGGTGGGGGGCAGCCCCCCGCCACCCAGCAACCCCCAGGCTCGTCCCTGTGCCTCTCCTCCTGTGGAAAGCCTGGGCCCCAAAAGTGCTTTATGTTTTTATAGTTACTTTGTATGGATATGTAAAATAGCAAAATTCTGGTCCTTGCCCTGTGGAGTGTGGCTGGAGTCGTATGTATATAATAAAGTACTTTTGCCATAACGGGGGTGGCTTTGGCGTATTTCTCACTTCTCTTGGTGAATTTTGGGGTGCTCTTGTGTGACTGGGCAATCCCCATGGGGCTGGCACCTCCAGGCCAGCTCAGCTCACAGCGAGCTGCTGAGACACAAACCACGAGCTCCCAGCCCAGATGGGGAGCTGGGCACCACTGGCCAGGGGCTGTCTGGCCGAACTTGAACATTTCCAGGTGTGACCCCCCCAGCCCAGCGTGCCCCCGGGGGGGGGGGCCCCCCCCCCCCGGGCAAAGAGCACAACCAACAGAGAAGGTGCGATCCAACACTGGTTTTATTTAACGGAGTGAGCCATGCTGCAAAGGGGCGATGCTCACCTCCCCGCCCTGCCACGGTGCATGGAGTGTGTCGCAGGAATTTATTCTAGAGCCCCCCCGGCTGTGGAGGCCACCTCCTCGACAGGCACCACCTTCCCCATCCTGCAGCCAGCCCCCCCTTTCTGAGCGCCCTGGGATGTCTCCAGGGCCAGCAGGGCCGGTGGACTGTAAGGAAGTGTCCCTGCTGCGACTGCTAAGGCACAACGTGATTTAGCTCAAAAGCTTCGATTTGCTCTCAGGCTCTAACAAGCCCTCTGTGACTCCGTTTCCAGTCCAGAGAGGAATTAAGGTTTAGTCCTGACAGTTGTGTAGGTGCTGAAGGATCCAGTTTTCCCCACAAAACGAGTCCCTTATTCCAGTGCAGAGGGATCACAGGCGTCCCCCGCAGACGCCATCGGTGTGTGCTGGCTTCCATCAGAGTGCCGAGGGCCTGAACTGGCGGGCAGTGAGGAGCACGGGGCTGTAGTGGACAGGCTCTAGGACTTTTCTCCTTCGTTGGGCAGATGAAGTCATTACTGGCGTGCCCTTCACAAAGCAGGCCCTGCTGGTGCAGATTCTTTCATCCTGATGCAGCAGCGTTGGGGCAGAGGCAGTGAGTGGTCCGGGGACAGCAGAAAACTCAGGTGCAGCTTCTATTCTAGGGGCCCAAGCTAGGTTTGCGCGGCCAACCCAAAGCCAAGCGAGCATCCTGGAGAGCACGGACGGGCATCTACTCCTCCTTGGAGTAGACAGAGCCGCTGGCCTCCTCTTCCAGGTGGGGAATCACCGCCTCGGTGTAGAACTTCTCCAGCTTGGGCACCGTCTGCCCCCAGAACTCATCGTCGAACTCGACGGGGGCCACGGCCGTCTCCTTCTTGGTGTGCACCACGAAGTCAGCCCGCTGCAGGCCGGCGGCCGCCAGCTGGCACTGCACCTGGGTGAAGTAGCCGTGGTCCCGCTTCAGCGCGTAGGAATCGCCGTCCACCTGCAGGCAGAAATCCCTGTCCTTGCAGGCCTCCCTCACTGTCTTGTTGCGGTGCTTGTAGGGACACTTCACCTCCAGCAGCCCCAGCGGCTTCCCCGTGTCGGCCTCGGTGACGACGCCGTCGGGGCTGGCGGCGATCCACGTCTTGTCCTTGTGGATGAAGAGGCCGCAGTCCTCCACCCGCACCGGCCGGCCCACCTCCTGCGACTTGAGCTGCTCGTAGGCCCGCACGGCCGCCTTCTCGTTGCGGATGCCCCACGACATGGCCGGCGTCTGCACGCTGGGGCCGGGGCTCACCACCGCCTTCAGGTACGACTGGGGCACCTTGTCCGTCCTCCCGTTGGCGAACTTGCTGCCGGCGATGCGGGGCGCCACAGAGGCCGTGATGCGGTTCTCCCTCCACTCATACCACTTGGGGTTGTTGCGCTGGCCCCGCGTCTCCTTCTCCACCTGGGAGATGTCCTGGCTCTCCAGGGGGGGCAGGAACCGGCACGAGGCCTTGCTGGGACACGGCTCAGCCTTGGCTCTGCTTGAAGCTCCTTTGACGTCCGTTGTCTTCCTCACGCTGGCGGAGGACCCCCCGCCGGCCGCTCCACGCTGCTCCCCGGCATCGCCTCGTGTCCCGCGGGACGCCGCTGTGGATTTTGGCTGGGACGAGCTGGATTTTGCCTCCTGGCTCCGTCCGGAAACCGGCGTGCTCTTGGACTTGCTGCTGGTGGCACGGGCAGCTGAGGCAGACGGCGGCGGGGCAGCGGGGGACGTCTTGGGGGCCGTCGCCGGCCGAGGGGACGCGGTGCCTCCAGCCTCCTTCCTGGGCCTCCCCATGGCCGTGCCTCACGCTGCGGGGAGGAGGAAGGAGAAATTCAGGGCAGCTCGGGGCCCAGTTCCCTTTTCTCCGCTTCCTGCGTGGGGCCCTCACCGCGGGACAAGCCCGGGCTCGCCTCGCCCGATCGGGGCTGCGGCATCGAGGGGGATCGGGGGGGCTGCTCCGGAAACCGAGCGGCACCGGGTGGTACTGGGCTGAACCCCCCCGGTACCGGCACCCCCGGGAGGGCTCCCCCCGGTACCGACACCCCCAGCCCCGGCCCTGCCGGGCTCTGCCCGCTAGAGGGAAGCAGCCGGCCGGGCGGGGCGAGGGGGGGCTCCGTATGGAAACCGGGAGCCCCTCGGCCCCCCAGGACCGGCATCCCCGTCCCCATCCCCAATCCCCGGTCCCCATCCCGGTTCCCGATCCCCCATCCCCAGAGACTTGATACGGCTCTGCCCTCTCCCCTCCCCGTACCCCCAATATCCCCCCCAGCACCCTCCCCTTCCCCCCCAGTACCTAACCCCCCGGTACCCCCACCCCGGTACCCCCCTGTACCCCCGTCCCAAGCCGGCACCGAGCACCGGGCGCTCCCACTTGGGGCCGCCCCCGCGCCGCCGAGTTCCGCTTCCCGCAGCGCCGCCGGAGCGCGGCTGCCCCCAGCCGCCCGTGCCCGACCCTGCGCCCCCCCGGTGCCCTCCGGGATCCATCCCCCGGGCTGGGGCTGGGTCAGCCCCGATCCATCCCTGCGAGCCCCCCCCAAGGGGGGGCAGGGCTCAGCCCGGGGGTCCTCGTGCCCCTCGAGGAGCCGCAGGTGTGCTGAGCGCAGCCGGCATCTCCTCGGCCCTTGGGCTGGTTCCTCGGGTGGCCATAAATTTGCAGGGCTTAGCGGTGATTTAGGAGCACCTGGGTGTGCTCACCCTGTCTCTGGGTGGTAACGCAGCTCATTAAGCCCGCAACGAGCTGCAGGGAGAGTTGGGGAGCGACGCCCAGGCCGGGGCTCTGCCTCGGTTTGCTCTCCATGGGCAGCCAGCAGCAGGACCGGGGTGTGCGGGTGCCCAGCGGGGCTGCTGGGCCCACCCCGGCGCACACTTGTAGGGTTTAACTCACCGATCAGCTGCGTGAAAGCAGCACCAAGCTCTCGCAGCGAGGGCTGCTCCCTGGCTGCAGCAGCGGAGCAGTGACTGTGCAGAACAGGGAGCGCACGGCTGTTGTCTCACGCCGGTGCGAGCACCGCGATGGAGGCAGCCGGCCTCTCCCTGGGGCTGCCGGCCAGCTCGGAAGGCATCGCTGCATCCCCGACCCCGGGCACGGCCGCATTCACCCACCCGCCGTAACGCCGGGGGCTGCCACCAGCATCTGCTGCACCCCACGTCGCCCCAGCTGGTGGCACCAACCCAGCGCTCGCGTTTGGAAGCTTTTCTTAGCGTTGCTTTGGCCTAGAAACAATATCTCAGAGAAAAATCAAAGCTTGCGATTTTTTTTTTGCCGGCGCTGGAGCGGTCGCGGTGCTCGCCGTGGGAGCGGGAGCCTTGCGCGTGCTGCAGGGAGCTTTGTGCCCACGGCAGCTCGCTGGGGTGGCACCTGGCATGAGGAAATGTGTGGTTGTGGCGTGGCACCCGGCTTGGGGAAATGCATGGTGAGCCCCTCGCACTGCAGCCCTAAACGCCAGGGATGCAGAGCAGCGGCACGCCTCAGTGCTGGGCTGAAGAGGGAGAGGAGGCGGCGTGCTGGAGCATCCAGCACAGGGAACGGCTCGGTGCACTCTTGCAGGCACCCAGGGGACCCGCAGAGTGCCTCTCCACCAGCTAATTGTGCTGGCTAAAGTGCAGCGTAATGAGCCGGGAGGAGGAAGCCTGCCCTGCGGTACCACGTGCGGCAAAAGGCGTCTTCCAGCGGAGGTTTTCATCCCTTGCTGCTTCTGCAACCACCTCCAAATCCGGTGCTGAGGAACTGAAGCCTGCGATGGTTTGGGAGTGAGATCCAGCCGATGCTCTGCTCCGAAATCACCTGCTGCTGAGGACCCGGGACTGCTCGCCCTGCCGCTGCCGCCTCTCCCTGCTCGGTGCCCGTTCAGCTCGGCTCTGCTCGGGGTTTGGTGCGGCTGCAACGGTGGGTTTGGTGCTGCACGAGAGGACGGTGCCTCCCCCGTGCATGCTCTATAAAAAGTGCAGCGGCAGCACACCCTATCTATAGCAGCACGGCGAGGGAGCTGCCTGGAAGAGGCAGTGCAGGGATAAGCCCCAAATCCACTGTTTTTTTGCCCAGTCCCGCTCAGGCGGCGGTGGCCGGGGGCCTCCCAGCACCCCAAGTCTGTGCTCAGCAGGATCTCCCTTCCAGCAGACGTGTCCTGCCTGTGCCAGCATCTCCTGCCTGCTCGCACCCTCCCCAGCAGACTCCTTGTTGTGTTCTTCACCCCAAAGCTGAGCTCTCCCCGGTTCCCCCAGCTTTTTTCCTGCTCTTCTTCAGGGCTGGGATCCCCCCGTGCCATGTGCATGCCCCGTGGGTCCCCGGGGTGTCTGCGTTTGGGGCGGATGCCCTGCTTCGGTGCTGCGTGACGCCCACCTGGTGCCTGGTCCCCTCGGCCACCCCCTGGGACCCCCCCGGTGCCACATGTGAGCGCATCCCCCAGCCCTCCCCGGGGCCACGGTGGCGAGGATCGTGTCTCTTTAACGAGGCTGGGCTTGGAGCAGCCCTGGCTGCTGGCACAGGGAGCGAGGGATGGAGCAGCGGCGGTGAAGGAGCCGGTGCCAGAGCAGGAGCTGCAGCAGGAGGGGTGGCGGCGGCACCGCTCGGACCCCTGTGTGCGGACCCCCGGCCGAAGGGGAAGGGACCCCCCCGGGCAGAGGCTTCGTACGGATCCTTGGGGCTCTGAGCCCCTGTGTCATCCTCGTCCTGCAGGTAAGGCCTGGGATAGGGGGGTTGGGGTGCTTTGGGTTCACGCAGCTGCTGGTGGGGCAGCTCTGGATCATGGGGGGGTTAGAGGGGAACCAGGCAGCGGGGTTGTGAAAGTGCTGAGCTCACCAGGACTTTAAAGCCAGCACCGGTGGCTCTGATAACTGCAGGACCATGCCCCAGGGCATCAACAACCGGGCTGTGGGCTGTGCCGTAAACACCGGGCAGCGGGAGCCTTCCACAGGGCTGCCCTGCTGGGGGGTCTGTGGGGCTCGGGTTGTTGTGGGGGTGCACTGAAGGGAAGTAATTCCTGTTCCCTGGCACAGAGCTGTGATTTTCCAGGGGTTTTTGTGGCTCGGGGGAGGGAAGAGCAGCAGGGTGGGACAGAGAGGGGGGGCAGAGCTGGGGAGGGGGGCCAAAAAGGAGCTTTGAGCCAGCAGCAAAGTGGCTGGGAACCGTGCGCTGTGGTGGGGAGGAGGCTTTGAGGGGGGCAGTGTCTGTCCTGGACATGGTCTGTGTGCTCTGCTCATGCACCATGCTCTGCTCTGCTCAGACTTTCCAGCAGGGAAAGCTGCGAGGAGAGCACCAGGGGGCTGGGGGCAGCTCTGGGCAGCCCCTCATCCGTGCCCTTTTCCTGCAGCCCCTGGGGGAAATCCCACTGCCCTGGGCTCCCTGCAAAGCAGCGTGCCCCACGGGCAGCAGCCTGCCCCTGCTCCAGTGGCTCTGCTGGGACAGATCCTGCTCCTCTGGCCTCACGTCCTGGCCAAGGGATGTGGGGCTGCCCTGCAGGCAGGGAAAAGCACAGGGCAGTGCCCAGAAGCAGCAGGCGAAATGATCTCGGTGGGGTGTTGCCGCAGGGGCTCAGGACCCAGCCCCTCCATCCCGGTTGTTCGCAGGTGTGTGCCACCGACACCGCTCATCTCCAGTGGAAATTTCCACTGGGTTTGCCCCTGTTTGGGCCGAACTCCCCTTGGCCCTGGCCTGGCAGCCGTCGGTGCAGCAGGTGAAGCTGTGCAGGTGTTCCTGGCTGCCAACAGCCACCCCGTGAGCTCGGGCACCGCGCACGCCGGGCTTTCAGCAGCAGCCTGCCTGGAAGAAGTCCTGCTCGCAGGGGAAAGGGCAGGCACGAAGTTATCTGGACCTAGGGGCGAGCTATTTCTTGCCTTAGTGTTCATCACAGCTCCGTGGGCAGGGAGGATGAGGAGGGGGCTGCGAAGGTGCCGGTGGCTGTGCTGGAGGTGGGACCCGCTGGCGATGCCGCGCTGGCACCGGGGGCCAAGGCCGGGGCGAGGACCTGTGGTCTGGTTTTATTCATTACCTCGGGGCTTAGAGCAGCCTGCGGAAGCGCGGCAGGGCCAGATGGGCCCTGTTTACCCTGGCAGTGTAAATGCAATGAGGAGTGATAAAAAGCAGCCGGGACAGCTTCTCCTGTAAGCCCGGTAAACAAGCTGGGTGCCCCGGCCAGGGGGCGGCACGGCAAACAGCAGGCGCGTTGCTGAGCGCTGAGCCAGGTGCCTTGGGAACTAATGGAAGGTTTTGGGGTGAAATCCATCCGTAATGGCCCAGGGCAGCTGGGCGGGGGGTGTCTGGATCCCCAGAGCCGGGCTGGGTGCTGCAGGCTGGGTGCCCCCTGTGCAAAGTGAGAGCAGGCGGGGGCACCTGGAGCATGGGGCTGGAGGTGGCGAGGAGTGCAGGGTGACGGGGACGTGCCAGCACCACCCTAAGACGCCAATCCAACAAGCACTCAGCTCCCCTCCAGCCTGACGGAATCATTTTCCTGGGATGCAGCCACGTGGCTAACACAGCCCCCTGGGGGCTCCCTGCCCCGTGCCGGGCTCTGTGCCCACGGTGCGCCCTGCTCTGCCTTCAAGGATGCTCCAACCGAGGCACCCTTCGGACGAGGGCACCCGGCCTCGTGTTCCCGATGCCCGCACGAGCTGTTCCTGGGGCGAAGGCCGGCGGGGCGGGGGGACCAGATGGTTTGCTTCCACCTGGCCTTGTCCTTGCCACGCGCTGAAGCCCTCAGTGGGACGCGGCTGCTGGGTGTCAGGCGCTTGGGGCGGGCAGGGGATGCGGCGGGGGGTGCAGAGCCACGCAGGCTGCCCTGAATATTTCGGGAGACTTGGTGATGGCAGGGAATGAGGAGACAGACCCCGGGCAGTGATTTGGGATGCTGCTCCGGGGTGTTGTGGGTTGCAACACATCCCGAGCAGCCTCCTCCCACGGCCACACACCTGCATCTCCATGCTGCCCCGCGGCAGAGCATCGTCCCCTCCCTGCAGAGCCTTCCCCTCCGTGCCGCTCCTCAGAGCAGCGCTGACCTTGTTGTTAATTATTAACCCCCCAGCAAACACCGCACTCTGTTTTGTCCTAGTTACGCTGCGGGCTCCTCTCGCATCTTTTCTTTTTTTTTTTCCAACAAATTGCCCTGGTAACCTCTGTGGGTGGATGGAGATGGGAGCAGCAGATGCTCCTCTCCCAGCCAGCGGGGGAGATGGGCTGGGGAGGCCCCAGAGCCACCAGGCTGCTTTGGGGTGGCCGGGAGATGGGGACACACGTGTGGCTATGTGCCTAGGAGTCCCGCTTGCTGCGGGCTCCATGGCTCCAGAGGGCTGAGGTTCATCTCCAGACCCCGTCTCCAGAGCAGAGATTTGGGTTCAGGTCCATGTGCCCCATCCCTCCGTGGGGATGATGAGCGTGTCCCCCTTCCTGGCAGCCCACGCCGAGGGACCATGCCGGGTCTGTACGCGCTCTCCTCCTGGGAGGCCCTGCCCCTGAAGAGCTCCAGGGTGAAGGCTTGTGCCAACGGCTACGCCCTGAGCATTGCCGCCCACCTCGTGTACACCAACCCCTGCGAGGAGCCCGTGGAAGGTAAGGGGGGCTGCAGGGACCCTAAACCCCCCCGTGCCGTGGAGCACCCCATCCCCAGCCCCTTACCATGCAAGGGCACTGCAGCTCGGATGAGTTTTTGGGGGCGCTGCCTCGGCTCTGCCTCTGCTGTTTTGTTCCCGCAGGTATCTTCATCTACCCGCTGGAGGAGTCGGAGGTGGTGGCCGGCTTTGAGGCGGCGGTGGGCAGCCGGCGGGTCACCTTCCAGGTGCAGAGCCGGCACCGGGCGCAGGACTGCTGCCTCGAGTGCCGCACCAGCCCCGGGCGGCCGCGCCGCTGTGCCGGAGGTGAGTACCGTGGTGCTGCTGGGGCTGCGTGGCGAGGTGGGGGGCACCGGCGGCTAGTGAGCCCCAGCCAGGCCATCCCAATACCTGGGATCCTTTGGCACTGGAGATCCCGGTGTCCTCTCTCCAGGAGGAGAGACGCTCCTCATCCTCACTGCTCCCCCTCTGCCCAGGCCACCTCGTCCTGGACGAAGACGCCGAGCGCTCCACCTTCGTCATCAGCACGGGCTCGCTGGGCCCATCTGAGAGCCTGGCCGTGACGCTGCGCACGGCGCAGGAGCTGCCCACGCTGCCGGGGGGGGCCCTGCGCCTCGTCCTCCCCCCGGTCCTCGCGCCCCGCGTCGCCGCCGCCCCCGAGCGTGAGAGCGAGCCGGGAAGCTTGTGTGACGACAGGTTGGCCCTATGGTGATTTTCACTGCTTCCTGAGTCTCTGCCGTCCCAGGGGGGGACGCCGGGGGTGCAGGGGAGGCGCGGGGGCCCCGGCGCTGCCCTCACGCTGCTCCCCTTGCAGCCCCACCAGCTGTTTCGGGGGGCCCGGCGCACGGAGCCAGCCTGCCCCCGCGGCCCCTACGGAGAGCACGGACGTCTTCTGGGGACAGCCCCGCAACCCCTTTCCTTACGAGTTTGCCTTCGAGCTGCTGGTGAAGGGCCCCTGCTTGCTGGCAGGTAGGGCTGAGGGTGTGGGCTGCGGGCTGAGCACCCCCTCCCCAAATCACCCCACACCTGGCAGGGCCACGGCTCTGGGCCGCTGCCACCAGGCTCTGAGTCAGCAGCCTCCATCCTGTCCTCGGCGGAGGCGTGATGGATGGAGGCTGCGGGGGGTGTCGGGCAGACGGGGTGCTCCTGGCCGCCGGCAGCGGTAATCCCATCAGTGCTGGCAGGCGAGCGGCGTCCTTGGGCCTGTGGCCATGCCAGGTCCGGATCCGACCGGGGCTGCCCCCACCTCTGTGTGTGTTCCCCCCAGGCCTGGAGAGCCCGACCCATGCTCTGCGTGCCGACGCCGACCCCTGGGCCACCTCCGCCACCACCACCTGTGTCACCCTGGCTGAGCGTCACCGCTACGACAGGGACGTGGAGATCCTCCTCTACCCCTGCGGTAAGGGCTGCCGGCGCCTGGAAAAGCCGCGGGTTTGGGGGAGGTTGGGCATGGCCCCCAAATCTTGGGGCGGCTGTGAGCCCCCGCCGTCCCCCAGAGCCCCACCAGCCCCACCTGGTGATGGAGGAAGGCACCATGAGCTACCCCGAGTACGAGGCGCACATCCGGAGCCGCCGGGACTATGCGCGGATAGCCAGGAAGGATGGCAGCGGCGAGAGACAGGTGATGGGGCATGGCCAGCGCCAGCCCGCGGGGAGGACAAGGGGGTGGGGGGGACGTGAGGAAGACCCCGGTGTGGGCTTTGTGGGGCTGAGGGGTGTGAAGGAGCCCCTTACTTGCCTGGCTTGCAGGTGGCCTTTGTGCAGAAGCGTTTCCACAAAGACATCTTCCCCAACCCCGTGCTGATGCTCAACTTCTGCCCAGCGGTGGAGCCCATCCCGGGGGACCTGCAGAGCGTCACCCGCGAGGTCCTCTTCCTCGTCGACCGCAGTGGCACCATGAGCGGGCCCGATGTCGACAAGGTCAAGGTGAGGAGGGGCAGCGGGGGCTGGGGGCTCTCACCGAATGGCAGGCCCTTAGCAGCGCTCCCTATCCCCACCAACACCCCAGGAAGCTCTGCTGGTGGCCCTGAAGAGCCTCCCGTCGGGGACCCTGCTCAACATCGCCGGCTTCGGCTCCGACGTCCAGCCGCTCTTCCCCTCCAGCCGCCTCTGCAGCAACGTGAGTGCTGCCGGGGGAACCGCAGCCCCTGGCCCCCTCCGTCCTCATCACCCCAACCCCTTCCCCACAGGCGGGTGGCCGCAGGGCTCCTGTCTGTCCCCGCGAGCCGTCCGTCTGTCCCTCCGTGCGTGCAGGAGACGCTGCGCCATGCCTGCCGGCACCTGGGCGAGCTGCAGGTGGCCACGGGCGGCCCCGACCTCCTGGCGGCCCTGAGCTGGGCGCTGGCGCAGCCCCTGCACCACGGCTACCCCCGGCAGCTCTTCCTCTTCACCGCGGCAGCAGGCGGCACGGGCAGGATCCTCCAGCTGGTGCGCCGGCAGGCCAGCACCGCCAGGTACGGCACCGTGGCAGGGCATGGTGCTTTTCCCCCAAAATAAGGTTTTTTCAGCACGTGGCTCCCTCCCGCAGGTGCTTCAGCTTCGGCATGGGCCCGCGGGCGTGCCGGCGGCTGCTGACGGCCATGGCCAAGTTGAGCCGGGGCCGCGCTGAGTTCCTGAGCCCGGCCGAGAGGCTGCAGCCCAAGGTAGGGCCCGGTGCGGGGCAGGGAGTGGGGACACCGTGGGGCCGGATGCCAGCTCCTCTCCCCGCCCCAGCTCATCAAGTCCCTGAAGAAGGCGATCGAGCCGGCCGTCAGCGACATCACCATCGACTGGTACGTCCCTGACAGCACCGAGGCCCTGCTCTCGCCCACCGAGATCGCAGCCCTGTACCCCGGCGACCGGCTGGTCAGCTACTGCACCCTGTACAGCATCGCCCGATTCCGGGACAGGCGCCCGGCGGTGAGACCAGGGGCCCCTACAGAGCTCCCCGGCACGTTTCTGCCCCCCTGCCTGGCGGTGCCACCGGGATCTCCGTGGCGGGGCTGATGACAGGACCCTCTGTCCACCAGGGCCGGGACAGGGCTCGCAGGGGCTCGGCTGTGCCCTCGCAGGACGAGGTGCCCAGTCCCAGGGGGACGCGGCCGCCGGTGCCCGGTGAGCGCCGCGAGCCGTCCCGAGGCAGCGCAGGCTCCGGAGAGGCCTCCTTGGAGGTCTCGGCTGGCGGCACGGAGGAGTCGGAGCGGAGTGAGTGGGGACGAGCAGCGGGAGCAATGGGGGTGGCACGGGGGCAGCGTCCTGACGGGGTGCCTATTTATCGAGCAGGCACTGACCTCGTTTCGGGGGGAGACATCTGGAAGCGGATTTACCAGCCCTCCTACATCCAGGAGCAGTACGTCCTGACGCACTGCTCCGTCAGCACCGACCGCAGCCAGGGGCTGCTCTCCCGCAGCTCCACCAGCAGCGAGTCCACCGGCTCCCGCGACGTGGCCCCCGAGGGAGGCTCCCCGGCCCCCGACGCCGCCTCCCAGCAGGGCCAGAAGAGCCTGTCCCTCTGCGAGTCCTCCACCAAATCCGCCCCGCTGCCCTCGGCCCCGGCCCCGGCTGGCGTCAAGGTAAGGCTGATCCACCCGCGGCACTGGGGCTGGTCCCCGCGTAGCCGGGGTCTCGCTGTGCCTGGACACGTGGCTGGGGGCTGGAGGCTGGACTGCGAGCAGGGTGCAGCTCTGGGTGCTGCCAGGAGGCTCCTTGCGTGGTTTTGTCCCTCTGGAACCAGACAGCTGGGGACCAAATAGTCAGTCCCCGCGTTCCCCAGGCTGGTAGGCAGCCGTGCGGCTAAGCAAAGCCTCAGCCAGCTCAGGTCCTCGTCGATGCTGCAGGAATCGAGTGAAAGCAGTTGGGCTGGCACCAGGTAACGAGCCTGCCAAGCTAGGGAGAAGGTGGTCTGGCTCCTGCCCGGCTTCCTCAGCCCTGTGCCAAAGCTGAATGATGCTTCATTAGCGACGGGCACGTCCTGGCTGCTTAATGGCTGGGTTTAAAATCCAGCCAGGTCGTGGCTGCTCCCCGGTAGCAGGGTGAGGACGGCCCCGAGGCCAGGCGAGGCCAGCTGTCACCCGGCTCCGGGACACCCTGCTGCTCCTCCCCGGCGCGGCTTAGGTAACCCGCTGCACAATAGCACGGGCAGCTGGTGGCCTTTGCAGCCGAAATGTCAAGCGTAAGTGATTTCCCCGCGGTGTAAACGATCCCCCCGTGCTGTTGGGGTGACACGCAGCCGGGTGCCCTGTCCCAGCTCCGAGCTGGAGCCCGGGCAGGCGTCTTGCTCCACACCCGGGTGTGCTCCAGCCTTGAGCAGCCAAACCGAGCCCCCGCACGCTCAAACATCACCGAGACATCCTCCCGTCTCCACCTCAGCCTGAGCCAGGTGTTTGCAAATCCCGTCTCGGCACAATCAGCCCTTCCCACGTGCATTAAGCGCTGGCAAGCATCGCCTGTTGCTCGGGGAGGCTGGCGGGTGGCGGGTGCCAGCTTGCGGAGCAGCAGGGCAGAGAGGAGCTGGGCACCGGTTGGGGCTGCAGGTGCCCTGTCGCATTTTGGCACAGACGAGCCCCGTCTGGGCTCTTTGCCGGTGACCACCGGCTCGCCGTGAGCCTTCCCCGCAGGTACCGGCGGCCCTGAGCACCGAGGAGCTGGCGCGGCAGCAGAAGGCGCTGGCACGAGCCGCCCTGGCCGGCCGCAGCTTTTCCTCGCCGCACGGGGAGCTGGATGCACGCCGGCTGTGCCGGGCCCTGGAGAAGGTGTCGCAGAAGAGGAACCAGTCCCTGGAGGGGCGGCTGGACCAGCTGGGCCCCAAGACGCCGCGGCTGCAGCACAGCGTCGGGGAGTCGAGTGAGTGGTGGCACAGGGGACGAGGGTGGCCCTAGCGTCACACAGAGCCACCGTGCCAAGCCCACGTCCTCTGCTGCTCAGATAACCTGCTCTCGCCCACCCACCTGGACTGGGACATGCTGGTGGAGCCCTCCTACCTCTTCAGCGCGTCGCCCGAAGCGAGGGAGCCCAGCCAGGGCGATCCCTGCCTGCCCCTGCGCTGCCACGTGGTGATCCACGGGCTGCGGGCCGGCAAACCCGTGTCCTGGGAGGTGACGGCCTCGCTCGAGTCCCTGCTGCGGCCCCGGGACGGGACGGGCAGCGAGGAGCCCCCACGGCGGATGGGAGTGGACGGGGAGAAGCTGCTGCACGGCTTGGCGGCTCGCTCTGTCATCCGGGACAGCGAGAAGGCGGCTCAGCGGGAGGCCGAGCTGGAGCAGGGTTGGTGCCGGTCCCCATCCCGGTCCCCATCCCGGTCCCTGCTGCTTGTCTCCCCCCGCTAACGGCCCCCTCTGGGCAGGTTTCGCCCGCCGGTTTCGCCTGAAAGCCGTGCAGACCAGCAAAGCCTGCAACGTGCCTTCCCTCTACACCTGCGTGGTGCCCGTGGACGGAGCCACCCGGGCGGCGCTGCCCGCGGCCCCGCAGGTGTGGGGCACAGGTAGGCAGGGCCGTGGGGGTCCTGGCGTGGACGGGATGGGAAAGGGGCAGCGGGAGAAGAGGGGGAATGGGAACAGCGTGGGCTGAGCTGCTGTGGTGCCTTGCAGCTGGCTCGGCCAGCCACCCGCGCACGGGCACGGCCGGGAGCTGGCGGCACCGGAGCGGCTCGGCCAGCCTGGGCCAGCAGCGGGACGTGGAGGAGCAGGAGGAGGCTCTCACCGGAGCAGGTACGGGGCTCTGGGTGCTGCGGGGTGTCCCCAGAACTGTTGGTGACCTGCCCCAAGTCATAAGGCTCCAGGAGATGTCGATCTCTGCCCCGTGCTGGGGAGGGGGCAGCAGCTCTGTGCCATGAGGACGGGGCAGACGCGGTGCCCTCGGGGCTTTGCTGTCTTGCAGAGAGGGACGAGGTCCCCGGGTCTCCTGCCAGCGTCTCCTCCGCCACCTCCGCCTGGGAAAAGCAGAACGGCACTAACGGTACGTGCAGGGGGTGAGGGACAGGGGTGCCCCCTCCCCGGTGAACACCCTCACCGCTCAGGGCACGTGGGACGAAGGCTTCCACACGCACCACGGCCCCACCATGCTCAGCTCTCCCCATTCCAGGGCCTCCAACCAGCCCCTCCACCTCCTCCATGGGCTCCCAGAAATCCACGGAGAGCATCGCTGGCTCCAGGTGAGGCTGCCTCGCACCGCACCCCACAGGGCAGTGCCGCCTCTTGGGCGCTGCGGGTCAGCTGTCCCTGTGCCATCCGTGGGGTGTCTGGGGGGGGTCCCCGTGCTCCAGCCCCTTCCTTGCAGTGGCCGGGGGACCCCCTTGCCCCGTTAACGCGCTGTTTGCCCTGGGCAGGTTCAGCCTGAGCCGACGCAGGGGGCCCAGCCTGGCGCTGCGCCCGCACTGCCTGAGCCCGGAGAGCGAGCGCTCCAGCACCAGCGCCAGCCACGACTACCTCCCGCTGGTAAGGACCCGTCCCTGGGGGGGTAAAATAGGGCCCCCGCCCTGGGTCACGCGTCCCACACCTGCACCACCCCGGGGGAAGATGCTCGGTTTCGCCAGCTGCAGCAGCCTGGCTGAAACAGCCGAGGATGCAAATCCAGCGGCTCAGACGAGTGTTGTTATGTCCTTGTATAACCCTGGGGGCTTCTGTGGGCTCTTTTGGGGGGAATTGGGGCAGTCCCTGAAGCCCCAACCCTGCGTACTGGGTCTGCAGAGGGTCTGGTCCCCTCCTGCCTCCCCCCAGTCTCCCACCTCCTTGTTGCAGGTGCAGCTGCAGCAAGCCCGGGGCCCCTTCCAGCTCACCGAGAGCTTCTCGGAGGTGGTGCAGATCCCCCTGGACCGCCTGCGCCGGGCCTCCCCGTACGCCTCCCACCGCGCCAGCCTCAGCCCCACGTCCCCGGTGGCCAAGAGCAGCCCGGGGGCAGGACCCTCCGCCGAGGAGCAGCCGGCGGCAGCCCCCGAGCCCGGCTCGCCCCCGTCCCACAGCACCTGCTCCGAGGTGCCCAGCGCGGCCGTGTGGGCGCAGGCGGACAGCGGGCACGGCTCCGAGTCCGACACCGGCCCCCACTCGGCCGCCCCCTCCGAGGCCGGCCTCAGCTGGCAGGACGCGGGCCCAGAGGACCTGGAGAGCGCCAGCTGGGCCACGGCGGTGGCCCTGGCGTGGCTGGAGCACCGCTGCGCCGGCTTCTTCGAGGAGTGGGAGCTGGTGGCGGCCAAGGCGGACGCGTGGCTGCAGGCGCAGCGGCTGCCCGAGGGTGTGGACGTGGGCTGCCTCAAAGGGGCAGCCCGGCACTTGTTCCTGCTGCTGCGTCACTGGGACGAGAACATCAAGCTGAACATGCTGTGCTACAACCCCAACAACGTGTGATGGCCCCGGAGGGGGCACCAATAAAGACACCTGGCTCCGTGCTGCCCACGTGCGTGTCTGTGCGGCAGGCAGGGAGCCATCAGCCCTGTCCAGCCCGTGCTGAGGGCTGGGAAGGGAGCTCCTGAGGCTGCTGTGCCTCCCCAGAGGCAGGACAGGCTCACGCACAGCTCTCCTGGCGCTGCCACAGCACGAGGACACTGTGGCTGGGGACGGGCCCCCAAAAGCCCCCTTTATTGGAGAAGTCCTGCCCGCTGGGGGGTCCCCGCACCACCCCCTTCGCACAGTTCCAGGTCTCGGGGCCCTCCCGGGGGCAGCCTGGGAGCTGGCCGGGAGGAAGAGCAGGCAGCAGGAGCAGTCCCAGAGCCCGTTCCCATCGTCCAGCCGGCCCCGCTCTCACTGCGCCTTCTTGGAGAGGGGAGCGGGCTTCTTGCTGGGCTGGGGCGCGTGCGGGACCGGCAGCGGGGCCGTGCCGTACCAGAGCTGGAGCAGGACGAGTCCGTGGCAGATGTGCAGGGAGAGGGAGCTGCAGACCGTGGACGGGTAGGTGTTCCAGCAGAGCTCGATCACACCCAGCAGCAGCACCCTGCGGGGAGAAGCTGGGGGTCAGCAGAGGAGACACGACAGCCCCCCAGGCTCCCAGAGCCCCGGCGACGCGCGGCCCCCGACTCCTGCGGGCACGTACTTGGGCATGTGGGCGAGCTTGGCGGTCGGGGTGCACCAGAGCAGGTAGGGCAGCGTATGGAAATACCAGACGTAGAACTGGTAGTGCAGGGAGCGGCTGCAGCAGACGCCCAGGAAGTTGGAGGAGAAGAGGACGAAGACGATCTGTGCGCGGGCATTAAGGCGACAAACGCACACGGCGCCACCCCACAACGGCTCCCCAGCCCGTGGAGGCCAAGCCTAAAATCGGCCCCGCTTTCTCCCCCTCTCCTTGCTGCCAAAGGATATTGTTGACGCTCAGTGGCGGGGACGGGTGCTTTCTGTCGGCGGGGTCCTTTAGCAGAGACAGGATGCTCTCGCTGGACCTGGGAGGGAAGCACAAACGCTGGTCTCAGCTTTCCCCTGTGAGCGTGACCCTCTCTGGATCAGAGCAGGAGCTTTCCCCCTCAACCCCAGCTCTCTGTGGGGCAGGGGGCTGTATCCTGCCCCACGGGGGGAGGCTGAGAGGGACCAGCCCCCGCGGGGAGTGCCGGCTCTCACCTGTGCCACCGGTGCAGCACGAAGAGCCCCAGGCCAGCCAGGTGAGCCAGCAGCAGCAGGGCATGGAAAGCCCGACTCTGGAAAACCTCTTCTGGGAGGAAGCGCCAGTTCACCGTCCACTTGAACTGGAACTGGCGCCCCAGGTCGAAGGAGCGGCTCAGGTACCCCACGGGGTTCACCAGCAGGAAGGGCAGCCCCAGGACCACCTGCCGGACACACACCAGCACCTTGCAGCAGCCACAAGCCAGGTCTCCATCACCCCACAACACCTCCCGAGGCCTTTGACACCGCACGGGGCGGCGGGGAGATGCTGGAGCCCCGGGGATTGGCTTCTCCAGCAACGCCCAGCTCGTTGCACGGGGTCAGGGCAGGTGCTGGGGCCGCAGCGTTTCCACACAGGGGTTCCAGGCCCTGGGACCTACCTGGAGCAGGGCACAGATGCACAGCTTGGGGATGCAGCCCAGGAGGCCGAAGCGTTTGAGGAGGAGGAAGAGCAGCCCGGGTGCGAAGAGCAGGATGTTCATCTTCACCGACACGGCCAGGCTGGGCGGGGAGCAGAGTTACCGCTGCGGCCTCCCACGGGGGTGCCCCCGGCAAGCCCCCGCGCCGAGCACGCAGCCCCGGCAGCCCCGCACCTGAAGAGGAGGCAGCCCCAGGACCAGCGCTCCTCCAGGAAGAGGTTGACGGCGAGGAAGAGGATGGCCATGGCCACGGGGTCGTTAAAGAGCCGCAGGACGAAGATGGAGTGGATGCGGTAGGAGGCGCAGCACATGAAGAAGAACACGTACGGGGGGACCTTGCGGGGGACAGAGGGAGGCCGTCAGGGGACAC
>CM021773.1:16926713-16939248 GCA_011076525.1 Nettapus auritus
GGGGGGCACGCGTGGATCCGTGGGGCTGCGGCGCCCCGGGATGCTCCTGCCCCACGGCACACCGAGATGCCCCTGCCCCATGGTTTTGCCGCTCCCCCCGGGTTTTTTTGGAGGCGAGGAAGGAGGGAGCTGACCCCCGTGGGGCAGCCAGCCGTAATTCAGCCCCATAGGGCCCCGATAGTCCCCCAAAAGCCCCAATTGCACCAAACTGGCACACCAGGCACTGAGCAGCCCCAGCTGGAGCCCCCCCCCAAGCACCTGGGGGTATTTAAGCCCAGGCTGGGAGCTGCAGGTTCCAGGGAGGTTTGGGCAGTGCTGCTCTGCCCTGGGATGGGGTTCAGTCCCTGTCTGGGAGGATGAGGATGGAGGATAAGGATGAAGATGGTGCAGAAGCGTGCTGTGGGGCAGCCCTGCAGCTCCCACAGTGGCCCCATCCCCACAAGCGCCCCTGGGTATCTCTAGGGGCTGAGAGCGGGGTTCTCGCAGAGACCGTGGCCCATTTACCCCCACCACCATCTCCTCGGCCCATGCTTTGAGATCCTGAAAGATGCTGCAGGAGAGCATCGGCTGGAGCGGCCCAGGCCAGCGGGCAGGTACGGCTATTTCGGGAAGGCTCGGCCCTGCATTTCCCTTTGTGCCGGGCTCTGCGGCACGCCGCTCCCCTCTGAGAGCGGGGACGGGAGGAACGGGGCAGCCGTGCCCCCTCCCCGCCGGCCGGGCGCTGCCTTTATTCCTGCTTTAGCCGGGGAACCAGCTCGAACTTTTTCATGTGATGGCTTCTGGAAAAAAAAAAAAAACACACTAAAGTGCCTGGAAAATAGGCGAGAGGCCCACGCTGAGATGTGCCCTGCTTTTCCCACCGCCAGGCCCACGTGCCGCTGCCCGGGGGCACGCACCGGCGAGCCGTGGGGCTGGGGTGTGGGTGGGCCGGGTGGGATTCGGTGGGGCCGGTGCTGTGCCCCAGGGGGGTCCTGGTCCTGTGGGGAGCGCCCTGCTTGGCCCCAAAAGCGTGCTCAGAGCAGCGGCTCGGCTGTGGGGCGTTTGGTGAGTGGGCATGGGGCTCCTGGGGCTGGGGAAGTGGGAGCTTGGTCCTGCCACGGATCCTAAATAGGGTCCCCAGCTCCTGAGCAGAGGCTGGGGCATCGCAGGGGGCTGGGGGTGCTGCGTCCCCCTCCTGGGGTTGCTTTGGGGCCAGGCTCCCAGCTGGGATGGGGACGGCACCGCTGGAGCAGCCATGGGCTACCTGTGCAGAGAACGGCATGTGTTGGGGTGCTGCCACCCCTGTGTGGGGATGCCAAAAGGGCAGGAGCAGCCCTGAAATGCCCCAGGGCTTCTCAGGATGAGTCCCCTGCCCCAAGGCACCACCGGGAGAGGTCCCCCAGCAGGGGAAGGGGCTGCGCTGGCAGGGTGGGTGCCCCTGGGGAAGGCCCGGGGGGATGCTCAGCACGGCCCCCGGTGCTCCCGGGGGGTTTTGGGGTGCGAGCAGCGGGCCGGGGAGCTGGTGGGGGCCGCGGAGGCGTGCCTGGAGGCTGTGTTGCGGTGTCTCCATCTGCTCCGCTCCCGGCCCTGCCAAGAAACGTGAAATGGCACTGCTGCTGGCGGCTGCCGCAGCCCCGGGGCCGCGCTCGCCGAGCGCCAGCTCCCTGCTGCCACCAGCACCCGGGGTGTCCCCACGGGGGGCTGCCGAAGGTCACCGGGGGGCTGGGGACGTCGGGTACCGGCTGTGCGCTCGCTGGGAGGCCGGGGTCAAGCGGGTTTTGTCCCCAGGTTTGGGGGAGCAGAGGTGCGCTGGGTGTGCCGGTGCTGGCACTTGTGGTGGGGACGTGTGCGGGGCTGGGGTGGTGAAGAGATCAGGGCGGTGAGATGAGGAGAAAGGACTGTGGGAGAGCCCCGGTGGGCTCCCACCCCAAATCCCCCACTGGGTGGGTGGAAGAGGGATGGCACCATCCCCGTCCCCCCCGTGAGCCACCTGGGGCTGAGGTCCTGGTGATGCCAGGGCCGCACCAGCACAGGGGGTGCCTGGAGATGGACTTCACCCCAAAAGCTTCATCCCCGCGTGGCCCCGGGTTGGGGAACGTGGCTGTGGCTTGCAGCCCTGCAGGGTGACGAGGCTCCATGGCTGTGTCACCACGTCCCATCGCCATGACAACAGACAGGGATGCAGGGGGGAGCCGCTGGCAGCCCTGGGGGGGGGCGGTGGGCACGGATGGGCGCCTGCGGGGTCCCCACGGGCCCTGCGTCGCAGGGAGGCGGCTCAGCACCGTGAGCTCCCCGCTGGCCTGACCAAATGTCCCCGGGGATGTCGGGGACAGGTCACAGCTCTGTCCGGGGGGTGCGGGCACTGCGGCAGGGCCGGCAGCCCCGTGCCGGGTGGTTTGGCAGCGCCGGGCCCTGGCTGGTGCCGAGCGGTTGAGTCACGGCGCTGGGGGAGCGGAGCCAGGCTGGGCTGCACGGGGGGGACACGGCACCGCGGGGCGGCAGGAGGGCTGTGTGTGTGTGTCATGGCACGCTGGGTACAACAGGACGCGTCCCCTTCCCCAGGCACCCTCAGCACCCATGGGTGCTGTCCCACCAGAGGTGTCCCAGCCCCCGGGAGCGAGCGGAGCAGTCCGCGGGCTCACGGGCACCTCGCGGCCCACGCGCCCACCCGTGCCAGCAGCTCTTGGCACGCGGGGAGCGCGTTCCTGGCAGCCCGGCCCCGTGCCATCTGGTATTTATCTCCTTCCCGAAATCCCTCCTGCTGCGGGGGGATGCCCGGGGGACCCGCTCCCCACTGCTCACTCTGCGGCGCTGCGGGGAGGGGGCTGGGGGGGGGACCCCTCGTCCCACCCCAAAAACACCCACGGGGTTTAGCGGGGTGCTCCGGGGGCACCAACCGAGCACGTGCCCGGCCCCAAAACAACGGGGACTGATGCCGTGGGGACAACACCCCACGAGCCCTCACCCCAAATCCTGGGCATCCCGAAGCTGCCGGAGCCAGGGGAGCCCGCGGGTTGCCTGGGCAACCGCAGGCAGGATGGGGAGGCGCAGGGCAGCGGTCGCCATGGAGATGGTGAGAGCCATCGCCTGGGCAACGGCACCCATCCGTCCCGCACCCCGGGGTGCCGGGGGTCCCCTGCCCTCCGTCAGCAGGGCCGGGAGGCGGTGGGGGCAGCTCCCAGCCCCGTGTTAGCGGCGCGAAGGAAGACGCGAGGCTGTGCTCATCTCCTCGGCTTTATCAGTTCTCAGTCGGCACGCAACCGCGAGGCGCTCCTGCAGCTGGGCGCCGGGGTGGGTGTGCTGGGCTCGGCGGGTGCTGGAGGCACGGGCAGGGTGCCCCCGTCCCCTCCTGGGTGCCGGAGCAGCTGGTGAAGGAGGTGCCTGTCCGCAAGCTGCCTGCTCACGGGGTTCAGGCACGAGGTAGGGGGACGCTGGCACCCTGGTGTGGCACGGTGCTGGCTCCTCTGGCCCTGGGATCTCCCCCTGGCCCCGTTGTTGTCCCCACAGACAAAGCCACACGCTGGAAAAAAAGCAACACAAGGAAAAAAGCCACGTGCCTTCTGGGGGGGAGGGGGTGTCAGGGCTCGGAAACAGCCCAAAAGGTGCAGGGGACTCCTTACGTCAGGCACCAAGAGGACGTTGCCCCCCGGGGGGTTCCTTTGGCAGACAAACAGGATGGGTGGGCTGTAGGTTCCCCCAGAACGCGTGGGAGCACACTGGGATCCATCCCTCCCCAGCAGGACCCACGCAGCCACTTGCTGGTGGATCCCTGAGGTTCCCCCAGGCTCGGGGCTGGGCTCAGTTGGTGCTGCCCCTCCCTGCGCCCCCCCACCCCAAAAGGCACCCTCAGGCCTGGTAGAGGGGCACCACGCGGTCGATGGGCCCCCGGCAGATGGGGCAGAGGCGGGCGGGCAAGGCCTGGAAGCAGCGGAAGCAGCAGCAGATGTGGCCGCAGCCCAGCAGGACGCACTCGCGGGGCCGGCTGAGGCAGATCACGCACGAGTCCTCCGGCCCTTCGGCCTCGGCCTCTTCCTCGCCCTCCGGCTCCTTGTCCTCGGGCTCCCGCTTGAGGCGCGCGTGGCGGAGGGCCCGGCACACGGCGTGGAGGAGGACAGCCAGCCCCAGCGCCGCGCACAGCGCCGCCGCCGCCTTCCAGAAGCCGCTGGCCGCCTCCAGCTCCGCCAGCACTGCCTGCCAGTCCCCCAGGCACAAGAAATACTCGCCCTCGCGGGCCGGCGGCTGGAGGTGCAGCGAGCCGTCGGGGTGCAGGGCCAGCTCCCCGATGCCCGTCAGCGCGGCCCCCACCCGCAGCATCTCCTCGGTCTCCAGGACGCCCTTGGGCTTCTCCCCGCTCAGGTAGTGGCCCAGCAGGTCGCGGAAGCCGTGGGCCGGCTGCTGGAAGCGCTCGTACACCGTCTCCAGGGGCAGGCGGACGGCTCGCAGCGGGCTCTCCACGCTCACCTGCGTCACCGCCTCGGCGTCCGGCGAGGCCAGCGAGAAGGGGACGGTGTAGACCTGCTCCGACAGCACCCGCTCGCTTTCAGTCCTACAAGTGAAGAGCACAGCCTTGAGACGTGGGGGGCGTGAAGGAGCCCTGAGGCGCCGCGGTTGAAGCGAGGCCTCTCGCGTGGTTCAAGCCCAACCTCGACGTCCTCTCCCGTCGCTCACCAGCTCCGTGCCAAGCTGTTCCAGATCAGCCGGTGCTCCTTGAGAAGCAGCTTCTGGATCACGCCCTGCATCCCCCCGTGGTACTGGCTGCACAGAGCCGCCTTGGCTGGCAGCACGACGCCTGAGGGCGAAGGGACACGTCGCAGCCGGCCCAGGGGAGCCTGGACCCTGCCCCGTGTGCGCCCACGGGCCCTCCTTACCTTCCAGGGCAACGTAGGGCAGGCAGCTCCCGTCGGCAGCGGCCACCAGCGTGGGGAGATCGTCGCCCACCTGCAGCTTCGGGGCCTCCTGCGGGGGTGGGGAAGGAGAAGGAGCACCCAGGGGCCGCGCAGGGTGCTCCCCGCCGGGCAGGGGGTGACACGGGGCCGGGCTACCTGCACGCGGGCCGCCACGCCGGCCTTCCTCCGGTACAGGTAGTAGCACAGCCCCGACAGGGCCAGGCTGGAGCCCAGGCACAGCAGCTCCAGGGGCGTCACCGGCTCCATGGCGCCGGGCTCGGGCGGTCTCTATCAGGACAGCGCGGGGATGGGGCCGGGCCTAGCGCACGGTGTCCCCCGTTCCAGGCCCGGCGCCCCCGGCCCGGCCCCGCCGCCCCCCCCCCGAGGCCGGCCGGTGGTTCCCAGGCCCTGGCCGCCGCCGCGCGGTGCCTGCTGGGAAATGTAGTGCGGTGCCCATAGCGCGGCGGTAGGAGTGGCGGGGCGCGGAACTACAACTCCCAGCATCCCCCGCGCCGGACTGCAACCGGGAGGGTGCCGCCAAGGACTACAAGTCCCGGCGGGCTTTGCGGCCCGGCACCGGGGGCGCCCCGAGCCCTGCAGGCCCGGCCCTGGAGGCCCTGAGGCGGGCGGGGGCCGGGCCGCGGTCCCGTGGGCCCCCAGCTCCCGGTCTCCGTATCCCCCCAGGGCCCGTGCCCGCAGCCCCGGTCCCCGTCCGTTCCCCCTCCCGGTCCCGCCACGAAGGAGGCGGAGGCGGCTGGGTGGAAGCTGCTTTAATCGTTCCGTGAAGCCAGCGGCGGGCACCGGGCTCCCCCCGCCGCCCCCCGGCCCCGGGCACCGGGCTGCGGGGGGTTCGGGGCAGGCGAGGAGCCACCGGGCAGCCCCCGGCACACACCGGCCCCGGGGGCAGAGCGGGGGGCTCGGCGTCCCCCGTGGGGTCGTGGCACGAGCGGGGCTGGCGTGGGGGCACCGCGGCCTCTCCGTCCCCCCGGGCACCGGAGAGGAGCCGGGGGGCTCGGGGAGCGGTGTGAGCGCGGGGACGCCGCGACGGCAGGACCCACGGCGGTCCCGTGGGCTCCCGGTGAGGGTGCGGGGTGCAGACGGGCACGGGGCCCTCCGTCCCCGTCCCCCCGTGGCCGTCCCCACGGGGTGTCCCGGCGGCTACCACACCTCGCAGTGGCGGCCGGGGTTCATGGGCGAGCCCAGCGGGCAGCCGAAGTGCTCCACGAAGTCGCGGGAGTTGCTGAGGGTGCCGATGACGCGGTACTTGTCGGGGCTGTGCGGGTCGGTCACCAGCCCCTCGTGGGAGCTCTCGGGGGTCCGCACCGAGCACCACACCTGGAGGAGAGGGGGGAAGCGGGGAGACCGCCCTCGTCCCAACGCAGGGGCTGTCGGGAAGGAAGGCACGGCGCCGTTACCTGCGCGAAGCCCACGAAGAAAAGCTGGTGGTTGGTGAGCCCCAGGGCCGGCAGGCGCTTCTCATCCCCGTTCTTCTGCAGCCACGACTTGTACGCCTGCGGGAGAGGCACCGTGAAGCCCCGGGGGACGTACACGAGGCGGTGCGAGCCCCGGGAGCCCCGGCTCACGTTGTAGGCTGCCTTCAGCCCGCCGTTGTCGGCGATGTTCTCGCCCAGCGTCTGGCGGCCGTTGACCTTCTCGCGGTGCACGGTGTAGCGGCCGTACTGCTCCGTCATGCACGCCGTCCGGTTCTTGAAGGCCTCCAGCGAGGAGTTCTGCCACCAGGGCCGCAGGTTGCCCTCCTTGTCGTACTCGCGGCCTGCGGGACCGAGCCGTGGGGCAGCGGGACCGGGGGACGCTCACCCCCGCCCCACAGAGCCCACGCTGTGGGGTCCCCAAACCGGACACCGGGGTCCACACCCGGGGGACTTCAGGGGACCTGGAGCACCCTGGGGAGGTGTCCCCCAGCTCCTGCTCCAGGTGGTCTCTGACCCAGGGCTCAGCCACGTGTTTGTCCCCCCCCCCCCGGTGTCCCCGTGACCCCAAATTCCCCTATTTCCCCCAGCTCAACCCCGCTGGCTGCAGTGACAGGCGCAAAGCAGAGCGGATGTGAGAGGGACCCACCCCGTGCCCCAAAAAGGAGGAAGATGAGGAGGAGGAGGAGGCAGGAGGGGGGCCACGGGCCGGCGGGGGGCCGTGGGGAGGGGGCCCGAGCTGCAGCCACCGTGTCCTCACCAAGCGGATGGAGCGAAAGCTGCACAGAGAAGCCGGGGGGAGGAATCGGCGGGTGCCACCTGGGGAGACAGGACATAGAAGGGGAAGCCAGCCAGCTGGGGGGGCACACGATGCGATGGATGGCGAAGCAACCCCCGCCCCACGGCACCCCTTCCCCACAGCGAGGGCACGGGGGCGGGCGGGGGTCTGGGGGGGGTGACGGGAAGGCGATGAGGGGTCGGGGCGGCGCTGCCCGCGGGCTCTCACCTTGGTCGTCGAAGGCGTGGGTCAGCTCGTGCCCCATCACCACGCCGATGCCGCCGAAATTGAGGGCTCTGCAGGGTGGAGACGGGTGAGCGCGGGGGGATCACGGCATCGCCCCCTCCCCGTCTTGGGCGCCCCGGATCGGGGTCAGCCGCCCGTGTCCCCTCCCGTCCCCGTCCCAGCCCCGTGCCCGGCTCACTTGGGGTGGCTGCGGGCGTAGAAGGGAGCCTGCAGGATGCCGGCGGGGAAGACGATGCCGTTCTTGGTGGGCAGGTAGTAGGCGTTGACGGTCTGCGGGGTCATGCTCCACCTGGGGGACAGCGCGGGGGCAGGGACGGCTCGCCTGTCCCCTCCTGTCCCCGTGTCCCCCCCCCGGGATCCCAGAGCCCCTTCCCTTACTGGTCCCGGTTGGGGGGCTTGCGCAGCTGGTCGGCCATCACCTTGGCGGAGAAGTTGTAGAAGTTGAGCATGTTCTGGAAGAAGGAGTCCTCGGAGACCTCGTACTGGTGGGGGAGAGGCTGGGTGAGGACGGGTCCGGCCGCGCAGGGTGCTGGGGGGGCTCCGTTTTGTGCCCCGTCCCCCCCCATCGTCCCACCAGGGGACCCCCAGGGCTTGCTGCGAGCCCCCTACCCCGTCGTAGACGTCGTCCAGCTCCTTGTTGTCCAGGATGAAGTCCGGGAAGCCGATCATGTCGTAGATGGCGTCCGCCTGCATGGGGTGAAGCCCTGGGGGTGAGATGGGGCCAGGAAATGCCCGGGGGGGTCTCCCACCCACGCCCCCCGGTGGCACCTTCTCTTTGGCCGCCTGCCGGGTGGTCTCATCCATCCAGTCCAGCTGGTCCAGGGCCCCCTCGAAAGCCGCCCGGATCTCGCTGATCATCTCCTCGGCCTGGGGACGGGATGGGGGACACGCACCCTGTCCGCTCCCTGCCCTGCCCCCCCGTGCCACCCCCGGTGCCCATCGTAGAGGGGTGGGCAGGGCAGGATGTGACCACGGGCGGACCCCCTAACCCCGACCCCGGGGGTCCCGTGTCACCGTCACTGGGCTCTGGGGGGGGGAATTTGGGGGAATTTGGGGGGGGATGTGTCCTCACGATGGCCTTGCTGTCCCGGTCGAAGGTGGCTTTGACGAAGAGGGAGCCCAGGGCGAAGCCCAGCGTGTCGTCCGTGTTGGAGATGCAGGTCTGCCAGCGGGGCGTGCAGGACTGCGGGGGGGAGACGGGAGCCCCTGAGACCCCCGGGACGCCCCCAGCCCCCCTATCCTGCTCCCTCCCTGCCCCACAGGCTGTGGGGAAACACCTCCCACCCCAAAAAACAGTCCCCGAATCCTCCTGCAGCCTCCGGGGCTCAGCACCCCAAGGGCACCCCAAGGGCACCCCAAGGGCAGAGGCGCTCCTGCTGCCCCTGCGCTGCCGTGGGTGGCGGGGGGTGGTCCTGGAGCCCCCCCGTTACCTTCCTGGTGCCGTAGAGCGTCTCCAGCAGCCTCTCCTGGGCCGTCTCGAAGCGCTGGTCCAGGCTGGAGGCCGTTTTCTGCACCAGGTTCCAGATCAGGTAGTTGTTCAGGACGCTGCGGGGGCAGAGGGGTGCTGCGCCTTGCCACGGGACCGGCACCGGGCGGGGGTGCCCCCGCCGAGGGTTCAGCCCCAAAAGGGGGGCACCGCGGGGGTCTCACCTCTTGTCGGTGCCGTTGATGAGGTCGGAGACCTGCTGGAGGTAGGCGTCCCCGTACACCACCACGGGCTCCGTCTCAGCCAGCTCCAGCGGGGCCAGGGAGTAGGAGAGGTAATCCAGCCAGTCGATGGCGGGGGCGAGGACCTGGGGGACACGGGGACACCGTGCTTGGCACGGCAACACCCTGCCCCGCTGTCCCCGGCTCCCTAAGCACCCCAAAACTCCTTCCCCATGGCTGCCCCCGAGGCTGCAGGACGAGGAGGGGACCCGGAGGGGTTTTTCCCACCTGCAGCTCGGCGATGCTCATCTTGTGGTAGATCTTCTCGTCGTCCCGCCGCTCGGCCTGGGGCACGGTGATGTTGGCCAGCAGGGTCTCGAAGTCCAGCACCTGCTGCATCTGCAGCCGGGTGGGCTCCTTGGCCCCCCCCAGCAGCGTGCCCAGCTCCACCATGTAGTCCAGGTAGGCGGCCAGCACCTGGCGGGACCCCCGGCAGCGGGCTCAGTGCCACCCATGGGACGCCCCCACCCATGGGTGCCGGCCTGGCCCCCCCACGTCACCAGCTACCGGGGGGGCTCTCGCTCCTCTCACCCGCTCGTTGGCCGTCCTGTTCAGGTAGTAATCCCGGGAGGGGAGGAAAAGCCCCGACTGGTCCACCTGGGGGGGGCACAGCGGGGCGATACGGGCAGCCCGGTGCCCCCCGGTGCCCCCCCGGTGCCCGCAGCCCCCGTGCCCACCTGGATGACGTTGCTGTTGGAGCTCTTGGAGTCCGCACCCACGTACACCGTGAAGAAGGGGGTTGCCCTGTACGTGCCCGACACCACCTTGAGCACCTCCATGAAGCCGCTCTGGTTCCACGAGCCCGTCACGTTCCAGCCGCCGATCTGCCGGCGAGCGGCCCCGGGGGGGCATCCGTCACCCAGCTTTGGGGGGGCGGGACGGGGACACGTTGTCCCCCCCCCCGGCAGCCCGGTGGTCCCCGTGCCGCCCACCTTGTCGATGAGCTCCACCAGGGGCTGTGCGCCCAGCTCCTCGATGCGCTGCTCCTTGAGGCACGACAGGTAGTAGCGCTGCGTCTTCCTCTCCGCCTCGCTGCTCGAGTTGAAGCTGGCGTTCTCTGCGTGGGGGGGCTGCGGCTCAGCCCTGGGGGGGCTCTGCCCGTCCGCACCCCGGGGGCGTCCCCCCCTCGGCGTCCCCGCCGGTGCCCACCTAGGAGGTGCTTCATGATGGCCTGGTTCTGGTCCCAGATGCTGTTGAAGGTGCTCCACTTGGAGCGCCCGGTGGGCAGCGGGTTCCTCCTGATCCAGCCCCCACAGGAGTACTGGTAGAAGTCCTGGCACGGGTCGGTGGCCGGGTCCAGGGCCTCCAGGATCTTGCTGGCCACTCGGACGCAGGCGTCCGTCAGGCACGTGCTGTGAGAGGGATCTGGCGGGGACGGCAGGCCGTGCGCGGGGGAAACCGAGGCACGCCGCGGGGACGAGCCCCGAGCGCCCACCGGGGTGGGCAGAGCGCCCGGGGACGCCTGTGTCCCCCCAGTCCTTCTGTCCCTGGGGACACAGACACACACAGGGTCCCTACCTCTGCTGTACTGCATGGCCAGCGCGACGACGGCGGCGCCGAGCAGCAGGGCCAGGGTGACGGCGACGGCGCTGAGCGCCAGCTCCAGCTGGCTGCGCGACGCCAGGCGGCTCAGCAGCGGGCCCGGCCCCTTCCGAAACCCCACCTGGGCGGGAGACAGGGTCTGGCACCGTGTCTGTCCCCCCCCCAGAGCCCATGGGTGGCACAGGGACGAGCTGAGGACCGCGGGGGGACCCCCTGGAAGGGGTCACCCATGGCTGGGGCGTCCCTGGGGGGGGGTCAGGATGCCAGCCCCCGACGGCGCAGGGAAGGGGTCTGGCCCAGGCGCTCTCTCTGCCGCATTTTGGCCGTGTCCCAGCACGTCCCCGGGGAACACCCTGGCTCCCGGCCCCCCCAGGCTGCGGGCAGGTTGGGGCTGCATGAAGGGGGGGGTTCAGGAGGGGATTTGGGGGGTCCGGGCTCACCTCCACGCTGTCGGGAGAGGTGCTGCCGTCCCCCGCGGGCTCGGGCGCCTCGTCCTCCTGCAGCGTGGCGTGCTTGTAGTCGGGCATCTGCCGGGGCACACGGAGGGCTGGGGGGGCTCGGGGGGGGCCCCCCCCCCCCCCCCCCCCCCCCCCCCCCCCAAAGAGCCTGGAACTTTCCATGCAGATGTGCGGTGGGGTGACACAGCTGGGAGCACCCCCTCCCCCCGTACCCCGACTGTACCCCGCGGGGGGCCGGGGGCTCCATGGGGCGGGGGGCGGCTTGGGGGGGGCCGGGACCCCCTGCCCCATGCCCGGGGGGCTGCCAAGGACCCATCTGGGAGGGGGACGCGGAGCTGAGCCGGGTGGCAGAAGCCGGGCGCTTTGTTGGGAGGTGCCATCAGTAGGCTTCAGAGTTAACACCCCGGTGGGGGGGGGGGGGAAAGACGGGGGCTGGCCCCCAGGGTCCCCAACCCATCCTCATCCCCTTGTCACTCCTGTCCCCCCCGGCACCTCCTGGCACCCCAATTTGGGGTCACCCCCCCGGGGGCTGGCTCTGGGGGCTCCCCCCCGCAGCACCCCCGCACCCCGCTGGGCTCCGTATCCAGGCGGACCACCGGGGACCCCCCGCCCGACCCCAGCCGGGGGCTGCCCGGGGTGGGGGTCCCCTCGTCCCCCCCGTCCCTGCCGCCACCGGGAGGGGCTGCCCAGCCCCGCAGCCCCCCCCCCATCCCCCGGGGCTCCCTGCACCGGCTCCCTCCGTGTTTCCCCCGCCCCCCCTCCGGTCCTTGCCGCCCCCTCCCCATTTTGTCGCCCCGCCGCCACCCCCCCGGGCCCCCACTCACGGCGTGGCCGAGCTCCTGCAGGGCCACGTTCATCCTGGCCATCCCGGGCCGCCTCCCGCCTAGCTCCGCTCCCCGCCCGGGCAGCTCCGGGCCCCCGCAGCGCCGCCTGCCTCCGCCATGGGGGCACCGGGAACGGCACCGGGACCGGGATCGGCACCGGGATGGACGGACGGATGGACGGATGGATGGATGTGGGGGGGATGCGGCGGGTACCGGTGGGGCGCCGCCCGTAGGCACCGGGGGCGGGGGCGCGGCTGGAGCCCGGTGGTACCGGAGGGCTTGGAACGGGGACACCGGGAGCGCAGCCCGCTCTCACCGCTCCGCTCCTCCCCGCCCGGCCCCGCCGCCAAGGTGACCGCGGAGGGCAGCGCCCGCCGTGCGCACCGGGCGGAGCCCCGGCACCGGGAGCCGGCACCGGGAGCCGATACCGGCACCGGGAGCTGGCACCGGCACCGGGATGTAACGCTTCACACGGACACGGCTCCCGGGACCCGCCGCCGGGCTCCCACGCGGGCCCCGCACCGTGGTGCTGCACGGCCCGGCGCCCCGGTACCGGGGGACGCGCACCGGTCCGGTGCCTGCGAGCGGCGCCCAGCCTCCGCCGCAGCCCCGCTCCGATCCCGGCCCCTCCACACGGCCGCGGCGTGCCCCGGCCTCCCCGGTGCCCCCCGCTCCCGTCCCCCCC